>OZ017739.1:464462646-464842646 GCA_963969285.1 Odontomyia ornata
CTATAGAAAGGTCGTTTTTCTTGATTTATGATAAGAAAAATTTAATTTTAATCCATTTAAAATTATTTGTGTCTGCATGTATCATTTCTCGATGCGAATTCATGAGTGGTTTATAATATCTAAACCAATTATTAAAAATGTTAAACAGAAAAATTTTACATTGAATGTAAAGTACTCATTGAAACCTTTAAATGTTTAAGTTGCAATTTTCAATAATTAAACATTTTCATGCTAAAATATTCTTTACGTTGACCATCTAACTTGGTTTATTATCTAACTATGCACATCACATAGAGCGTAAATTCATCCCATGGTTTTGAATTTTAAGTCGTTTCATGGAAACGAGCTGAATAATTTAGAAATATAAAGTATTTGCGTTGGCGGATTTTTTATGCACAAGAAATTGGTTCTAATTGGTTTTAGTCGATGTTTTCATTATTTAAATTTATTTGATACGAACAAAGGAGGTGTGATACAGGCCCGTGAAATTGTCTACATCTTGGATCAGAACTACATCTGCATTAGTTCTGAAAAACTTTGAGCCAGTGCCAATGTCGAATTTTCCCTGCAAAGTAATTATACTTCGAGACTTGAGAAGCACGCTTCCTTTCATCAGTCAGCTCACACTTGGTCAGTCCATATACAATCTACTCGCTGACATTTTCTACCTTCTTTCAGAACCTTAAATTTTCTCCACTATTCTCTTTCTCTATTCTACCAGAAGTTAAAAGCATAATCAATTCAATAGTCGCTAATGGAAGGTTGTTTTCAGCTTTTATATATATTCCTTTCTTTTTTTTCTGAGCGTGCCTTTATACACCATTTTAAAAACAAGTCTCATCTGAGATTTTTTCTAATATTTGGTGGCGTATCATTATTCTTTTTCTTCGTAGCACTACAGCCCCTCTCGAGCCTTCGCTTCCTGCAACAAGCGCCTCTAACTGTCCGCGTCCTCCAATTTCAAAATCTGAGCAGCGATGAACTGTCTTCGTCGACCGAGTCAGACCAGTGTTTCCTCGGTTTCCCCACTGGTCTCCGGCCTTCAGTTCTCGCAACGAATACCTTTTTGGGTATCCGTTGTGCGTCCATTATTATTCTAGCTAGTTATAAATATGGTCCAACATCGATCATATTAGAGTAAAATAATTCTTCAATTCAATTTCTTCAATCCTGTACTTTCTGTCATTTAAAATAGTTGAAATCATATCAATAGTCGGGCATGCCAAAGGAGTCAATCCCTACTTTCCTTTTGGACAAAGTCTTAAAAGATTTACAGTTTATTATCGTTGAAGCGCCAGGCATCGATGAAATTCCAGTGGAGCTCATTAAATATGGTGGCAGGGGTGTTCAGAAAGCCATCCATCCAGCACAGTTGGCAATATAAAAATATACCGAACGAGTGGAGCCAATCAATTATATTCTCTATCCACAAAAAAGCTGACAAGCTACAGTCCGAAAACTATAGAGGCATATCACTACTTTGCACGACATACAAAATATTTTCGAAAATCTACGAAAATAAAAGCGGATCATACGCCAACAGTACTATTGGGGAGTATCAAGGTGGTTTTACAGCAGGTAGATCGACGATAGACCAATTGTTCAACATAGACGTACACCAAATTTTCGTTGACTTTAAGCAAGCATACGAAAGTATTAATCTTAACGTACTGTACCATATACTGCTTTGCTTTGGTACCCAGTCACATTAGTATGTCTTACCAAAATGACAATGACGTTGACAAGTTCCCTAGTCCGCATGAATCACCAACTCACTGACGCCTTTGACACAAATATCGGACTAAAGCAGGGAGATAGGCTGGCCCCATCGCTATTCAATTTGGCTCTGGAATACGTCATAAGAAAGCTACCTGTCGATACAAAAGGTACGTGATTATGCAAGTCGAGCCAAGTAGTAGCCCATGCGAACGGCATCAACATTTTGTCACGTTCATAAGCAACCGGCAAGGAATTTCCTGAAATTCGACAGCGAAGCTAAACTAGTAGGGCTACAAACCAATGAGAATAAAACAAAACTCAAGACGCAGTCGAGGAAAAATACGTCAATACATAAAATATCAGACTTGGCGAACACAATATCGAAAATATGAGCGATTTCATGTATTAAGGCGCCAAAATAACGAGAACCGCTAATGAAAGAGACGAAATACGCCGACGAATACAGCTGGCAAATAAAATATTTTATTCAATTTTGACGATCTTGAAGACCAGCAGCATACACAGGAAAACAAAGCTCCAAGTATACAAATCTGTAATAAGACCTTTGCTATGCTATACAAGTAGGTGTGAAACATGGACCCTAACCTAAACATCCGCAAATATATTGAACGCCTTTGACCGACGGGTCCTGAGGCGAATAATCGAAGCGACGAGGACCAATGGCGAATTCGATACAACCATGAGCTGTATGAAATTTTCGACAAGCCGGAGGTCTCAACGATTGTAAGACTGCGGAAGCTGCAATGGGCAGGACACATGAATCGTATGGACGAACAACGTATACCCAAAAAGGTATTCGTTAGAAGAACTGAAGGCCGGAGACCAGTGGGGAAACCGAGGAAACGCTGGTCTGACTCAGCCGACGAAGACAGTTCATTGGTGCTCGGATTTCGAAATTGGAAGACGAGGTCAATGGACCGAGAGAGTTGGAGGCGCTATTTACAGGAAGCGAAGGCCCGAGAGGATCTGTAGTGCTATGAAGAAGAAGAACTGTTACCTTGGCGTTTGGGTTTTTTTTCTTGTCATTGATCCAAATGCAAATATTTCGAATAGTACGATACTATTTCATCGAACCCATTTAAATCTTCTTAACATGCCACATACTGGTAATTACTTTTAACCAATTCGGTTATATTCAATATACATCTGAGATGTGATTTTTTATCGTCTTCTATAATCTTACCCCTGACTTGCTAAACAAAATCGCTTCTTTGCTTTATGAGAATAGTTTACAAACTTGTAGCAATATTGGAGAATGTTTACTGTTATCCTGATCAGCATTTGCAAATTATTAATAAATCTGCCTTAACTGATTTCGAACAACAAATCTTGAAATTTACAACCGAATGCGTACTCGTGCTTGACGGCTAGATCTTTATAGTATCTATGAGGTGGATTCTTTATTTATTTTTTTTTAAATATGTCTCGCATATTAAGTTTCACGACGCTAATTTCATTTCATATGTGAAAGCACCCTTAAACTTGTTTTAATTAATTATCAATGTCAAAGCGTTAGTAAAAGACAACATTTTCATCATTGTAAAGTTCACGAGCCAGCATCGTCTGGAAATTATTAAAAATTACTACCGAAATTCTGAGTCGGTGGTCGCAACTTTAAGAGGACTTACTCCAATTTTCGGCCGTAATAATCGTCCCACACGAGAGGCTGTGTGTGCTATAGTGGATAAGTTCGAGTCCAAATTTCCACTATTGGATGTTCCGGTGCCATAAAGACGTTGAACCGCTCGAATCGAAGGAAATATCGTAGCCCTAAGTGCATCGATCAAAAATGAGCCAAATCAGTCAATTCAACGTCGTTCTCAAGAATTGGGCATCGCTTAAACGACACTGTGGCCTTCATGATTACAAGATCAAATTGACTCAAGAACTAAAGCCACTTGATCATTCGAAACGCCGAAACTTCTCCAGTTGGGCTCTGGCAAAGAAAGGTTAAAGAAAATGAAGAATTCCATCGCAAAATCATCTTCAACGATGAAGTTCATTTCTGGCTCAATGGCTTTGTTAATCAGCAAAATATGCGTTATTGGTCAGCAACAAACCCACGTGTGCTTCTTGAGACCGTTGCATCTGCAAAAAACTGCTGTTTGATGCGATTCTCATGCCGGAGATGTGATTGGGCCGTATTTTTTCGTGGATGAAAACGACCGTCACGTTACCCTCAATGCAGAGCGCTATCGTGTTATATTGGAAGATTATTTTGGCCAGAATTGGATGAACTTGACATAAACGATATGTGGTTACAACCAGACGGTGCCACCAGCCACATAGCACGCCTCACAATCGATTTATTGAAAGGCAAATTTGGTGAACGTGTTATCTCGAGAAGTGGTCCGGTCGAATGGCCGCCTCGTTCATGCGATCTAACGCCATTGGATTTCTTTTTAATGGGGCTATTTCAAGTCACTGGTTCATGCCAACAAGCCAGCATCTTTAGACGAGCTCAAAGACAACAGCCAAAGCGAAATTGCCACCGTTCCGGCCGAAATATGTGCCAGAGTGGTGGAAAATTGGGTCCGAAGAATCGACCGCTGTAAACGGGCTCCAGGTTGTCATATGACCGAAATGTAATGCTCGCACTACACCCGCAATAAATTTGAACTCAATATCTCAAATATTTCTGTGTTTTATTAATAGATAAAAGCACTGAACTGAAGGTAGCTTTCCTGTCGAAAATCACCCTCAAGTCCTTCGTTTGCGTAAAGCAGTGCACCATATGCCCATTCAACTTAATTCTGGAGTCACAGATGCCTCTTGCACGACGACTAAAATTATTGTGGGGATTCCCCATTTCCGGTAATATGCAGTAAGAGATTCCAAATATTTTTGGAGCCTCATCCTAGCAAAGCGCAAATTGTGTTCAGATGACCACACTAACAAGTCGTCAGCGAAGAGGTTCACCTGGATTCCGAGCTTATATTCGTCTCTTACGCCCGGGACATCAGAGGTGAATATGTATGTTGAAAAGAAATGGGCCTAATATAGACCCCTGTGGGGCCCTCGAGTCAATACAAAATGGGTCGGACCTAGCTCCACCAGCCACTAAAATGGTAGTTCATCCCCTCATGAAGCTGCCTATAATTTTTGCAATATGGGCCGGAAAGCCAAAATTGATCACTTTGTAGAAAAGCCCATTGATCCATAGAGGGTCAAAGGCTTTCTCCACAGCGTTCAGGCAAACTACAACAAGCTTATTGTTGCGCCAGCTTCTTGTTATATCGGCCGCAAAGAATTGTATGATGCCTTCAAGTATTACCCTTTCAAGAAGCTTACCAATATTTGAAAGCAGCGAGATCGGGCGAGTATCGACTACGTCAGTACTTCCCGACTTCTTGAGTATTGCAAATATTTTTGCACATTTCCATTGCTGAAAGAAGTAGCAAATATTAATGCAGTTATTCAGAATTATCGCGAGGAGAATAAAGAAAACATGGGGAAGCCTTTTAAGCATATAATTGGAGATTCCATCAGCCCCTGCTGATTTTTTGGAATTTTGCTCCAGTGCCAACAAAATGAGTCTCTCAGTACTGACAAACAAACCATGGCCAGTAGGTGCGTCAGAGGGATTTGAAATAGAGAACCTGGTCAAGCACAATTGCTCATTGTCCCTGTCGAAATTCGTTGTGGTGCTGCTCACTAGCGAAGTAACGGAAGAGTCCTCACTTGCTTTCTCTCCTTGAATAACTTTCGCAAAATGTTTTGCCATAGAGTCAGCGATAGCTTTGTCATCCATGAGCATGGATCCATCATAAGTGAGGACCCCGGGAAGCCTTTTGCTGCTAGTTATCTTATTGATATGAGGAAACATACAAGGACCAGGTTTGATACTTTCCAGGGCCTGTTCAAATCGCTCGTTAGCAAAAGCCGTGGTTCTCCTCAAGATCATTCGGCTTAGAGACGTAATCACTAGATGAATATGTTCATACTCCCAGTTTACCATATTTAAATTGCGGTGGTAGATTCTTGGGAGTAACTTTCTGGCCCGACTACGTATACGATGAAGCTCCAAGATGTCTTCTGGTAAATTTCGATAAAGGTAATTCGTCGAGGATTTCTTTATGGAGATCTTTGAGATGACCGTATCCAGGGTTGAATTTATACATGCGACTCCCTAATCGATTTCAGGAATAGAAAGATATTTTGTTCTATTGATCGAAATTCTCTTCAACTTTCCGTCAAGGTCAGCACTCACTGCTGTCCAATCGATTCGCATCTATGAAATGAAAAGTTGAGGATCTGCAACCTAAGATTTCACACTCTTTTTCACTCTTAAGGTCAGCTCAACCAAAAGATGGTTAGACTCGGCGTCAAGAACTCCTCACTCGAAATTCCTCCAACTTTGGGAGAGATTTACCAAATCAGCAGACACAATGAAAAAGTCAATAATAGACGAGGCTCCTTCAGGGCAATCAGTATGAGATCCATATTTAATTAAACCCAGTTAGAGAAAGCTGTTCTATAGCCATTAGATGCGATATTTCCCCATGAGGGATGCTTCGCATTAAAATCACCATTCCATTGCATAGAAATCTAATTTTTTGCACAGAATAAGCACTGTTTCCAAGTCCTCAATGAGTTCCCTCACCGAGTATCCATTTCGAACGTAGATCCCCACGAACCTAAAGGTGCACCCTCCCAGCATGGAGCTTATTAATTCTGCTTCAATACATTTCAGGCTTGGAAGGCAGTGCCTTTGGACTTTGAGGTGATATTTGTGAGCCACAGCAACTCCAAGACTTCCCTCAGGATCATCACGCCTGATGATCTTGTATTTCCCCAGATGCACTCTGTGTCTTTTCCGACATAAACAAGAAGTCTGGTCTATGGGCGTTCAAGTACTCTTGAACAAAATTCCTTTTATAGCATGGGGCTAGTGAACATATGTTGAGTATCGAGAGTTTAATAGAACTCATCATGACAACATACTTTGAAGACGAATTCTAAGTACGCTGCTTTTTTCTCACAGTGAGTTTTTTTTATAGTAGGGGATGAAAGATTCCATTTTTCGAATGAGTGTGAACAAGTCAAACCCGAAAAATTGTTGGCAGTTAGTGCTCAAAACCGTATTTCGGTCATTCTGTGACTGCTGGGGTTGCTGCATTGGTTGCCGTTTTATTTGCCTTATAGGCTGCGGTGCAGGCTGCTTCTTTGCACCTTGCAAAAGGCTAGAGTACGAGACCCCTTCACATACAGTATTTTTTATAGGGGCGGTGATGAAATCCCTCGTTTCCACTTTTTTCTTTTGGAGATTCTTCTTCCTCTCTTCAACTTCTTGTGCTTTAGGACAACCTCTAAAACTTGCAGGGTGCCACTTAGCATTGCAGTTCACACAGAAGATCTCGTCTTTATTCTCGTCCTTCGAGATTGGACATTCAATGGACTTTGCTGCTTGTCACATTTTACGCATCTAACTTCAAGTCCGCAGTTAGAAGCGACGTGGCCAAATCTTTGGCAGTTGAAGCACTGAGAAGTACAATTTTTCTGCAGATGCTCCCATTGTTCTGATACAATTGGAACTTTATGTCCATGGCTTTCTTCACTTCAAAGTCCGGTTTGAACTGGACTAAGAAAGATGAAAGCGTCCTTTTTTCCCTCCTAGGGGTTATAGTGGAGAAGCTTTTTGCTCGAAGGATATCTTCTCCGAGATGTTCCTTCAGCTCAGCCACGACATCGTTCTCATCGTATGAGCTGCGCACGCCTTTGAGAAGGAAAGTCAATTTTCATAACCTGGCTGAGTGTAGGTGTAGCAAGCCACCTTCGCAAACTTCAGAAAATTAAAAAGGTTGGTATGATCCTCGGCCGTTTTAGAGTAAAGCGAAGTCCCTGAGTAGCTGTTCACCGTTACGTTGAACTCTAGCTCCTTTTTAGAGTTTCGTGCGCATGCCCTTTTGAAGCTAAAAGAGGCACCCTCTCTTTTTTGATAGCAGCCACGCTTGGCTGCTGGGGCTTCGATTTCCCTTTATTCCCCTCTAGGCCCGGCCTTCCGCACGGCTTGGGTATGGTCCCAGAGAAACTAGCAGAAGCTATTTTCGCTACCTTTTGAACTGGGGAAAATCCCGCTCGGTCACTTCAAGGGTCTTCGAAACCTTTGAAGTAGGCTCCTGCGTTGGGGACCCTATTGGCCTCTTTCTGGCTTCTAGCTTTACGTTAGCCTCCTCTTCGTCACCACTGTCCGTGGAACTTCCACCCTCGTCCATCTCCGTGTCACTCGAGACTTCCGGCACTTGCAGTTGCATCTTGCAACTAGCAAGCAAATCCAGAATAAACTTCTCATTTATATTCCCCTGAATTTCTCGCAGAAACGCTGCAAGTTTTTCCTAACTTTCAGCGTGAAGCTAGATTTAGCGGCGGAGAGCTCCCCATACTCATTGTTTTCCCCACTACCCACAGATTCCAAGGCAGAACTTGGAATACTGTCGCGGTAAAATGAAGGAAAGTAAATTGAAACCCTTATTGCCTAGTAATTAAAAGACTAAAAAGTGAAATAATTATATTCTAAAGAAAAATAATAACACTTAAAAAGCCTTAATAATAATATATTCTCCAATTACTCCAATTCCAATCCTTTTCTTCTATCATTCCATTTGTTTCCTACTCATGATCGCACTACGCGCCTTGCCCAGAGGCTTCAACTCCTTTTCTTTTTTCATAATTTCCAAAAAAAAATATTTCCCTTCAAAATTCCTGAAATTTTTCATTTCAATATCCATAAAAAATCCTCGGAAAATCTTTTGCTGCTCGATCAGTTCTTAAGGTATTGATTTCGTACACCTCAATCACAATTGTCAATTTAACTATTTAATTTAATGATACTCGTATCTTAATAAAATTCGATCGGGTCAGTGCAAATTTTATACACTAGATATTTTTTGAACTAACAGTTGTCCTGTTCTAGAAATGAATTTGGGATTAAAAAAAACACATCAGCAGGCATTCATTTCCATTTCGTCTGTCTTAGAAGTAATTACCGAAATGTTTATTCTGTTCATTCATTTTACAACAAAATTCGTGCTTAAAAAATTCTTCAACTCAAAAAACTTATTCAATCACAGAGTAATTCAATTCTCTACACATCGTCACAGTGTCACTATAATGCCCCAGTATGAATTAACAACTTAATTTCATGGTAATAACTTAATAACTTAAAAACGATTCACTGCCAAGTAGTGGCGCACCCGACTATGATCCCACATTTAAATTTGAACATACATACTCGTATATTAATGTCAGTGGAATTTTTGAACCACATTCATCCATCGTTGGCCTAATTGAAGCCTTGATCTTGTTGTGACCATTTTATTAACCTCTTGTTAAATTGAATTAGCTATTGCTGCTGTGTTTAATTTTGGATGGACACCAAGATTGTAGGAAGTCCTGTGGATTTTTTCTAATGTAACGGCTCATGCAAGTACATGTGTTGATCCATTCGGCAGCATGTCAAAGCTATTTTATGTCTCGGGCCGTCATTCAAAACGTGGCTGGCTCCAAGTACTAATTAAATTTGGGAAATACTAGAACAGCACTCCCGAATGTAATTGAAGCGGAAAGAAAATATTGAGGAAATTCTTTTACTTGAGTTCGGCCAGTTTTATTGCTGGTGGGTAGTTGGGGTGTCAGAAGAAGAATTGAGACAATGTTTTTCACGCATGTCTTTCTAAGTCGGTGACGAATTAATGCAGTAGCCGCAACGAATATTTTTATCAATTATACAATGGGAAATTTTTTTTTTTTTTTGGCAAACCATCGAATGCAGAAATTGTTTTATTAGTATAAAAAGACTTGCAGAAATAGTTAAGTGATGCCGATTTTTTTCTTCTTCTTCTAGAATTTGCGATACCGAAATTATTTTATAATTTGTATATCAGTGAAATTGCATAACTAAAAAAATATAAAAATTATATTCATTCAATAAAATCAACCAGGATTTGCCTTTCGTCAAATTAATTCGCAGAATAAGCCATGATCTTGTACCATATTGCTATTGTATATACAGGGTTATCCATTTCGTGGTAGGAAAGTATAACCCTGCCATTTGACATTTGTCAGAATTAAATGTCATCCAAAGCGTGTTTTTTTTAGTTGAAGGTTTGCCATTTAGAAATATGGAATGGTTTAACAGTCGAAGAACGTGTTAAAATTTTATTATAAAAATGGTGATTCTGCTGTATCAACATTTAGGGCTTTAAGAGCCGATTACGGTCGACATAATCGACCTACACAGCAAACAATTTCGAACACAGTGAGAAAATTTGAAGAGACTGGATCGGTTATTGGTATTGCAAGGCCTGTGCATCATCGCAACATTCGTTCTGCTGAAAATATCGCTGTCGTTGCTCAAAGTGTAGAGGAAGACCCGAACTTGACGATTCCTCGACGTGCTCAACATTTGGGCTTGTCTTACGGCTCATTGTGGCGGATTTTGCATTTGGATTTGCATCTCCACCCGTACAAAATCGAACTCACTCAAGAACTTAAGCCTCAAGACCGTACACAACGCAGAATGTATGCGAATTGGGTGATTGAACAACAAGCCATTGATAACGATTTTTCAAACAAAATTTTCTTTAGTGATGAGGCTCATTTTTCGCTCAGTGGTTACGTAAATAAACAGAATTGCCGCATATGAGGCTCTCAAAATCCTCAGGTGATCGCAGAAAGGCCTTTGCATCCGGAAAAAATGACCGTTTGGTGTGCGTTATGGTCTGGTGTCAATTCTGACGGCTATGGACGGATGTTAACCGATTATTTTTGGAGAGAAATTGAAGATTATGATCTGGAGAACATGTGATTCCAACAGGACGGAGCCAAGCCACAAGCCGAGATTGAGTGATGTCAATTAGCCCGCAAGATCCTGCGACCTAACACCTTTGGATTTCTTGTTATAGGGCTATCCGAAAGATCGTGTTTACGCGAACAATGCTCAAAATCTTGAGCAATTGAAAACCAACATTCGTGAAGTTATGAAAATTACCTCAAAAGGATTGAGGCCTGTAAGAGGTCCCGTGGTGGACATTTGAATGATGTTGTGTTTCACGTATAATGGCAAAGTTCAATCTTTATATTGAATAAAAAATTTTGTTTCTATCTGAATATTTTATGTGTCTTCTTTAGCTTTACTTGCCGAAGCGTAAAATGGATAGCCCTATATATGTATGTTTTGTATATACACAAAAATAAGCATTCGCAATGCAAATAAAGTAAGTGATAACGTTTTTATCTAAATGACGGCCTATCTACCTTAAATTAAATATTTACATGAACGCGGTAAAACTTTACATTTTTTATCCGTTATTTACATTTAGAGACCTCAAGTACCATAACAACCAGTTATGTATAACAAAGGAAGGTGCAAATTGTAACGCAATAATTTTAATTAATGGCCATGACTTCCAATTAAAATTGTATGTAAATTATATTAGAGAAGACAATATGGCCTACATACATTTTGTATGGTGCAATCTTTTATTCAACAGAAAACGTAGCCTGAATGAAAATTATATCTCAATTTCAAATTTACAATAAGCGATAAAGTAATGCGATCTCCATCCTACAGAATTTTAACTCTTATCCGGTATAATGTGAATACCAAATGGAAATCATTTTTCCCATGAGTCATTTATGAAATAAATCAAATTCAATCTTTTATTTTTTAATTTCACCAAATAAAAGTTGAGCCTATTATAAAATAACTTCCTTAATAAAAGATTTTACCGATACGATTTTCAGTAAAATGTTCTATATGCGCAAATTGAATTTATATTAATGGAAAAGGGTACACAGTCAACTCTAAAGATTTTGTGAGAGTTTTATCTACACTTTCGTTATCATATTGATTTAAGAAATCTTATCGAAAAATTTCAAAAGCCCAAAGAAAATATGAAAATGTTCAAGTTAAAATATGATAACAATCTCATTAGCCGGTATGATAACTTAATTGTGGAATTTTAAAGACTCCGACGAACGGTCTCATCGGTGTTACGCGAAATAAATAGATGGACAGTTCATTTCCTGCGTGCCGCACAGATCCTCATATTGAAAAAAGTGAGTTACTTTTATGATTTTTCCCAATCGTGTTCATATGAAGTCATACTGAAATTGTTCGTACATAAAAAAGTCGTTAATTATTTTCATTACCTTGCATTGTGTGATTACAACCATCGTGTAATTGCTGTTGTTACACTGCGTATATATACGAGTAGTGGGTCTTAAAAAATTAGGTCACTTACAGAAACGTAGTATTGTTGTTCACCCTTATAATACGTGTTCGCATGTGATTAAACGAGTGAACGTGCTTATCTGCAGTTCAGTAGTACCGAATTCATAACTACTATCGATCTTTTTAGTCAATATTAAAAATGCTGGACTAAAGCGTTAGTGGAAAGGACATTTGTGATGTGAATAATTTCTTTAGCTTGAACACTTTAGAGATCAATTCTGTTTCTTTCCTTTACAATCTGGAATGTTTAAAGCTCAATTAAATGCTATAAGGTGAATTTTATGACAAGTCAGACTCTAGCATCGAATTTGGTGAATGTTTGCAAAGTACACAGCAATTAGTAAGTGACATATTGAGAGAAGAATTCTTTATCATTTAATTACGGTTGCAATACGAGATTATTGGTACGTAATTTAAGTAGGTTTTGGGTTCCGAAATGCAGAAAGAATTTACCATATTTCGGTCTTTTATGTACGTCCTATGGTGGGCTCGCTGCCAATCTCTTCTCCTAAGCCACTTGCTTAGGCCCACGCCGCCTGGATGACAATTTATCATCTCTGTTAAATTTCACATGAGGTTTGGCATTCCTGGATAGCCCCATAAAGCTAACTAATTTTGAACAGAAATTGGCTGCCATTTGCAAAAAATTGTTGCTTAATTCCGCAATCATGTCTATTAGAACAGCCAAGGAGGATAACATTTTTTTGGAAGGGAGACAAATTTCCTATTGGATGTCTAATCATTCTAATTTAACGGTTTGATGCTGCGAATTTCTACCAGAGGGATACTCAAAGACATAAATAAATGGACGAGCAACGAGAATTTGTGTACTCGTCCATGTGGGAAGCAAATTTAACACGTAAATACCTTACGCTCTCAAAACTATATGGTTCCTTCTGCTTCTCCTTCCCCTTTGTTTCCCCCGAGGTTTTACTTTCCTCTCTTCAAAAAAATGATGCAAAATTTCGTTTCATGGGCACAGTTTGAGTACAACGTAGAGGTTAGAAAACTCGTACGTCAAAGCTGATGAAAGTTCTTAAACTTTGAAAAACTTTATTAACTTACATCACTTGAAACCTCAACTTCACACTACTTAAGTGAATGTTGCTAATTGCTTCGGCTCTTGCGACCGGTTGCGGATCCAGGACTCTCTGCATCTATGGGGATACTATTTATTGTCACTTTTCGAAGGAAGCACTATTCTCCATTTAAAAGGTTCAAAACAACACCACACTATGTTTGCGGTCCTCCCACTCGTATAAACTTTCGGAGATGTTGCGAGCCGTGCCGTGCACCATAGCATACATTTATGATAGCAGATGTTTCTTATTCCCAGTTAGCATGTTGGAACCCACCCGTAATCAGTCGTGTTGGGGCGAAGGAACACACTACCTCTGCTGAATCACCAAAGCACGCAAGACACATAAACATAAGTAAAGAACGAACTGAAAGGGATCATTTTGAGCAATAAAAATGCCAAAGTTAGTTGGTCAGACAGAAGTGTTGTATGTGAAGAAAATGCAATTGATTGTGATTTTATTTGAAAAAGTTCAATTTTTTTTAAACCTTAAAGTGTGTGATAAACGTATGAAAATTCCTTTGTGTGTAGCTACATAATTGAGTTGCTTTTAATAATTTTTCTGAAAAATTATTAGAGAAGAAAAATGTTAGAAGGTGGTTTCCACGTGTGTACTAATTCTCCTCAGTACACACGTCGAAACCACTTCTTCAAACATTTTTCTTCTCTATTAATTTTTCAGAAAAATTATTAAAAGCAAATCAATTATGTAGCTACACACAATAATTTTCATTAGTAATTTCAAGCTATCGGAGCTGAGCTATCCGCAAAACGAGATCGATACCTGTGCGATGCAACGAAAGCTCACTGTAGAGCAAAAATTTATCATATAGACTTACATTCAGTTGATTTAAAAAGGGGGGAAATGATCAATTCAAAAAGTTTAGCAAAAACCTCATGTAGGTTTGACTACCGAGTTTCATTGAATTTGACCGTGTCTGTTCGATTTTGCTGGGAAAAATATGAAATATTCAAATCCAAAAGTATGATTTTATTCAACAATATTTAGCAAACTTGTAGCTTCTGCTCTCATAAAGAACTACTTCCATTATTTCATTTTAAATCCTGATCTTGCAAGAGGCCATTCTTCTCCGTCCACATACAGAGTTCGGGCCCATGCATTGACCGATCCATGGCTAACTTTCATGGCCAATGATCTACTGTTTGCCTATCATTGGCAATTGAATGGCTGATTTGTGTGTTTGCAGTTCCAAATATAGTGCACTCAAATCTAGTACGACCTTTTCCAGTCATTTGCCAATCATAGGCCGATTGTTTTGCCGTGCATTAGCCGATGATTGGAACAAATGGGCCGATTGTTTTGCCATGCATTTTGCCGATGAACAAATGTACCATGCATGGCCTAATCATAGGACACACTTCGATTTCAATAGGACTATGTAAGTTTGTGGATGTTTTTTTTGAAGCCGTCGGGCCTTGCTTTGTTATATGAGCTCACGTGTTTCTTTAAGTCATCTTCAGCGTCTAACACTAAAGACCTTGCTTTGTTGTGTGAGCAGACGCGTTTGGACTTCTCTGAGTCATCTTCAGTGTCTAACACTCAGAGAAGTCGAAGCGCGTCTGCTCACACAACAAAGCAAGGGCTGACGGCTTTTCAAGAAAAAAGATAATTGGCCTGCGAATAACAAATAAACAAAATAATTGACTAAAAAAATATGGAGTTAACGTCTACTTTGTGAAATCAATGGCACCACGTTGTGAAATCAAAAGCATCTTTCTAGACTCCAACTATCCCGGAGCATTCCACAAATTATTTCATTTGCAAAATCAAGGTTCATGATAATAGTATGGTGCAAAACTTCAAACAATGCATAGCATTAGTCTCGAGCACTACCAGAAATTCTGATATTTATGAAATCTCAGCTAGAAATAATTGGATATGCAGTATCACGTCAACTTTATTAAAATCTGGCACAACCCTTCCACCGTCGCCAGCTGAACTCGTCCATTTTTTTGTGAGAAAACTGTTTTAAAAAATCAATACTTCCACAGAATATTGTCGCCAGGAAAGATCTTTTATTTGTATTCCTTATTGAATTTACAAGACTCACGTTTTTTAAGAAGAGTTTTCATGCGAAATTCAGTTTCAATCCTATTTACCGTTTGTACTTGCTTGACCTTTTCTGTAACCACAACTCCTCTCTCCTTTACCTTCCTCATTTAATCCCCGTGGCGCGAATTGCGCAATGAAGTTCAATTCCCTCCTTGAAATCACATTTTCAGTCGTCAATATATGTAAACCACATAATTGTGGGGCATGTCTGATTGTCATTCACATTCACAACAACAAGATTGACCTCGACCTATTTATTTATAATTACCGTGACCTTAGAAGGTGACAAAAGTCTATTAATAAAATGACGATACATTTTGCACCTACGCGCTAATTGGAAACGCCCCAAAAGGAGCGGCCTGGTACAGTATTCCAGATACTAGAGGTTTGATCTCGTTTCGACCAATTTTAGCTTCAATCCCCACCACCTTTGCCATTCAATAAATCGATATTGAGGCGTGCTGTGTGGCTAGTGGCACCGTCTTGTTGAAATCACATATTGTTGATGTCAATTTCATCCAAATCTGGCCACAAATAATCTTCCAACGTAACACGATAACGCTTTCCATTGACGGTAACATGACGGTCGTTTTCATCCACGAAAAAATACGGCCCAATCACATCTCCAGCATGAAAACCGCACCAAAAAGTAATTTTTTTGCGGATGCAACGGTGTCTCAGAAGCATATGTGGGTTTGTTGTTGACCAACATGGCATATTTTGCTTATTAACAAAGCCACTGGGACAGAAACGAGTTTCATCGCTGCAGATAATTTTTCGATGAAATTCTTCACTTTCCTCAAGCTTTGCCAGAGCCCTATTGGAGATGTTTCAGTCTTTCGTATGATCAAGTGGCTTTAGTTCTTGAGTCAATTTGATCTTGTATCCATGTAGGCCAAGATCTTTTCGCAAATACGCCACAGTGTCGTTTGAGCAATGCCCAATTCTTGAGAATGGCGTGCAATAGACTGATTTGACTCATTTTGAATCGATAAACTTACGTCTGCAATATTTCCTTCGATCCGAGCGGCACGACGACTTTTTGGCACCGCAACGTCCTATAGTGAAAATTCGGACTCGAACTTAAACATTATAGCACGCACAGCTTGTCGGGTGGGACGATTAGTACGGCCGAAAATTGGAGTAAGCGCTCTTAAATTTGCGACCACCAACTCAGAATTTCGGTAGTAATTTTTAATAGTTTCCTAACGTTGCTGCTTCGTTAACGTGACCATAATGAAAATGTTGACTTTAACTAACGTTTTGATATTGACAGTTCATTAAAAAGGTTCAAGGGTGCGTTTACATTAAGATTCGAAATTCTTATATCCCAAATAAAAATCCTTATATGTGGGATGTAACAAAATTGTGACCAATTTCACTTATATTTTCACCAAATTTTCAGGAAAGGTGTATACATACATACAAATTTCTTGAGCCTTTACGCAAATAGAAAAGGTGTAAATCTCGGCCATATTATACTCATATAGTATCCACACTCCATCAACCCTCCGTAAAAATCCTAACACAAGCCGACCAGTGAGCCATAAATCTTCGGTAACAGGTAGGTAGGTAAACGCTGACGCGAGGATTGGCGCGAATATAAACATATGCTTCGATGGGAGATTTCAGGATTACCATATCTCAAAAAATCAATAACTTTGCAGAAAAATATTTTCGTTCCATGCAATCTTTTAGTTTTTTATTGGGATCTGGCAGCACTCCCATGTTCTGAAATGCATAAAAGAACACGTGCGTCGGAAATTTTATTTGCTTTTTGCTTTGTTTCTTGAACGCTTGGGCTCAGCTGACGTGCCCCGGATCTGCTGACCGGCCCCTGGAAAAATTCAGAAAGTGTGCAACACAGGGTAAATGGAAGATGTGGTTACTAGGTGAATGCACTATTATCTCGGCTACGTTCGTTAACTCTTTCAGCCACACTTTTGTGTAAACAATGATTGGGTCAACATTTTGTGATAGATGTTTTAACTAGTCCCCATAAAACATTAACAATGTGAGAAAAAATATTCACAAAACAACGCTTCTGAGGAGTATGGTGGTTAGTTTTCTAACCACCGCAAAGTAGTGACTAATAAAACTGCGCAATTTGAAACTATTTTTAAAAGCTCTTCATTACGAAAAATTATTTTCTTTGGTAATTTTGAAAACATGACTTATCTTTTTTAATACACTTTACAAGTTGAACACTGTCATAAAGTACGTACTAGTTTTTCTTTGGTACTGCAATTCGCGTCTTCTCGATGTGGTTCGCACTGACTGATACAAATTGCTATCTAGGCTTAACTCTATTGGAACCGTCGTCTTGCGACGTTTCAACTGGACCGGCAAAGGATAAGATGGCGCAGAACTAATATTAGAACCAGTAGAAGCTTGTCGTTGCTTCCTTGCTTGAGATGGCGCTAGAATACCATGATAACATTTCTCCGGAAATCCTTTGTGGTCAAATTGTCCCAACAGCTCGAATTTTTCCACCAATTTCTGTATTGCGGTCCGACAAGGTGCTTCACGACGACCCAAAAATTTTCGAGTTTTACGAACCGTCTCTGCCAAATTTTCACCATTTTTATAGTGAATTTTAATAATTTCTATGCGTTGTTGAAGCGTGTATTATTGTTCCATTTTTATTAATGGCGTAGTTTCTACTTGTCAAATGACAAAAAATGACAGCTTCAAAAGTGGCATCTATCAAAAAAGCGGGCTATTCAAAATAACACCTCCTGTTGGAAAACCCTTTATTAGATAATTTTTTTGATTGAATTTTATTAGAATTAGGTTATAACATATTAGGTGTAAGATAAAAGTTCACTGTTGTGTTAAAATTAAAAATAATTTTGGAATAGTGTTGGTTGTTTTTTTCTTCTTTTTCCAATTAAATCATAAAATGTGTAATAATCTTAAATAATTTGAATTTGCTACAGTTTTTTTTTTTGATAAAATGTATTTAACTAATAACGTATAAATTTAGAGAGCCATTTGGGCCATTAAGTTTTTGTATTGTTATTGTTTGAAATTTGCTTTGTATTCTTTTAAAATTTATAACGATTAGTATTGAATAAAGCGCTTTTGACTTTGACCGCCTCCTGATTAACATCGTATATTCTTAATAATGACAAAGTATTAGTATAGACTACTGTTCGTCATGAACTGTGATTTATTTTCGAATGTTACTATGTATAAACTTATTCACACTAGTATCCAATCAAGCGTTCATTAACTTTCTCCTAATTTAATACAAATAGAACAATGCACACCATAAATTATTCTATGGTAAATATCGTGTCTAAATACAAGCTCAAGAGTCTGAGGTAAGGCGTCATTGTAGCACAACAGCTCCTTTCGGGCCTTGACTTGCTGGGCTAAACAGTTCTATTAAAAGTCCACTAACACCATTGGGTCACCTAGTCTTGACTTTTTTTACCTTACAAATAAATCATAATCATAACACACGCATTGATTACGAAAAGAGGCACAAGGGCGAATGAACTGCATTCAGTACAATGCCTCAAATATTCTGTCGATAAAAAAATAAGTGATTCATTCCGTAAACCAACTTTGCGTTATATATTCAAGATAATTTTATTGGGGACACTTTTGCTGGGTGGATGATAGTGTTATTAGTGCACATAAATTGTTTTGTTGTCCATTATCGATTTTGAATCATAATGAAAGGTGACTCAATAATTGTTATTGTCAATTTAGAATAGATTGGTTCAACTTTAAGCTTCATGTTTATTTTTAATCTTTAAAAAAATGAAATTGCTTCTGACTAATTCATTTGTTTTATATTTTAGGATGATGCTTTGAATCAAACTGTCAGTAAGGACTTCAATCACCTGCCGTGAATCACTAAGCAACATTCTCTACATGGATCTATAATCTAGGGGTATAGCTTAAAAAGACAGCCATAGATAGCGCAAAGCAAAGAACGAACCCACACGAAGAGGACTAAACATCATAAGAGTCATACTAACATCGGAATATACTAATTACTTCATCTAAACAGCAGTAATGAATTCAACAGCGAAACATCTTCTGCATTGCGCTCTCTTACTATTTGTGATAATCGCCTTTGAAGTTTTCTCCGGTGGCATAAAAATCAACGAGGATTCATTTGTCATAGTCGACCCATGGATAGCATATGGTCAAATACCAACAATATTCCTGTACTTACTAAGGCTATTAACATTCTTAACGCTACCACAAGTTCTATTTAATTTTTGCGGCTTAGTATTTTACAATGCCTTTCCCGAAAAGGTTGTACTCAAAGGTAGCCCCTTGTTGGCACCGTTCATTTGCATTCGCGTAGTTACACGGGGTGACTATCCGAATCTTGTCAAATCAAATGTCCTACGTAACATGAACACGTGTCTGGATACTGGACTTGAAAACTTCTTAATCGAAGTTGTTACCGATAAGCCAGTGAATTTGGCAAAACATCGAAGGATTCGAGAAGTAGTTGTCCCGAAAAGCTACAAAACGAAAACTGGTGCTCTGTTCAAGTCACGCGCACTACAGTATTGCTTAGAAGATAATGTGAATGTTTTGAATGATAACGATTGGATAGTTCATTTGGATGAGGAAACTTTACTTACGGAAAATTCGGTGCGTGGTATTATAAATTTTGTTTTGGACGGCAAACATCCATTCGGGCAAGGATTAATAACGTATGCTAATGAGAATGTAGTTAACTGGCTAACAACCCTAGCCGATAGTTTTCGCGTGAGTGATGATATGGGAAAGCTGCGACTACAGTTCAAATTATTTCATAAGCCATTGTTCAGTTGGAAAGGCAGTTATGTCGTGACGCAGGTAAGAATAATTTTTAGTAATTACATAAAAGATATCTTACTCTCTTCCTCTCTCTATTTTTTCCTAATCTACATATCCTTTAGCTTATTATAACACAGAAATTGTACGTAATGAAAAAACACTCTCGTTACCGTTATGGATTAAAATTAAGCAACTCAATCAAAATTATGTGAAGATTAAAGCTGTTGATGCTTTCCCAATTCAGTCGTACTAACCATCAAGCTAGAAGGCTGATAACTACAACGTGTGATGTAGACCATCTTTTCGAATATCGTTTCTAAGCAAGAAAGCCAGCAAATTTTGCGTATACAAGCTTGATAATGGAAATGGATAAACGAAGTAAAAAGAAGACTATCAAGAATGTATTGAAATCGTATCAAACCATCAATTAAAAGGCTAAATCAATTATATCTTCAGGTCAACTACAACTAAAGCACTAATATTGTAAATGCAGCGTTACTCCAAGATTTAGCTACAAATGTACCGCTGAACAAGCACTAAAAAATCTCACTTGTAATAACAGCACATACTTCTCTTCCCTTGTTTCACAAAGTTCTGATGCTATTCGTACGGGCGCTTGATGTTAGAAATAATCAATGAAGGATAAATATCAGCATTTTTCCCATATGAATCGACATTAATTAGTACATCCCTAAATTTCTATTAGATGTCACAGTGTTGCAGAAGCTAATTTATATAGGTAATAATGCTAATCTTTATCCTTTATTATCTCGAAAACTAAAGACTTTTTTATGCAAATGCTTGGAACCAACGAAATGGTATCAAAATCCTATGAAGCCAGAAAAATGAAATTCGTGTCGTAAAAATTTCAAAAAATCGCATGCAAGGATCACCGTTGACCCATCCCACTACTTGCAAAATCTTCACACAGAGCTTGAAAAAAACTAAAGTTTTATCTAATATATATGTTCGTAATCTTACTAGTGGCAAGTGACTCACCGGTACATTCTGCAATGATCATTCATAGCAATGAAAAATTGGCCTTTTAAAAGACAAAACAAAAGGCAATCGCGGAATGCAGCAGTAAGCACAGCATTGCGTAGTCCGCGTGGTGTAGTAGTTAGAGTACTCGCTGCGTAAGCCGAAGGTCCTGGTTCGAATCCTGTTGGTGACAACGAGATTTCTTTCGAATGATTCTTCGGACTAACTATAAGCCCGTTAAGTATCGCAGCTTGGTGGACGGATACACGGTCAAAGCGTGGTACTGACCATATCATATTTTCGAGTACCGGTACATTCGACCAAGATAATGAGATACTCTAATTATCTCTAAGCGAAGGTACGAAAGGGGCTGAAATGCTAAAGCAAAAAAGCAAGAAGCACAGCATTTCATGTTTTTTTTTTATATTCTTGGTAACGATATGAAACCCAACACCAACGCAAAAAATTAAAAAATTGTTGTCTACCATCAATCTGGAAGGACATTGGGTTTCTGAAAAATGCATTAGTTTTAAAATCTCACCTTGAAGTAAGTGGTAGAGTACTTACCAAAATGGCAATAAATATTTAGAAACAAAAAGTGGAAAGCATAAATCATTTCCAGAAGTACCAATTTCTTGAAATCAAAATTGAAAACTAAAACGAGAGAAGCATATCTTTTGCATCCCCAGCTCACAGATAAATATAAGAATTTTCAGTGTTATAAAGTCAAAATAATGGAAAAATGCCAAGCATAGAAGGGAAAAACTCTGGACAAGATAACGAAGCATTTAAAAAAAAAGTAGAGTGAAGAATGAAATTCGATGAAGCCAGCAGGGCTAATGCAAATGGAAAGATTCGTTGTAAACCATTCGTCACAACAGCTATCAAGCGGATAAAATGTTATTCATCACCAAAACGACAAAACTGTGATAATTGTAGATTATCGAGTAAGGAATTAATAACACGTCAAAAGACAGGGAGCTTACTAGCAGAGAAATATGAAATGAAATAGGGAAACTATTGAAAAGACCGCAAGAAATAAAACTCGAGGTGGGAAGAAGAAAGGTTGACGTGTTAAAGGAAACGCGCATGTACTATCGACAAGCGGAAAATGGAAACATACTAGTGATAATAGATCGAGAAGAGCAAATTGCCGAACTAAAGAAAAGATCTAAAACGATCAATTTAGCTTCGGCGCCACCCACTCCCTGGTCATATCAAGTGAAGAAAACAATCAGCGAGTGTACATGTGTTAGCCGACAAGGCTCTCCTGAAAATAAAAAAGTATACAAAAATATGCAAACAGGGCAGAGAGTCGAGGTAGGGAAACCATCGCCGGCGGAAAATCAAGGATTTAAGTAACCAAGCCCCTCCTAAAGATGTTCAGTAGCATGAAGAAATAGTAGATTATGCCGACAAACTTAGTAAGATTACCCAGCTAGAAGAAGATGACATACTCAAATTCAAATGATTTACTCATATACCATAAATAAGGCACTAAACGCTCTTAAAGATTGGCTACTTGAACAATCTAAGGAGGAGTATTCTACAAATAAGTAGGAGGCCCGCCAATGGGTCTTCCATAATCGTCATTTGTCAGCAACCTTTTTATGAACACCATCGAATGTAAAAAAGAAAAAATTGTGAAAAAGTAGTGGGACCAACTAAAATAATACAAATATGATAAAAAGCTTAAAATAGCAATGAGATACAGCGATGTCAACGAAAAAAACTAAAAAGTCAACGTCAAAAGCGCTTTATTCAATATTAATCGTTATAAATTTTCCAAAGAATATAAAGTAAATTCCAAACAATAAAAATACTAAAACTTAATGACCGTAATGGCTCTTAAAATGTATACGTTAATTAATTAAATCTAATCATATATACGGTAGACCAGAAAGCTACAATAGTTCACAGCAATCTTCTAAAAATGTTTCATGATGTGCACCTCTACGCCGACAATTGGCGAATGAAAACCAATGCGCAGAAGTGCGAAACAAATTTGTTTCGGAAAAGGCTGCAGGAGGACAGTCAAAACCTGAAACGTAATTGGAAGGATTTCTACATTATGACTGATGAGGGTAGTTCAGAACGGGTTCCACATAAATCCTGTGTTCGATACCTCGGTGTTCATCTCCCTGGCTAAACCAGTTTGGGAATGGAAAGGAAATGTGTTCGTGCATGTACTGGTTTGTACTGAGACGAAAAAAAAAATCAAACCAAATCAAATCTATCAAACAGCTAAAGTGACGAGAATCGATATCTTCATATTGAAACTTCCTCGGAATCATATCGCAAGATCTGCAAATGTGAGCGAAAACTCCTGGATTTCACAGCCGTTCCACCCTACAGACGGGTATTTTGCGACTTGCCTCGCTACTGGCTTCGTTTCTCCAGAAGCATTCATGTATTTGCACATGAATCGATATGTTTTTGATTCTGATGGCGTCCCAATCATATATCACATATATAGACGAGACACCGATAAGAATATAAAATATCCTCCGAATTTGAGTTCACGAGACCAACAATTACAATGAAGAAACTCATTTGCTAGATTCGTTTAGGATGGTCAAGCTGAGATGGAGCAATCTGGGTATTGGTGGCTTAACGACAATGTCTAAACTATTCGTGTTTATTTTGTTTTTGTGTTTTTCGTTATTAAGTTTTTAAGTTTCAAGTCATTATTGTTACATTTTGTGTTGTTGTTTGTTTGAATTATTCTGAATTTATTTATTGAATTGTCTTTGACTTTGACGCATTTCGACTCCTTTGAGTCATCTTTACTGTTAGACACTGAAGGTGACTCAAAGGAGTCGAAACGCGTCTGCTCACACAAAAATGCAAGACCCGACGGCTTTTCAAGAAAGAAGAAAATTGGCCTGCGGATAACAAATGAACAAAATAATTGACTACAGTTTTATTCTACCTGTGAGAGTAATTTACCATTTAAGAAACCACATTTTTGGTTTGGCCTTTGATCCTAGTACCAATACATATTTGAACAAAATTTAACTTTCGAAAGTTATCTTAAATTTCTTCCAGTGAGACCAAATATAGATACATTTTATCTTGGAATTATTGGCTGTTTATTAAAGCAAAATGAAATAGTGATAGAAACAAAATTGTTTGTGTTCGAACAATTTCTATTAGTCACTGGATTCGAAAACGGCATTCTATCGTCATTTCAAAAATCCCAATTGGCATCACCATCCGGAAAGGTAAATTACATGGGCTTGCACACTCCTGAAATTCTGACTTGAACTTACCAAGCATTAAATGATTATTACGAAAAGGAAGGAAAATAGTGCGGCTAAATACATACAAGAATTTGAGTCAACATCATATTAAATTTAATTCCAATCTACGAGAAACATACCTGTTGTATATATATTTAAACATGTGAAAATTGATTTGTCGAAACAAACATGAATTAAAAATTTCCACATCTTAAATTTTAATAAAATCGATGTTAGTATTAAATTAAAATTAATTCATACGAAAGTTGCGACTTTAACAGGCCTTTAAACTTTAGAAATTTTATTGACCAATATTTTAAAATTCTAGATCCAGCCAATTAAAATGATTCTTTGGTTGAATTTTTAATTATTTAATCCAAAAAACGTTGGTTTTTTGTTTTGTTTCTTCGTGCTACAGCGCCTTTCGGGACTTATCTTGATCGTATTTACCGTCGGAAATCGAGAAGTTATAAGACCAGTACCACGATTTGGCCGTTGAACCCGTCCACCCGGCTGCGATACTTTCTGATTTTAAGCTAGTACGGGCTTATAGTCCGTCCGAAGAGTCACTCGAAACAAATCTGGTTGTCACGAATGGGTTTGAATCAGGTACTTTCGACGTACTTTAAGAACTTCACCACGTGAACTATTGATTGTTATTAAAGCAACAAATTTTGCTTGTTTTCCGAACTTTCACGGACCGCCTTTTTGAATTTCGTCATATTCTTTTAGATTAATTTTGCAGATATCCACCTCTTAGTCTATGCCAAATTTCCTTCAAATGGGAATTTTACTCTACAGAAAAGAAAACTCATCAATTTTTATCGAAACTCTTGAATTTTGGACTCTATTGTTTATAAACTCCAATTTCAATAATTTTTTAAAACTAGATATTGTTCACATACAGTCTTCCACAAAAGTCAAGGTACAGAGAATCGGTAACTGAAAATTGTATTACTGAATCAATATTTTTATTTGAAAACCAAAAGTTATGAAATGGTAATAATACGAGTTCTGTTGAATTTAAGTTTTCATAAATTTAAAGGGATTCGGCAATAATGATCATTGAAGATAATAATTTTTTGTTGGCAATGTCTCTTTTCTACTCCACAAAAGTCTTGGTACAGTTGCAGAAAATGCCCTGTTATTTGTAAAAAGGGGAATCCCCCAAGTTCATATTATCAGAGTGAGTTAACAACCGTAGGCCGCTGTCTTTAATATCGCGTCCGTATTCGTGTCGTATCTTTTATTTAATAAAATTTTTAAAAAATGAGTCGAAAGGAGTTGAGTATTAAGGAGCGTGAAATAATTATTAATCTGCATTCAAATCAGAGCAAATCATATTCTGAAATAGCTGAACTAGTGTTGCGAAGTCGGTCAACCATTCAAAAAGTGATAAATCGATTTAAGAAGGAAAATAGAGTGGAAAATGTGCCCCGAACAGGTCGTCCATCTAAACTAAGTGCAAAGGACAAGAGAAAAATTTCGCGAATGGTAAAACAAGATCCATTTCTAAGCTGTAGAAAAATCTGCGATGTTCTTGGAATTAAAAATAAGAAGGAGGTTAGCGCAGAAACTGTGCGTAGAGCTGTCGTAGAAGCTGGATTTTCATCTCGTACGCCTAGAAGAAAACCTCTTGTAAGTTCCATAAACAAACAAAAAAGAATAACATTTGCAAAAGCATATATTGACAAACCAATAACGTTTTGGGATAATGTTTTATTTTCGGATGAGGCTAAATTTTGTATATTTGGTGTAAATGGGCATAAGAGGGTCTGGCGAAAAGTAGGAGAAGCATTTAATCCCAAGAACACTATTAAAACAGTAAAACATGGATGCGGTGGTGTTATGGTTTGGGGTTGCATGGCTGCTGCTGGAGTTGGAAATCTGACATTCATCGAAAATACTATGGATCAGAACTCTTATTTAGAGATTCTACGAAACAACATGAAACAAAGTGCAGCCAAATTAGGTATGCGAGAAGATTTCTTGTTTCAACAGGACAATGACCCTAAGCACACTGCGCATAAAGTTCGAATGTGGCTATTGTACAATACTCGCATGCTTGCTACACCGCCTCAAAGCTCTGATTTGAACCCTATAGAGCATCTTTGGAATGAGCTTGAGACAAAAATCCGAAAAAGGGTGATATCAAGCAAGGCGCTGCTTAAGGATGTTATATTGGAGGAGTGGGCCAGAATCAGCAGCGAATTTACTAAAAAATTGGTATATTCTATGCCTAAACACTGAAGTCAGTAATTCAGATGAAAGGATATCCGAGAAAATATTAAGAAAAGTATAATTCAAATAACTATGCAAGACTATAATTACAATTTGTATCATTTTTCTTTAGGTGTACCATGACTTTTGTGGACTTCATTCATTGACTTTCCAACACATCATATGTAATAATATATTAATACGACAGATTTTCGTTTTGTTTTACATGAATTTAAAGTGTAATGATTATAGTTGAAGTAATACCAAAAAAATTTTATCACTATAGGTTTTTCAAATAAAAATATCAAACAATTTTCATGATATTTATCACTGTACCTTGACTTTTGTGGAAGACTGTATACCTGTATTCTCATTAACTGCTAATTACTGTCGCAGCTATTTGACCCGAAAACTAGACCAAACAGCGTCTTCTTCATAATTGTCACTCTGGTTCACCATTGAGTTAAAGAGGGGGTTAAGACTAATTCTTCTGGCTATTTTCATGATTTTTTTTTTTTTTGCGATGGACAATTGTATACAATTTATTGCAATTTTCAGCACATTCAATTTATTTTTAAACAAATTTTCCTACCACATACGGAAGGACTGGCATCCAAATATCAGACATTATTTGAAACAAACTTTCAATAAACTAGCATTCTGACTAACCATTGGGTTTTATTATGTAATTAAGATTAAATACTCCATTTAATACTTTCGCAAAGTGTTCATATTTTTCAAGATTAGGGAGAGCTTATGACAGATTCACGTCACTGTCTCTGCTAACAACAAAACCCATGTGTCATGGAAGAAGTCTTTGCCGGAGAATGCCCCAAGCCCCAATTATGGCAGTTAGTCATACTAAGCACTTAGAGTCATTGTACAAATATCTTTGATATTCCTAAGCAAATCGGTTTTTCCCAGAACTGTCTGTTTGCTAATAGTTTTCTCAAAAATGTGTAAATCACTTGCCCTCCTTTGTAAATTTACCGATTGAACGAAATATCTCGAAAGGAGGAGTGTTACTGTAAACTGAGAAGACTTCGAAGGTTCATTGTCTTGTATAATTGGCCTATTATACGAGTAACATATATGGATAAAAGATTATTGAATAGCTTCGGAAGAGCATCCCATTTGATGCACATTTGAAGAAATTTTCCGGTATACGCTCTTATGAACTTCCCTTCATCCATGATCATCTCAACACATTCACGCTCGAGCGGCTTGTGAACATTTCGTTCTATGATCCTTCCATGTGACGGTATCCTTAATTTTTAAATAGAATTTTTTTTCAAGGTTTCAAAGGTATGTCTATTAGGTATTGCACTCAAGTGCGAAATTGGTTACCTTTGCGAAACATGCAATTTAGCGACTCGACCCCGTTGGTGTCACCGACAAATAACAGGGGCTTACCAATAGTATCATCGGTCGGGAAACATCGTGATGAATTTTATGTGTTGTGTTTTCCCCACCTGCATAAATCACGGGGTTGAAAATCGCCTAGAATTTGATTTTCGTAGTTTTACAATGTTGATTTGGATCCTTCATTATCTTGTAAACACTTTTCACGCAAATGCCCAGAACAAATACTTTTTTACACCAAGCCCTATCGAATGGCATCAAAATCATACCACACCAACGATATGAAATTTGTGCCGAAACCTCTATTTACAATTCAATGACTGAAATTTTCCTCTTTTTGCATAAGGTGGTCTCTTTTTCAAAAACATTTATTTTTTACTTTTGCACCAGAGCAAATTACCTAAGAACCCAGTTCACGATGAACATCGTTCCAGTTATATGAAGCCCTTATAATAAGCATAATAATAGTATCTTTGTTAATGGTTGTATCGACGCTATGGGACGAATGAAAATTATTACTCCCTGCTTTCAATAAATCAATCTTGCAATTAGTTAGTATTAAATTTAAGAATTATTTCACGGGAAATGCGAAGGATCTTTCTATATATACGAGGACTGTCCAGAAAGTAACAGACGTTTTGGCCTGGCGCGGCAATGGGCGAGGCTGGCGCCGCGATCTTGTTGTCAGGGTGTTCCTACACTTAGTACGCAACCAGCCGTGGTAGCTTGCACATCGCGCCTATCGTACTTTGTATACAGTGAAGCGTTAAAATGATCGCTGCAATTGAAAATCTCGCCACTTGTAATAGATGATGAGCTGTGATAAGATCAAATAAATTTTATTGTCAGATTTTTAATGTGTAGGGCCAAGGAATAATGAGTGAAAACAGAGTGAGACAGTGGTGCATTGATTTTAAAAACCAATGTTCACAGTGAGGATTGCAGTGGTAGGCCTAGTCTTGTGAGTGATCAATTGTTGGTGGAAATTATCGAAAAAATTCGTAAAAATCGTCGTTTCACGATTACGGAACTCGTTTAATTCATGAAATTCTGGTTGGTAAACTTGGTTACCACAAGTTTTGTGCCAGGTGTGATCCGAAAATCCTAACGGAAGACCACTTAAAACAGAGACTTGTGGCAACACTGACATTTCTGGAAGAATACGAAAAAAGCGACGAGCGACTACCACCTGTTCCCAGCGATGTAGACGTGGCTCGCTCCGCAACGCTTTGACACTGAAGTGCATGTCAGTGTCAACCAGTGGATGAACTGATTTGATTTCTATAGAGAGGTTATTGGAAAGCTTGTATCACGTTATGATAAAAGCGTTAATTTAAATGGCACTTCTGTAGAAAAATAGTCTTGAGTTTACCTCCAAAATACATAAAAAAAAAAGTTTTTTTTTTTTTAATTTTGTTCATTTCAGAATGTGTGTTACTTTCTGGATAGCCCTCGTATACTAAATAATTACTGACAGACACACATTATCTCTTGCTACATTATAGCACATTAAAACTTACTCCATTCTTTTGAAAAATAATAGTAATAACGTATTTCATCTTCTCTTTACAGTGCGGCGCTGAGAAGGAAGTCTCTTTCGATAACGGATTGGATGGCTCAGTAGCGGAAGATTGTTTCTTTGCAATGCGGGCATTCAGCCAAGGATACACTTTTAATTTCATCGAAGGGGAGATGTATGAGAAGTCACCATTCACTTTGCTCGACTTCTTGCAACAACGCAAACGCTGGCTTCAAGGCATCCTGCTTGTGGTGCATTCGAAACTGATCCCTCTAAAGCACAAACTCCTATTAGGTATAAGTGTTTATTCGTGGGTAACAATGCCATTATCCACTTCCAATATCATTTTTGCCGGGCTCTATCCAATCCCCTGTCCGAACCTAATGGACTTTGTATGCGCTTTTATTGGCGCCGTGAATATTTACATGTACGTATTTGGTGTAATCAAATCATTCTCATTGTATCGATGCGGATTTATCAAGTTCATAGCATGCGTGCTGGGTGCAGTTTGTACGATACCAATTAATGTGGTAATTGAAAATTGCGCCGTCATATGGGGTCTGGTCGGTAAAAAGCATAAATTCTATGTTGTTCAAAAAGACATTGGCGCGTTGCAAACGGTTTAAGACAAATTTAATACTATTTATAGTAAGATTGTTGTAATGATCTTAAGTACACATCCTGTATGTCGTTTTGGGGTTGGTGTTTGTCCTATTTGAAGCATGCGCAACTCACACGACCAATCAAAGACAATTAATGTTACGCTGCTCAACGTTTACCCGAAGCTTCATTGAAAGTCTACACTCACAATTTTGTGAACCAACTTTTGTACTCTCTACTGAATATTTTGCAACAAATTTACACGTTTGCCATAATATTGAATTTTCAAACAAGCTACAACAGCAAGTACAAATAGCAATACACGCTCAACTTATTTCGCTTAAAGCAACCACCACTCGTATGCTTCAAATGAAAAACGACTGCCCTGGGACAGACTCAGATTATTCATTTTTCTCATTCTATGAGAATATACTACACATCAATATTTTGTTGTCTTTTTGTATTATTATTTTGTATAACTTATTTTAAGCTAAATGTTAAGCGAATAATGTTAATTTATTTAAAAAATATATACATGAAAAAAAAAACTACAAAAAGTGAACAAACCCCCGAATTGTTTCTTTTAAAATCGAAGTCTAAAAGTAAATACCCTTCTTTAGTACTTTTGCGCGAATAAAAGTTTGTGTTCTCGGTTTTCAAATAGAAAAATAGAAATGATAGGAAAAATTAGAAGGAAAATAATTTTAATGCAAACTTATTATGTGAATGCACCAAATACTATTTTGTAAGAAGTAGTCCTAAGTTAGTTGATTGTTTTTTAGATAGGGTTCGATTCAGATTATTCCATCCAGTAGAATTAAATCAAAACAGCAACAATGAAATTCATTGCGAACAAACAAACACACACAAGATAATACTTGTATTATCAATCGGAGATCAATTAACTTACTTATTATAATATTTATGTATTGTGTAAAGGAATTATACTTTATTGGAATAGAGGCCGATAAGCGATGAGAAGTAGACGTGCAGTTAATTTTGTTGATGGCTTTTCTGAACGTATGTGTATTTTTTTCAATACGGATACCCGCTGTGATAAAACTTATAGCAATCTACTTAAGAAGCCTAACTGTAGTGTGAAACGATTTAATTTTAATTTTGTTTTCATTCATTCTCATGCCGATTAAATAATTAAAAAGCATTAAAAGTCTTGTTCACTAAAATTGGTGTTTGAATTGTTTATTAGGACGTATTTTTAATGTGTGATTAAATTTACGATTCTGATCCACAAATCCTTTTCAGGTTATAGATAATTCAAATTAAAACGATGTTTTGAAACCCTTTGATAAATGCTGCAATATTGTGCACAATTCGGAAAGATCAGAATTAGATATAAAACAGCCGTAGTGGAAGTTTTAATGATTTTTGTTTATTTCAAGAATCCGTGTAGGACACGGGTGCCGATGTTCTGGCACTAGTGTCAGCAAGCTATAAACAACACTGAGCTCAGTTAACTAGCTTCGCTTAACGACCGCGTACGCGTGCTTGACGACTAGCGGGATCATATGAGGCGGGTTCTTGTCGAGCCACGAAGCTACACTACAAAATTCTTATCACGCGTACTCTACTCTACAAGACGTACCGATCAATTTTTATTAACTTTAGAAATTTTATATTATGTGTCAATTAAGCTACTCTACATTACTTCAACTTTTTTTTTGCCTCGTTAAAGTTAGCGGACACGGAGGCTTGAGACAGACCCAAACATTTTACAAAAAGCAACCATTACTATCTCCGAAGAAAGTCGTTGCATTACAAGGGGAATGTCAAACCTAAAGATGTTAAAGTGGCTGAAGTGAACCACTCATCTCTGCCAAAAGGATGGAAACTTGACGGATGTAGTTTACTTTAAACTAGTAAATACTAAAATAACAGTCATCAACGAATACGTCTTTGCAGTATCAACGTTTTCCGGCACTAACGCTTTTACAAATTAAAATTTTCACACTAAATTTATATAATTTCAGCGTTGACTCGTATCGAATTTGTGATTGATCTTTTTTTTTTGTTTTATTAATCTCCAGAAACATATACATACATATGTAGGATCGGGCATTGGCCAGCAAAAAATCTGTATTTCCCAAACAATCGTAACGGATTCTCGCATATGTTGAGGAAAACTTTACACATGGCAAGGATAACTTTTGCGCCTAGTCCACCACGACGAAACCATTCATCCGTTTTGTACTAAGCGACGAGCCAGAAAATATAAAACGACACCAAATGCAATTTTTTAACACAGATATATGATGAAAAACTTCAAACGGACACCGGAGCGAAAAGCTCGAACAATTTATACATTTCCCTTCTTATATTGTTAGTATACCAGCAAACGGTCGGTCTTAAAAGCATTATGGAATAGTGTTCGTCCCATAAGCACAACAAATAAACTACACGAACGACGGCAAATTGCTTTCCATCATAGAATCAAAAAGCTTGAAATATATATATAAGTTACTGAAACTTTAATGGGCATTGGACAGAACGGAATCAGTGTAAAACACTTTCCCAATTTCCACACTCGCGTTATTTAGAACATCTATGAGAATAAACGTTGCAGTGATGCCACTAATCCGTTGAACTACCATGACAAGAAAAACCGATAGTTGATGGGACATGATTCAGTGCATTCACTAATTATACAATCACAATAACTTGTATCCGGCGCTTACGATTTCGTCAATGTATATTTCTTCCACAAAATCACAGAAAATTTCGCGAAATCTTTTGAGTTTGGATGGAAAGCACTTTGAAATTTCTTTTTCTTAAGGAAAACCTGTCGAATAACCGATCACTCTCCGCGAGTTGTGAGAACGGAATCTCGAGTCGTAAATAATTTCTGAATTCCCGCACGATCGTGTGCTTTCCGCAATAGAACACGTCTCAAGACGTCGCTCAACCCAACCTGTAGCCGTCCTCCACCGGTAGTCTCGTTTTTTTATCTATCTATGCCTTTACGCCTCTCTCGACGAGCCTCTTCATGGCAGTAACAGCTGATGCTCGTCGACACAATCTAGCAATTGCTTCGCTGATTGTTTCGCAAAGGAGTTGCCATTATCGATTTTTATTTGTTATAGTTTTACCTTTTTCTCCGAAAAAACTTTTTAATCGATAATTGTAGTGGCGGGGTTTATTTCGAGTTAGTAATAAGTTGCGTATCAAATTGTTCCGCACTCATTGCGTTATTATATATTATGAAGTGCTCCTTTTTTTCGTAAAGGTCCCTCAAGCAGTTTGCATAGACGGGCTGCTCGATTACTACAATTTCACTAATATTTTTAATACTAATTTCATGGTAAGATCAAAATAGTGAGTCTCTCATGCTTCATAATATTTATCCAACAAAAAAAAATACTGGTTATTAGTTATTTCCTACGATTATGTTATGTGATTCTAAATATAATTATATTTACGTATAACAATTTTTCAACAAATGATAAGAGGAAAAAAATGTCTCCAGTAGTACAGGCCATCTCTATTTATATCTTGTGAGAAGTTATAAATCGAGCAAACGAGTACCAATTACCGCTCGTACTCACGTTCATCGAGCCTTGTTAAAACAAGGCTTTCAATTCGATACACACAAATGGAGTTCTATAAATGCTCACTGATCAAGACGTAGATCAAATATGGAAACAATAGGCAATATTTATAAAGAGGAAAAGCAAAGGCGATACCAAATGAAGCAACATCAGAATTTCCCATATGCAAAGGAGTACAACAAGCGACTCAATATCCTGAAAACAGTTGGCAGCAACTGTAGAGGGGGTATCAGGAAGCTAAACTGGCAAGACAAAGTTTGAAAAATAGATGGTGAGAAGTTAAGCCGCTTGAGATGTGTCGATGACATGGGATTGATTGCTGAAGATCTGTAAAAATTAATTAATGAGCTAAACTCAGCCAATAGAAAAGTGGGTCTGAAGATAAGCATGGGTAAAACTAAGGTAATACACAAAGCGATTCTTCGGGCGCACCGCTCAGTTACTACTGTACTGCTTTATTAATCAGAACGTATTGCCGCTAGGTGGACGGAAACATGGTCAAACGTGGTACTGTACTTTTTTTCCAAATCACACTGCTAATTTTGAAACAGAAGCATTGAATATCGCAGTAATTCTGCCTTACTGGCTGTTGCATTGGGACATGTCTCAAAAGTGCTTTGATTTTCATCATATTTTACAGTTGTACAATCCGTCAGTGCATCACAGCAAGTTTTCTCAAAAACTAGATAGACTAGAGTCATCAAATTTTATGAAATGCTTAGAAGTTCTTGGTTAATGAATGTATCATAGTCGCAAAAATATAAAATAGTCGAGTAGGGTGTCAAATGAAAGGTCTTGATAAGATCTTTAAAATTGCAATATCTATATTGGGAGCGGTTGGACACCTTTGTATCGAAAAATTTGAAAAAAAACATGGAGGTGTTTCTCTATGAATACAACAACGGCGAATACCTCAGATGTCGAAAATCGCTCAACTATGTACCCCTTAATTAGGCGCATTAGGCAAATCAGACAAAAAGTCGCATGGGGTCACTACTGACACCAAATAAATAAATGAAAACAGAGTGGAAGAAATAAATAAAATGAAGTATGTAATATCAAAAGTAATTAAATGCTTTATTTTAATCATAATAAAAATGCTTTATTTTATTCATAAAATGAAAAACACAAAACAACTTCTAATCCCTCTTAAAATTATTAATTTTGAGTATAGGCGAGATCAACTTAAAAAAAAATTATCCAGATTCATCAGCACATTCATCTACTATGCACCCAATGCAGTAAGCCCTGAAGTGTTGCTGACAAAAAAATTTACCACATTTATTTGGCACTTTATTGTCGTCCTTTCTAGGAAATGACGAACAGCGACCACGCTTAGCAGTCGATTGAGGTACGACTTCCAGCATATCGTGAACCTCACTGAGTCGTTTTTTTCAACGAAGAGATAGCACGCTGTTGAATGTGACGTTTCTGGTGGTCCTCCACTAATTCTACTGCAGGTTTTTTTCAGAAAAATCCGCCTTATATGTGTGGTACTCTTATCAGTATTCGCCCTGAGTATGACAAATGCATTGATGCCAGATACGTTTAGAAGGTTTAAAAATACCGCCAACGCCATCTTTTTTTTCTTCTGGCAACGTTATAGTTAGCACATAGTTGATACTATTATAAAAGGTAACTATTTCTGGTTTCTGAACGCTAGCTGTTGTTTCGTCAATGAAGGCATCATAATGCATGGAAGAAAGTAAAATGCCAGCTTTCTTTGGCTTAGGGACATAGGAGACCATAGTGATTTGATTATTTTATCCAAAAAGCGAAGTAAATTGTTCCCCAGTCATGTTTAGCAAGAATTCAGATGGAATGTCAGGTTTCCTTTTATTCAATGTACCAACAAGAGTCAATTTATATTCAGGTGTTAGCAGCTCCTTGGCCAGTTTCATACTAGTGTACCAATTGTCAGTTGTTGTGTGACGGCCACTGTTTTTTATTGGTCCAACAAGACGTTTTACGATGTCATCTGGAGAATTAGATACTTGATATTCTCCATCTGGTTGTTTACCAGAATATACCTCAAACTTGCATAGGTAATATGTCTTTGAGTCAACCATGGCCTGCACTTTTATGCCGTATTTGTTCGGTTTGTTAGGCATGTAAACGTTTCCTCTAAACCGACCACGAAACCTAACTTACTGTTCATCTATTGTTAGATTCTCACCCGGTGTATAAGCTGCTAAAAACTTGTTCCCTAAAATGTTACAAAGATTTCTAATAGCTGCTTAATTATCGATTTTTTGTGTTTCCTGCCGGTCTGAGGTATTATCAAACCAAACACATCGTAACAAAAATAGTAACCATTTATAAGACATTGTCAGCCGAAACATTTCTTCACCTGATCCATCTTGTGCGTATAAATGAATGAAATTCATGTGAGATGATCTTAGGAATCCAGCCATAAGCAACAAACCCAAAAATGCGTTTGTTTGCAAACTATCTGTAGGATGTGCATCTCGATCTCGTTGAAATTTATCCTTTATCTTGTCGTTAAACAAATGGGTGTTCATGACGAGAAGTTCAATTATTTCACTGTCAAAAAATAACCGGAAACATTCTAGAGGAGATTTTGCGTTTCTTGCATACTGTTTGACTCCCGATAAATGAATAATAATATTTTGTGCGCGAGTCTTTCCTTTGTTTGGTATTGGTACTATAGACCATTTCACTTTTGGGCCATTTCTTTGAGTATGTCTAGTTAAAAAATAGTTACCCTCCGATAATTCAGGAACATTTCCGCTATCTTCGGACTCTTCGATTTCGCTTTCAGAGTCATGGGCAGTATGTATGGAAGTATTGTGTGCAATTTCACCTTCTGAGATGGAACCAGCGACATCTTGCTCATCAGCGGACCATTCTTCCAGCCATTTCAGTATGTCTTTCCTGATTCATATTGAAAGTTCAAACAAAAGCGAAATAAATGCAAAAATTATAAAAATAAAGGCAAGAATATATATAAATTCAATATGCAATGAAATAATACATAAATAAATGTTCGTAAAACCAAAAAAATGAAAACTTACCTTTTACTGAAAATTTTCACGTAATTGGGCACATGGTTATTGTACCACTGATGAAGAAGCAAGCGTGAGCTTCGAAACGTCGGCGTAGGGGCAAATAAATAGTTACAACGAATAAAAAAGGGAAATAATAATTTTTTTATATTTTTTGTTAGCTAGTTCGTTGAAGCATCCGACATAATTTAATAGGTTAATACATGTTGGATTTATGAATTTCAAATTTTAGCCAAGAAAATCGGATAGGTACCCCTAAATTCAATTAAATTTCGTATCGAGGTATATCATAACATTTCATGCATCAGAACAGCAATACGTGGTTTTCATACTCTATGGGCTTTTCATCCAACCAGATGATACATTGATTAGATCTTTTTACAAATTTCAGAAAAATGAATAATGTAAATAGCTTTTTATACCTTGTATACTGAATGATATATGTTATACTGCAACAAAGTGGCAGCCTCATAAATTGGAGTAAGAGATGATTTGCATTAAATCCATGATTTAGCATTCATATCGTAGAAGTATGTGTTTCTCGAGTTTTTACAAAAACTACATTTCATAGAGTGAGTGCAAGCCTCTTTTGATAGGAGCATACTCTTGTCGACTCGACTATATCATATATCAAAACAAGGAGAGCCGATTTTTAATATTTTAATAGATGTGTTGAAACACAGAAAACTGGATTTAGAAAATTGAATGCAATACACACAACCTCATCGTATAAGGAACGTAAAAGAAGACTAGCAACATTTATAATTAACTCTAATTTTATTGACGAAAATGAGCGTTAAATACTTTTTGTTACATTAAATGCATTGCAATTAAAAATTTATGCAAATCTTTCTACATATTTTTATATTTCTACAAGTAAAATCTATCGGATAAATGTCCTTGGTCGACCACGACCACGCGACCGTATTGGAGCTCCGCCAAAATGTGGCTGCGAGTAATGCGATTCGCTTGCAAAATGTGACGACACGACAGGCTCTGATGTTGCTGTGCGGAAATGTTGAGGAGGCGCCACAGAAGATTCATGTGACCATGTGCTGGGAGAGCCAGTTCTATTAACAAATTAAGAAGCATTATAGTGGCAAAAAATAACATTTAATCAATAATAGTACCGATATGAACCGCTTGATGATATTGGTGGTATGCGGCTGCCTCGATTACGTCCGACTCGACTTCCTCGAATATTTATTATTTCGCGAGAGATTTTGTTGTAGCCCGTTGGTCCTGTGGGCTGAGCCCCGCAGGTTTCCAAAGCAAGGAAATCGTCAACATGCAAGGAAGGTGGCCTGGAGGTGTTTGGGGGTCGTGAACGAAATAGATCTCCCCTTGAAGGAGGTGTGCGTGGGAATCCACGGCCCCGCATCGGCGTGACAAAGATTTTCTTTTCTGGTCGTCCTGTAGAAGGTTCCACTTCAACACGTCTTGTTCGGAAACATGGCGCTGTAGTTGTTCGCTCTCGGCTTGATTGCGGCGAAGCAGACAAATGCAGGACTCGTTTGCAATCTGATGGTAAATTTGTCTCAGGCGGAAGACAGCATTTAACGATTTCATTCAAATCACATGGTATGCGTTCTGCTTGCGAGATGATATTTTCCGGTAGTGTATCTAACCTTATCGGCTCTAGCCAATAGTTGGCAATTAATTGAGACTCATCAGTTGGTTCATAAGGAGTAAATATGGGACGTGATAGATATTGCGTAATGATGCCCTCAGCTTGTGGCAGATTCGGTTCGGGAATGTCTTGTTTTTTATCCGTATCAGCAGATGCGTCAAATTTTTCGAAAAGTGTTAATATCATGTTGAGATCTAGTAGGTATGCGCTGTTCGGATTATCGCTTCCATTTATACTGAATTGTTCCTTTAACTTAGTTAAGGGATGAGTAGTTGCCGCTTCGGATGTCCAACCAATTATTGAAGCCAATTCGTTGACCGTGAGTTTGATTGTGCGACTTGGAATATATGTATCGGGACCTGATTCATCGATAAACATGAGAGCGCGAATAAGAAGAACAATTGTCCCTGCTAGTGATCGGTGAATACTCAGTTCTTCTGCATCAACAATTGTTTTAAGCCAATCCTGGACTTCTTGTCTCTTTGCTTCAAGTGCAGCCTTCAAATGGTAACAGGTAATGCTGAAAAAAAATAAGATTAAGAAGTGTTGATCAAAATAGATAAATGTTTAAAAGATTAATGAATAAAAGCATTGAATTTCAATTGTAATGTGCAATCTCAAACAGAACTCGCAAACAAAATTTGTATATATTTTTTTTTTTGTTTAAATTTGTACTTACTCATGTTCTGTTAGAATAATAAGATTTCGGCATGCTGCAATCACCACTTCACTCGTCAATTCTGAGTTGAGAAGGTTCACGAGAATTGCGTTGATAATTCCAGGGAAGAGGTCACGTGACGGCAAAGCGGAAGCCAAATTTAGTTGCGCATTCTCACTAGTGTTTGGTGCTATCATTGAAATTTCCGAGTCAAAGAAATTTTCGTAGATCCTATGCACATGTATCTGGCATTGAATATGTTGCTCTGATTTGTCTGGATTCGTTAGGACCTGGTTCAAATAATCGTACAGGCGGCCAGAGAGTATGGAAAGGCTCGATATTTTAACAGACGCATAGGCAGTAAGCTGCGCTAAAAATTTCAATAGCCGAGCAGATCCTGAAGATCCGACTGATGACGTCTCATTAAGGATTAAATCGGTAACCGTTTTTGAGACGAGAAGAGTCATGTTTGGTGCTAAATCAGCGAGTTGAAGACAAACTCGCGTTAGAAGGTCAATTAGTTGAGGAAACGATGAAGGACAAATAGTTTGAATTAACTCGGTAATAAGTGAACTTTGTGGGTGTAGATGTGCCGACCATAACTTTCTTTCTGTGATCAAGCGAGCAGCGACACTTTCCATTTCAGAAGGCGCGTAGACTGTTTGAACCGGTAACGGCAAGGGCAGAAGTTCGGCAAAAACTTGCAAGCCTGGAATGAATGTTGAAGGAGTTGTCAAGATGAACTTAATAACTTCTCGAATCATTTGGGTCCATAAGCTTTTGTGAACAGATTCCTGATCTTGTGGGTTTGGTTGAGTGTACGCAAGCAGAATTTTAATTATCTCTGCCTTAATGTTTTGTGCCTCCTCATAGGCTTGGCTCATTTCTGGATAGTAGTGCATCAAAGCATATGTTTTCAACAAATGTTCAATTGCTGTTACATCTTTAAATTGAGCATCTCGGCATTGAATAACGAAAGTAAGCATTTCTCTTAAAATCTTCAGTGCAGGTAATAGGATTTGGCAAGCATGAACTGCCTGCGATGTCATAAGCGTAGCGCAGTGTAACCCTGGTTGTTCGAAGTATGTGTTTAGTTTCTCGAGGATATTTACTATTGTCACGACGCCGTCAGCCGAATAAAACTGCAATATAACATAACGATGTTTCAGTTCTTTTGTTTGCTTTTCGAAATCAATATTTTGGTCTGCAATGCCCAAGTGTTTTAAAATCCTCAGCGCCATAATCAAGTCCCCAGGAAACGTTGTAATATACTCTAAACTCCTTTTAATCACTTCACAAAGAGGTGACACGTCATCGTATGAAAAGCTATTGCCTGTTTCAAGCGGCTTCAGAAATACTGCCATTTCTTGCAGCACCGCTGAAACTGACGACTCGAATACCTCATGATGCTTTGCTAGGTCAACAAGAATACTTTCGTGTTCACCAAGAAAACGAACGTCATTAGAATGTCGAATGCAGCAGTCGATCAAGTCGACCGAGTAGCTCAGTACTGGGGATTTATACTTGAGAGCAGGCGAGTCAGGATTTCTTTGTGCTTGACACTTTCGCTCTTTTTCAATGAGATGCAATAGGGGCTCGATGTTGTTGTGAATTGAAGTCAGTGCCTCAACAGTATAAGTTCGTCCAGGGGTGTAACATGTTTGACTATAAAGCGCGTGTAAGTGCTCGATTAGGGCATCGGTGTCGTCCTTGGTATTTGCAATCGCACTCATGTGATAATGTGTTTGAATCTATGAAGGAAAGGAAAGATAGAATTACAATAAGCTGAAAGTTCAACAAAGTAGGTATTCATACCCGAAATGAAATTTCAATCCCCAACTTTTGAAGCCGATCGAAATCTCGAGTGATATGCTTGGATTTTTCTTTGATGACTCCTTCCTCATCCGCCACCTTCTTTTCTTCACCTCCCTCTTCCATTGAATAATTTTCTATATTTAACAGATATTTTACCATTATCTGCAATGTTTCAAAAGCGTCTTGGACAAGGTAATCTATCCCAATTGGCGAGTGTGCCAACATTTTAAGCATTTCTAATGTCATATCGACTAGCGTTGGTGGTACAAAACTCTGATTGCTAAGAATCAACAGAAGCGTTTCGGCAAAAGCATGAATTTTCAGATAAGATCGCATCATATGTGACCAACTATTTATCGAGTTTGCATCCTTTACAATCTCGAATTTTTCGGAAACAGGAAGAAATCGCTTGGGTTGCTGGTAGTTCATGGTTTCGGATACTAAAGCTCGTTTGACCTCTTTGAAGCAGCATTCGAGCGTTTCATAAGGAGTTTCAACATCACTTTTCGCTAAAACGAATTGTTTTGTTACTACATCATGGACACTTTCCACCGCCTCGTACAAATGTATCTTTTTGACGATCGAGGTTAGAGCAAATTTGGCACGCGTAAGTGGGTTGCTTTGCAGAAGTGACAGAATTCTTTGATATCCATTCAATTTGTTGTTCAAGAAAGTTGTCACTCCTAGTTTAGTATCTAGATTTGCATAAATCGCCCTCAGAATTAGGAGTTTGATCGACAAAGCCATGTATTGTTGTTCGTACAGATGAAAGAGGTCATTGAATGGATCGCACTTTTCGACTTTGATGTAGTGCGTGATGAAATCTTCTGAAGAGCCGAAGCATTCTGCAAGTCGAGCACCTATTTTTATATGGCGCACTTTAAAGCCTGGTTGGGGTTGGTCACACGCACACTCAAAGCTCAACGCTATTTTCAGTATGTTTGTCGCGAGTTTAAGTCGATCTTTGCGGGCCTGGAAAACTGACTTCAGAATGAAATTTCTTCGGTCGAAAGACGAAAGATTGATTTGTGTCAAATGAGTTAGTAGTTGCTCGGATATGTAAACGAAATTTTCCTTTTCATCATTTGAAGACTTTAAAAAGTCATCGGTTGTTGCGGTTTTGGTTTGAAGTTCATACTTCGTTAATAGTTTGTCAAAAATTTCAATCTCGCGAGCACAACTTGGAAGCATATCGAACTCAAAACGCGCAAGGGGTGTCTTGAATGGATCATATACTTTAATTATATCTTCAAACTCTTCTTCTACGTCCATTTCTTCATTCTCCTGTTCTTCATTGGTATTATCGTCATCTCCAACAATTTCATCATCACTCAGGATCGGTTCAAACTGTTCGCCCTGCGACATTGTATCTTCGTCGATAGGAGCGAGTTCTTGTATTTCCTCGGGAGCCTCAGCTGGCGTAGGAGTTGTTGCCGCAGAGTCATCGTCAATCGGGCGAGATGGTTGCAGACCTGCTTTGCTTTTCTGCCGATATTTGTAATCGGAATCGTCGCCTATATCCGAGAAATGATCTACCGTTTCAGGTGAACGTGGTCGGCGAGGTGAACTAACATGTTGGGATGGGGGAGTACGAGGCCACTTGTGCTCGCGCTCGGAATGCTCTGGTATGTCTCGCGAGCGATCTCGTCGTATGCGTCTTGAATGTCGATATTCCGGACTTCGCGACCATTCGCGCTTCTGCCTGCTTGGATAGTCTCGATCGTTGCTATCTGATCTCGAATATGTGCGATGTCGCGAGTTTGAACGTTCCGACGAAAGTGATTTTCTTCTGGACACTCGTTTTGGTTCATGTTCGCGAATTCCATCTTGACTTGAGGTCTGATAATAAGCATCTTCTGGGTACGGTGGTTGCTCGAAGTTTCTTTCAAATTGTGGCTCTGGAAATACTTCACGTTCAAATATTTCAGGAGCTGGTTGAGGGATCACATCTTCTGGAATATTAGTTTGAGGTTCAGGTATAAGCGGTTCAGCAGCCGTGATTTCTACTGGAACAGCTGTCACTTCTTCTGGAACGACTTCAACAGGCGGTGGGGGACTGTCAATTTGTTCGGCTATGTTGTTTGTAAGGGTTCCGTATACAGCCAAAGTAATAGTTGTATACCAGCCACGCAATACTAAACCGTCCGTGGGGATTTTATCATTTTGGCATTCTAAATGAATACAATCATTTTGATTGTATTCTAAATTTCCAAGAATTTCAAAAGTTGAAGCCCCTGGCTTGCTTAAATCATTGACAAAAAATTGGATCCCAAACTTCGATGGATTTGTTGCACCTAATCGGACGCCTCCTGGAAAATCAGCTTGTACTCGAGCTCCAAGTGGAATGATACGTATTTCCGTTATGTAAACTGGTTTCGGAAATTGTACTAGATCTAAATTTATATCCTGGAAAAAGATTAAGGATATGGAGTTTTTTATTTTTTTTATGACTGTGAAACATTAAAAAATTATAGACTTTATACACTTTAAGAGTATGTACATTTGAATTCCAGACTTCGTAAAGGTTCGGAGATGAACTTTCATTTTGAGAATAATGTATCAATGAACAAGTTCAATGGAATGTATCTGAAACAAGTTGAGTAAGCAGGAGAATGCTCCTACCAGAAGGTCTTTGTAAACATCCTAGGGTTAGAAGCAAGTTTTCTAATGGCGTGAATCGATATTATATTAATTATACATCCAATACTTAGATAAGAAATCGTTCAAATTTATACAATTGATGCACAGTTTCTTTCATAAGCACAGTGCAGCCGCCATTTTAATCTAGCTTAAATGTTTTTTTCTGAATGCTCGGCCGATTGAACATGTTCAAGTTAAACACTATTCCTTAAATTTTCACGAAAATTGAAAGAAAATAGAAGTGCCTAAGTCAATTTTAAATATATATATATAGGGTTTTCCAATAAGAGGTGTTATTTTGAATAGATCTTCTGATTTAACACCTTGCGACTTCTTCCTTTGGAGCAACGTGATTGAGAAGGCCTATACCAATAGCCCAGCGTCGATTCAAGATCTCAAAGATAAAATTCGTGAGGCTATCGAGGACATAGGGCAGCCACTTTGCGATTTGGTTATGGAAAATTTCATGAAGAGGATATGGTCCTGTGAGCATGTCGTAGTGGTTATTTGCCCAATGTTAGTTATTGCTATTAACGGCATATCTTCTTCTTTATAATGAAATAAAAATCCGATCATTTGTATTAAAAAATGGCATTTTTCTTTTAATATCAAAATCACACCTCTTATTGGAAAACCCTATATCAACCATAAACACGTGTTATTGTTGTTGTAATTCCATATAATTGAAATGGCTATAACTCACTTGATTATGATTCGATCTCAATTAAATTTTGTAAACATATATATCTTATATCAGTCCATATAATTGCGTTTAAAGGTACCGTTTTGATTTTATGGGCAAAAATGTAAAATCTACAAATCATACTATTATTAACAAAGTTGAGTGAATTTCGATCTCAAGATATTTGTTGCCCTTGTACTCATAAAGGTCCACGTTCGTGATAATTTTCAGATTTTTCGGCTCAAAGGTGTCTAATCGCGATGGGGGGGACACAAATTTTGGGTACATTTTGCCTTCCCCTGAATCCCCTAATTCATAAAATGATTTTTTTATTTCAGATCCTAAAAGTTCTAATCAAGACCTTTCATTTGATACCCCACTCGACTACCTTTGATTAAAAAAAATGTTTAACCGCCAATTCGTTATTAGGGGGGACCCCCCCTTAAAAATTTTTTAAATTTTTGTTAAGGCCTTAAATTTTGAGAGACTATCACTTCTGACCTTTTCACAAAATTTGAGAATTCTAGTTTCTATAGTTTCTGAGGAAATCAGCTGTGACGCACGGACAGACGGACAAACGGACAGACGGACGGACAGACAGGTCGCGAAACTAGTAGGTCTTTGTAAAAAATTTTTTTACAAAGACTTAAAAATGGAGGATGCAGCGGTTAAAATCGGCGAAAAATTTCAGGTGAATTTTCTAAAAGTCCCAGTGGTATTCGGAATGTGCATGCCAACATGCATCGAAGGCATTTGATGTTGACGATGGAACGCTTTTTTTGGGCTCATGTTACACCACTTTAACTTCATAGTGGGAATTTTGAATAGTTTTCAATAGCGTTGTTAATTTCGATTGTGTTGACATTAGCAACTTTCTCATTTGATAGGAATATGCATTTTTTTCGAATGATTTTTTTTATTGCAATATTGTATAAATTTAGATTTTTGATTGCATTAATTTTTTGAAACTTGCTCGTTTTTTTATAAAATTTATGTTTGATGAAATAAAGCGCATTTGAACACTTTTTCCCACCATTTTCATTAAAAATATTCATTTTTATTTAATTTGCGCTAACGATAATGTAAAATTTCCGTCGGCCGTTAGCAGACGCGTTTCGACTCCTTTGAGTCATCTTCAGTGTCTAAAGGATGTGGGAAATGAAATGTGTAGAATGTGCTAAGCAGGTGGGCCCTAGAGAGAGAAATTAGGTTTCTGTTTTTGGGATGTTGGATGCCCGTTTGTCCTGGTTGATCTCGCTTCCATTTTCGTCAGTGGGTGTGGTCTAGTACTGAAAAAATTGTGTTGGAATTTGTTATAAGTTGTTCATTGATAATGTTACCGTCTGTCTTTCTATGTCGATATACTTAAAGACTTTCTACGATGTCAAGTATCAGTCCTTTGCTCTGTTTGTGTAACAATGTCGTAGAGTTTGTCATAGTGTCAGGCTCCTTAAGAAATACAAACTGCCAAGTGCATTCAAAACTAACAACATTGGAAATAAACTGAAACTAAAACTGAATGACACATCAATATACGAGAACAGTGGCATATACATGTCATGCAAGGATTGCAACATCGTATACATAGGAAGGACAACACGGAAATTAACGACAAAACACAAAGAGCGTTGACGATCTCTCTTACACAACAAGACAGACTCCAACTAGGCGATGCACCTACAAAACCACGCACACGAGCCTGACCTTATGACACTGTTACACACGCAGAGCAAAGGACTGATACTTGACATCCTAGGAAGTCTTTAAATATATCGACATAGAAAGACAGACGGTAACATTATCAACGAACAACTTATAACAAATTCCAACGCGATTTTCTCAGTACTAGACCACACTCTCCGACGAAAACGGAAGCGAGACGAACCAGAAAAAACGGTCATCCTACATCCCAACAACAAAAACGTAATTTACCTCTACCTTACCTAATCTAGGGCCCACCTGCTTAGCCCATCCTACACATGTATGTATAGAGTCATTTCTTTCCCACATCCTTTAGACACTGAAGATGACCCAAAGGAGTCGAAACGCGTCTGCTCACACAACAAAGCAAGGCCCGACGGCATTTAAAGAAAAAAGAGAATCAGCCTGCGGATAACCAAATAAACAAAAAAAAAATGGCTACTTTTTACCCTGTTTTTTTCGTTCGACCGAAAATTCCATTGAATTTGATTCAACCGAAATAATTCAAGCCCAAAGTGTTTAACACAAACCAACAGCGGTTCTTTTCCATGTCAACAGATATGAATTGACATTGAAATATCAGTTAAGGAAATCTGGATAACAACGCATGATTTCAAGGTCTTGGATGATTCACAGCAAGAAACAGTAACTCCTAAGCTATTTTACATCTGCATTCACACCCTTTTGAATTACTTTGACTGCAACTTGCAAAGTGCCAAAAAGGTAGTTTAAAGGACTTTCAATGACATGCAATACTATAGGAACAAACAGTGGATAAAATTACGCAAAAATATGAAAAGATTTTGTTTTGGGCCTAATTGTGGCTGCTGCTGGCTCTCCAGGAACACTTGCTGGGAAAAATACCATCATTGACGTCTTTTGACCAGAACCTGGTGACATTGTGGTCGGCCGAGTGTCAAGACGAAAGTTTTTGAATGAACTGGAAAAATATAAAGCCAACATACGGTCCAAGAAACTAGATAGTATGGTAACAGAACCAATGATATACGAATGCACACTGTCTTCAAAAGTGGTAAGCCGACAGTCAGGAATGAATTCGTAGTGGCTTTCATCAAATTTCACCGGTTTTAAAAGCAATTAATAAAGAATTTATGCGACGCAGTTTTTGATCAAGAGCTCGGCCCCACAGAAGGTAAAAAGACGATTTGTGTAGCGTCTTAGATTGCACAAACGCTTTACAGCCTCAAACGATGACAAAATTGTTCTAAGTAACTCAAAGCCTTAAATTGGCCATTCATAGAGGAACACGTTGAGGACAGTGCCTTTACGTAGTAGCTAGCGACATAACGATTAACAAATTTCGCGTCAGCAGAAGCCTCATCTCAAACTTAACGTGTTTTTTGCATTACTACATTAACAAGTGGACGGGGGAACGAAACCAGACCAACGTATGCCTGAACTAAACAAGTACAAGATTGACTAAAACCACACATGAGCCTCTTTAAAGACGAGCAACGGTTAAGCAGCCCTATTGATATTTGCAAGAATTTCTCATAACATACAGAACAACTACTGAAGCTGCATTCCAGCAGCTCAATGAGATGTCCTTGTCTTAACAAAAGCAGACAAACTACGAGCGGCTATTTGCAACCTCTGGAAGAATAAAGGGCCATGGAATTGGCGAAATACCTACAGATTTGCTCCAAACAGAGGGACCGTAACTTCTTCACCTACCTCACTGGTTGATATATAGAACACGGGTAGAGCCGCATTTACGAGGCGATTGGCGAAAAAGTTGCACATGTATCATAAATACAATGCGCTGTGAAAGTTCCGAGATATTGCTCCTACATCCAAAATCATTGCTCTCCAAAATCATTGAATGAAAACTGATTGTATTAGGAGAGGAACAATGTGCTTGTCGAAGTTTAAAGTTTTCGATTTATCAAATATTCTCAGTGAAACACATAGGTGCTCGAAAAGGGCTGAGAGTATATCATTCTCATATAAGCACTAGCGTTTCGGAGAGATCAAGCAAGCATAAGACAGTATTGGCAGCAATGCCACTGTAAAAAATAATACTTAAATCTGAATTTGCAACTAAACTCGCCCGCATGATTAATTTTAACAATGATAAATACAATGTGATAAGGTCAATTCTATAAGCCAGGGAAGCTTTTTACCGTTAGAGTTGCCTTAGACAATGAAAGATTTATCAGTCTGGCGAAGCTGACCTTGGAAGATTATAGCCTTAGAAGAATTTATGGGTTTTCATAATTATAAGTCCGCCTAGATAGAAATTGAAAAGGGAGATACTGCAAATCAGGCGTATTTTCAGGTTCAGAGATGTGGACAGGAAACATAAACTAAGCATATAATAATCTGTGCTGCTGTATGGATGCGAAGCATGGACGTACTAATAACTGACATCGAAATGCTCTGGCATTGTTATATTGCAAAGTACAGTGCTCTTCGGCACAGAGAAGCACGAGAAAGACTTTGTTGCAACGATGAATTGTATAGTCTGGATGACGGTCCACTTGTGTCCGTAAACGAAGTCTGCTCGAAAAATATCCGACCTGCAAACATATCTCCAGAATGTTCCGAGTAACTTCTGCCGTGCATGAGCGTAACCAGTTATTTTTGACAAACTGTCTGGATGCCACAAGTACCGACGGGACGCCTTGGTTTGCGTCCAGCGCGTATTTCCAGAGTATTTTTGGGGTTCGTAGCTTCTTTAGACGACAGAGCATAATCACCCTAGCTACGAACTCGCACAAGATAACTTGTTAATTGGAAAAAGTATATTTTGGAAAGCTAAGATTAATATTTAGTATTCATACCTACATTCATAGTTTCTTTCAACGAAATCTCCCTACCCACATCGAGCACACGACTTTCAACTATACGCATAATGAACATGTAGCGCCAGCATACAACGAAATTTATCACAACGTTTATGACAAACAAGTAAACTTGTTGCGGTTACTAGCATCTATATCCAATGGTGATATTATTCACTGAACATATGCTACCAAAGTCATTCAACAGCAGCACCGAATTCAATGACAGAGTAATCTCATTAATTTTTCAAGTAAGTTAACATACGTAGACAAAGAGACGTAAAAACTATCAAATTTCCTTAAGAAATACGAACTGCATTCAAAACTTACAACATTGGAAACAACAGCTGAATGACACATCAATAGAGAGAGAACAGCGGCATATACAAACCGACATGGGAGGATTAGAACATCGTATATATAGGAAGGACAAAATGGAAACTAACGACAAGATACAAAGAGCACTTACGATCTCTCTTACAGAACAAGACAGACTCCAACTACGCAACGCAACTACAAAACCACGCACACGAGCCTGACGCTGTGACGAATTCTATGACATTGTTACACAAACAGAGCAAAGGACCGAGACTTGACATCCTAGAAAGACTTTAAATATATCGACATAAAAAGACAGACGGTAACATTATTAACAAACAAATTATAATAAATTCCGATGCAATTTTCTCAGTACTAGACTACACCCTCCGACGAAAACGTAAGCGAGGCGAACCAGAACAAACGGCCATCCAACATCCCAAAAAAACATAAACCTAATTTCCCTCTACCTGGCTTGACCTAGGGCCCGTCTGCTTAATCCATCCTACACATATATAAAGTAATTTCTTTCCACACATCCTTTAGACACTAAGATGACTCAAAGTAGTCAAAACGCGTCTGTTCATTCTGAAAAGCAAGGCCCGACGGTTTTCCGAAAAAAATGAATCTATTACCCAGTGCAACTACTGGAATCTCAGCGAGTGAAATCAATTTCCCTTACTACAGAAACTTTGAATTCCTCAATTAAAATTAAATTGTAATGAAATTCTCCCAGCTCTACATCTATCGATAGTTCAAGGAGAAAGATATCGGGTTAGAAATTGTACATGTGTGATTGGTATCGGGAAAATGCCGGTTACATCGCACTGTTTCAGTACGCTGCACGTCCGCACTTATTGGCGACTGGAAATATGCGCCCATTAAAACACATGCGTTAACAGAATGCTAATCGAATAGAAAATGAAATTGGGTAATATTGTGGTCCGTGTTGACATGAGATAAGATGTATTAAAGACTATTCCAATGAATATATTTGCCGGTTGTCAGCATTAGGGTGACGTGGGAAAATGAAACAAGTATTGATACTGAAATACATATAGAGGAGATTGAATTATTCTTCGTTACCAAACGCTATTGCTGCCACAGAACTTTGCAGCTTATGCAATTAACATTCTGCTATCACTAGATTTTCCAAACGAGTATCGCCGAAGGGTTACAAGTGATGGAACGGAACAACATGAAACTATCGTAGAAAATATAGTCACGCGTAGAAAGATTCCATAGTGTTCTGAGTTCGTGGAACGCATCAAATCAACGAAACCAATGATTAGGTTGGGGTGTATGTTTGCATGATTGTGATGATATTGTATGATTAAATTAAAGTTGAAATTGCTAAAGCTCTATTTTGCATAATTAACGATAAAATAGTTAAAGTGCAGCACAAAAATACATATATAAACTGGCAGCTCTAGTTTATGAGATACATTAATTCAGTAGTTTTCTCAATCATTTGGAAAAGGTGAATTCTCCGATATAATCGATCAATAACATCTCAATAATTGACAAGTTTTGTAAACAGACTTCACAAGAAAGTCGGTTTCAGTTTTCTCTATTTTGCTGTTGCTTTTTTATTTATGTCCGGGCAAAACTTTTGTTTTCGCCAAGAAACGGCTTTTGCGCATAACCGATCGATATATATTTCGATCTTCATAATTGAGGTTAAATACGAAGGACAAAATCTTAGAAAAAAAATAATCGAATCATAATTCGAATTCTATGGACTCTGTATATTGTGCATTGTAGTCGAGAAATTAAATTGAAAACATGCTCATCTAAAATGTACGCACATTTTGCATATATGGCGATTTGCATAACCATGATAGCGTTTGGTTATATGCAAATCGTCATACACACGGAAATAATTGCTTTTGCCGATATCCCAGAAAGATTATTTTCTTGCGCTCGGGAGAACTTGAGCCCAGGCTCCCGGCAGACCCCACGGTCGAGAGCCTGCGACGCTACCACCGGAGTCACCTTCTGTTGATCTCCCATTCATTTGTTTATCAACTTCAACCGTGAACCTTTCTTAACGGGCATTGAAATGAAATTTGTTAGTAGCGAAGCGTGAATGAATTCTTGTTAGTATAGCAAATAAACTTTATTAGTGGGATATAATGAATAAAATTAGTTGATATGAAGGAAGGAATTAGGTTCTGTTAGTGAAAAGGTCTCGAATTAAATTTTGTTAATGGGAAGTAATGCATGGAATGTTGTTAGTGGGAAAGATAACATTATTATTATTGTTTTTTGTAAAAAAAGAGTAAGAAGGTAGAATTAATATGATAGGGAAATAAAAATTAAAGGCAAATGGAATAACTATACAAAAAAAAAATATACAAAGAAAAGGGTAGAAGTGCCCAAAAGAAGGCGGAGATGTTACGGTGGCAATTCGAAGTTGCGGATGGGAGAATGCCGGTGGGCCGGAATTTGCAACAGGGATTTGATCGCATAATTTTAAATTATAAATAAGAGGATTCTGGTACAATCCAGTCGAGAAACTGAATTTTCATAGAATTTTTACCCCTATATAGCACAAAATAAAAAAATAGAAAAACAAGAAAACCGACTTCAAAGTGCTCTAAAAAGGATGAAATAAATGTTATGCAAGCGGTGCCATATCAATTTTCCCTTATTTCATTAGTGGTGGTTAACGTGTTGGTAGTCGAATGTTATGTTGAAACGTGGAAGTCTATTTCGCACCATAAAATGTGATCATCATCTACGAGTATGGCGCGACACCCCAATTCTTGGCCGCCAGGATTAAACTCCTTCAATTATCACGGTTCTACGACTTCGTTCGCCAGTTGATCACTCCCAGTAAGAAATTGCTGTCGGTTTCTATCGTGTCTTTCTATCGAGTCCTCTGCCTTCCCGCTGGACGTCGAATTTGTGCTCTTCTCTCCAATGTTCTTTTGGGTAGCCGATTTTCTTCCAGTCTTTTTTCATGGTCCACCCATTGCAATTTGCGTAAATTTGCGCAAGTAGATACAGGTGGTTCGTCACATAGTTCATACAACTTGTTGTTGTAACGTAGCCACCATTCTGTTCCTTGTTACACTGGGCCGAAGCACTTTCTGTTCAAATATGTCCTCTGCCTTTTCGGATTTGCTATCAGGGTTTGACTTCTATTTCTTCTTCGTAACACTACAGCCTTTCTCGGGCCTTCGCTTCCTGGTACAATCGCCTCCAACTGTCTCGGTCCATTGACCGCGTCCTCCAATTTCAAAATAACTGTATTCGTCGATCGAGTCAGACCAGCATTTTATCGGTTTCCCCACTAGTATCCGCCCTTCAGTTCTCCCAACGTATTCCTTTTTGGGTTTTTGTTGTTCGTCCATACGGTTCACGTGCCCATTGCCCTTTGCAGCTTCCGCAGTCTTACAATCGTTGAAACCTCCGGCTCGTCGAAAAATTCATACAGCTTTTGGTTGTATCGAATTCGCCATTGGTCGTCGTCTAATTTCACTCCGATTATTCGCCTACACGACCCGACGCTCAAAGACATTCAATATGCTTGCGGATGCTTGGGTTAGGGTCCATGTTTCACACCTATAGCATAGGGCAGGTCTTATCATAGATTTATATACCTGGAGCTTTGTTGTTCTGTGTTTGCACCTGCCTTCAAAATCGTTAAAACTGAATAAAAATTTTTACTAGCGAGCTGTATACAGGGTGCGTACGGTATTTGAGAACAACTTGAGAGTAAAATTAATTAGCTTGTATTTTTCACAAAATTTAATGAAATTTCAGGAATTTTTGATACAACGTTAAATAAATATATGGCTATAAAGTTATTCAATAAATTCGCCATTAGCAGCAATAACCTCTTCGATCCGGGTCTGGAAACGATTACACGCCCGAATCAAATGCTCTTGTTCATATTGACCATAACGGCACTAATAGCAGTCTTCAGCAGCCAATAAGTGGTATTATGAGGACGTTTATTGGTTTCACGCTCAACTAGGCCTCAAACGTAAGAATCCAAAGGATTAAGGTCTGGGGAGCTAGGTGGCCATAGGTTTGGTGTTATGTGGTCATGAAAATTTTCGGCCATTCTCTTGTGTGGCCATCGCTTTATGTGAAGGAGCAGAGTGTTGTTGAAAAATGTATGGTCTGCCCCCGCTCATATTGTCTATCCATGGTTTCATTACCGTCTCCAAAACCTCAATGTATGTAGCAGAGATCACTCGAAGTACTTGAGTAAAAAAGTGTGTTGGCATAACATGTCCTTCGTTGCTGACAACACCTAAAACTATAACAGTGGCTGCAAATTTTGTGTGCATAACAACAGGAACCTTCGTAGGGTTTGAACATAGCCATCTGTCATTTCTGCGATTTTTTTCGTCGGAAAAAAAAACATAGCATTTTGGGCGCCTCAGGGTGTTTGAAAGGCGCTTTGATCGGAGATCTCTCTGTTCCCGCGTTCGTTCCGACATGAACTGTCCTCTGCGCATCATGTAAGTCTTATACCGAAGGTCCTCGTGGACAACTCTACGAATAAGGCGCTCAGAAACATGAAGCTCACTCGCAAGGACCCTCATTGATTTTGAAGGGTCCTCGTCTACGATCGCTTGCACTTGCTCTAAAAATTCTGCAGATCGGACAGTGTCAGAACGTTGTTCGTGCTTTTTGCGTTTTTCAACCGATTCTGTATTGCCTTTTGATGCTTCCAATTACGGCGAACTTTATGCACGAATCAACGGGCGCAATTAAGAAAATAAGAGATTTCTAAATCTGTATGGTTCGCACATATAGCGACGATGACAGCATGTCTCTTCATTTCTTGAGTCATGTTGTAGTCCGCCATTTCTTATCTGAAAGGAAAAAAATCGCGAAGTTATAGTCACATTTATGCATGTCCTCAAATACCGTACGCAACCTGTACTTCGGCGTATTACGTCTCTTTCACTACCATTTTCGATACTGTATTCGCCAAGTGTGATATTTTGTGTATTTGAGGAATTTTTCCTCGATTCCATCATGAGCTTTGGTTTATCCTCATTGGTTTGTAGCCCTAATAGTTTTGATTCGCTGTCGAGTTTCAGGAAAAGTTCTTTGGCGGTTGTTAATGACCTTGACAAAATGTTGACGTCGTCCGCATAGGCTACAACTTGGCTCGGCTCGTACAGTAATCGATAAATAGCTTTCTTAACACTAGTTCGCGGAAAAAACGCCGACACTACTATACCTGAAGTTCATAGCTTGATTAGAGCACTCTGAAAATGGAATGTAAAAATGGCGGTAAAAGGGCCTAAAGAAAATCACACTCAGTCTCTTTGGGGATCTAACGTTTGGAGCATCTGGGAAAGGAATTGAAATAAACTGTTCTAGCTTTGATTGTAAATTACCTTTCGCAAGCTGAAATTGTCAGATGGAAGAATCTGCTTATTCATCGCCGATTGTCTTGGAGAAACAAATCGAACGGATAAGAATGATTATGTTCCCATTATTGAAGGCTAAACGCCATGTCAATTTAAAGAAAATGACTCTTTTAGCTTGAATTCAGGCAGGGGCATCATAAATTACTATTACAACGCGCTCAATTGAAAAAACAAAAATTTCTAGCCGTCATTGCTCGAGACTATTAAAAAATGATGATTCAAGGGTGCAGTAGTTGGTCATCCATCTATTTTCGAATTTATTTAACTATTGAAATGTCACCTTGTTCCAAGGCTTTGGATAGTATGCTATTTACTTCGTTGCTAACAAATAAAGCAATCGAATAAGATTTCTATTGCAAATTAACATTTCACTATTGAAACATCTTCTCTGGACTAATTGAGTTCAGATCACACTCAAATCGAAATATACTATACGTCAACACAGCCAATCAATTCCTTTTGGAAATGTTCAATACACACCGTCAAAATCGGTATTTATAGCAGCATCAAATAAACTACTTACATGCTTTGTTTACATTCTTGTTATTGATCGAGATTCGAAGAAACGCCCATATAAGGAACACATCACATCACCAGTGTCTGATTGAGGATAAATAAAGGTACGACCGAAGGTCATTATCCTTCTCAAAATTCACCTTTGCACAACACACAGGAATACTCAGTCTATTTTTCAATATGAAATCAAATGTATTTTCTACCAAACACTGAACGAAGATAGCTTCACTTAAACACATCTCAAGAGAATAAATTATAAATAAAGCGAAAGAATTGATTACTTGATGCTTCAAAGTCGAGCTCCCGGGGGTTTGAGGTTACACTTTGCAACTTGAACATTTCACTGGTTATTTGATACATTATTCAGCTCTGTCAATTAATTTTAACAACGTTTTAACTCTAAGTAACTTACCTCGTGAATTTCATGTGAAAACGTATCGAAAAACAACAACTCGACCAGGTCGTCCGCATCAGCCATTTCTGTTTGGGGTAGGTTGACGTTTAAATTTTCTTGGCTAGTGTGACCAGAGCTCGAATTTGATTCAAGTCTACAACAGCTGACTGCTACTGTCACTGTCAAAATACTTTACGTTATTCCAAGGTTGTTGAACTTGCACACTTCCCCTTCGACAAATGTCATACCTTTGAGGTTTTATCTTGTTCCTCAAAGTGTCATACCAACCTCAATTAAACGTCACTGTCAAAACAACAAAAGAAGTAGATAAACCAGCAAGTTTCTGTTCCTTCGGCAGCTGGCTTCTGTTTTCATTGCTTTAAACTAATTAGGTTCAGTAAATCGCATGCAATCCTAATCGAATTAACGTCCTGGTGGCGGTGGTGGTAGTGTACGTTTCGTCGACTTCCGCGCCCGCGAACGAAACGCGCAGTCATCCCGTGCGATTTGGATCATTTCAACTCCTGACTGCGAACGCGACATTCCTCTGTACTTTAAGTTCACCCCCCAAGTCCTGTCGTGTAGTAAAGCTTAAAATACGTTCCGGCCAAGATGAATGAACCCCTTTCCATGTCCAATTCGTCATCTAGTGATCTCACAACGGCCAGTTCCTCCGATTATCCAGACGTGTTTGATTTGCACGAGTCGGCGACGGCGGGCTTGGAAGTCGAAAATTATTTCTCGGACGTGCTAATCGATCAATACGCGCAGGACGTGGTTGATTTCAGTTCGCAATATGGAAGTGATTATAGTATTTCGTATACGGCGCTAAACATAACGGGGAGGCCGTGTAAGTTCCCAGACTACGGAGACTTCCCCGAGACGTTTGCTATGGTGAGTGATGTTTTGAAGCCTCCGCTATTGATTTTCTAGGCTTCCGTGCTGTCGGTGTGTTGCGTGAGTTGTTTACAATTTAATGTGTACAAAACAATGTAGGGCAAAGTCATAGTTGGCTGTTTGGGGTCAATCTGACCCTCATACTCGACAAGTGGTTACCAACATGTTGGCGGCTAATCAATTAAGATTAGGCTAAGTCAATTGCATAGATTTTTTTATGCTCAGTTGCGTATAAGCAGTATATCAATTTGTATTACGAAGCTAAAGAATGAAATCCTACAAATAAGCTTGTTAGATGCTCATAGCAATAGATTCACCTTAAAAGCGAAGAAATATGGAACACTTTTTATCCATGTACGATTCCAACTAATTTATGACATACGATTCAGTTCCAAATTTTAATCATTTGTAAATTGAATGTTACAATGTTTATTTCTGAATCTTACTCTTTTTAAATTAAATATTATTAAATCTTGAGACAATAATGAGTCATCACTATGATGGTCAGTAAATTAAAAATTTAAGCTATAAAAAACTGGTTATATGGTCCCTCCCTATCAATTATCCTCAAACTAATATACTAACCCTTGCTCACCTAATTAATTCAACTAACCACCCCTTGAGGGATAATAGTACCTATCAGTCTTGAGTCACTGAAACTACTCGACACCACTGGTCCCAAAAGTCGACATGATCGCCAAACGCTGGTCTAAGTGCCGACTAACAAGACCAGTCAAATTTCCACAGTACTCATCTGTGGATTCCTGTTTTTGTTAAACAGGGGTGAAAGGAAAAAAATAATCATTAGAGCTGCCTGCTTTGCCTATTTCGGAATTCATATACATATACCGTGAATTCCATTCATAATAAAACGTTTCTTCAAACTCACGATGTTAAGAGTTTTTAAGGAAGATATTACACTATATCTCTAGTCGTAATGAAAGATACACTTTCATGGACATTCACCATAAATCCCGGTGTATTCTTTTTGCATGGGTAATGGTGGCTGTTAGATCAAGTTCTTCGTGTTTGATGGACTTTTTTTTTAATACTTCCGTTCTCTACCACTCTCTCCATCACTCTTTCATCGTCGTGCGACGCTCGTGCGTTCTGTACATCACACCTAGTCAATTCCTAAGCGTGCCTCCCAGACAATATTAAAACATCGGTATAAGGGCATACAAAATGCTATGATCCGTTGTTCGTCAATACGATTCATGTAACCAGCCCTTGCAGCTTCTGTAGTCTTACAATCGTTGAGACCTCCGGCTCGTCAAAAATTTCATATAGCTCATGGTTGTATCGAGTTCGCCATTGGTCCCCGTCTTGCTTCGCTCCGATTATTCGCCTCAGGACCCGTCGCTCAAAGGCGTTCGGTATATTTTGCGGATGCTTGGGTTAGGGTCTATGTTTCACACCCATAGCATAACACAGATCTTATCACAGATTTGTATACTTGAAGCTCTTTTTTCGTGTATATGCAGCTGATCTTTAAGATCGTCACAACTGAATAAAATATTTTATTACCGAGCTGTATTCTTCGACGTATTTCGTCTCTTTCATTACCGGTTCTCGTTATTTTGGCGCCTAAATATACAAATTCGCTCACATTTTCGATACTGCATTCGCCAAGTGTGATATTTCGTGTACTTGACGTATTTTTCCTCGACTCCGTCATGAGCTTTGTTTTATTTTCATTGATTGCAGCCCTACTAGTTTTGCTGTTTCAGGAAGAGTTCTTTGGCAGTTGTTAACGACCATGACAAAATGTTGATGTCGTCCGCTTAGGCTGCTACTTGGCTCTACTTGTATAGCAATGTACCTCGTGTAACGACATGTAGCTTCCTTATGACGTTCTCCATAGCCAAAATGAATAGCAATAGGGCCAGCCCATCTCCCTGCTTTAGTCCGATATTTTTGTCAAAGGCATCGGTGAGTTGGTTATTGATGCGGATTTGGGAGGTCGTCAACGTCGTTTTCATTTTGGTAAGACGTACTAATTTGGCTGGGATGCCAAAGCAAAGCATTATTTGGTACAGTACGTTACGATAAATACTGTCGTATGCTTGCTTAAAGTCAACGAAAATTTGGTGAACGTCTATGTTGAACTCCCAGCATTTTTCAAGCACCTGCCTGACTGCGAACAATTGGTCTATCGTCGATCCACCTGCTATAAAACCACCTTGATACTCCCCAATAATACTGTTGGCGTATAATCCGATTTTATTTTCTAAGATCTTTGAAAATATTTTGTACGCCGTACAAAGTAGTGATATGCCTATAATTTTCGCACTGTAACTTGTTCCCTATTTTGTGGATAGGGAATATAATTGATTGTCTCCACTCTTTCGGCATATGTTCCTACTACCAAATGTGCTGGAGTACTTGTTACCAAATGTGCTGGATGACTGATGACATTCAGTTCTCATATATTCAAATCGTTAGTATATAGCAAAAACAAGGTTGGACCAAGTATGGAGCCTTAAGGAACACCAGAAAATGTTTTAATGTCTGATTTGACTACAGTAAAAGAACGAACAAATTTTCAGCAACAGTTTGATCCAAAATTTTCTGGTCAGGTAATAAAATTCATTAAATTTTCGTTGTACATACTTTTCATTGGAACTTGTTCGATAAAGCTCGTGCGCCATAATTCATCGAGTCATCTTTAAGGAATCTGCAAATTAATTCAAACATGGGTTTATTTCATCTTGATATCAGTAATATCAACAAACTCAGTTAGAAATTGTCCACTATCTATTGCGTCCCTTTCTACTAACCCTTCAAAAGTCGAACCTTCAATTAATTCTCTCGATCGTAATGTTTGTCCTAATGCTCTGCCAAATATTTTTGTGAAGTCACTCTTTTCCCGTTTCCCATAACTATCCTTCTTTCTGGAAAAATGCTAAAGTTGTTCCTACTCTTAGAACTCTATCAACTGTTTCTAACTATTGTCCCATATCCTTTTTTTCCCATGTTACATAACCAGTATAACCTATGTATACTAGTATGAACTGGAAGCTCGATTTGGTGTGTATCCTATATACACATACATCATCAAGGCGCCTGGGGAGAGATCACGCTGTATGACACTTGTAATGATTATAATGTCTAATTCCAGACGAGGAACCGACCTCTCATCGGTTCTAGACGTTAAGTCTGAGTAGTGCCAACGGATGGTACCAACCGGTCAACCAATCCGTGCACCGTAATCCATTTTCGCGGTGGCTGCTTGTCGGCCAGCTAGATTCGAGAGGATTTCGGTCGCGGGTCTCCAAATGGATTACGCTCATTTACAATCTTCAGCCACCAATACATGCCCGTTTTCAAACTCGTCACCAAAACAAAACCATACGGAGAGGAAACCTACTTTACGTTACTCCGTATTTCTTCATACAACCAGTCAAAGGACAACGCTCTTATCTTTACTTCGCGTTCCCGAATTTCCGACGCGGTACCGAAAAAATATACTACGTTAACGTAAATCCGAACAAAAACTACGCTAAAGAAAAACCAAAATCAACTAAGGTACCGCGTACCGCGCACGACGCGAAACCGACCTCAGTGGATTTTCTCAAACCCTTCCCTCGCCACGGCATACTTACCATGCACTCTATTTCCCGCTGAAAGAAAGGACCACTGGAAAGGAAAATCGCGTTTTTTATACAATATTGGATTCTGGCACATGAGTATAACAAATTTTTAACACCGACAATTCCTTCAAACCACGTCCTAACTCGTTGCAACAACCCGAACATAATTTAATTCTAGCCCGCTATGTCGGCGGCTTTTAATGAATATCTGCGATTAGTGTTAATATGCACGCCTATGCAGGAAATGCCTAATCGCGAAGTAAAACCATAAACGACTCAAGCTGCAATCAACTTCACCTTGTGCGCTTTGGCGAAGTTTTTTTTTTCTTCTTCTTTTAGAAACTAACAAAATGAGTGCTTTAACACATAATGGTTGATTAAGAAAGGAAATCACTAAACATGTGTGTAAAAGTAAAATTAGTCGACTTGCTCGACTTGGAAAACATTGTAAATAAAATTTCACTCCGTCAGATATGAAATTATGTGTTTGTGCTATAAAATATTTTTTTTTGTTTTGTTAATTGTGTTTCCTTATGAACTCTCTAAGACAGTTTCGACCGTTACAGTAATAATGTTAAGAAGTTTGTAAACATAATTCATTGTCAGTACAAATTTCAAACTCTTGCCTAAATAAATCCCTCTTTATGAGATTACTAGGACTGTCGAATAATTCAATCGTTTTTCTACTTTTCTTGTTAACAGTTGGAACGTTGCGGGAAAATGACATTTCATTTTTTTGTTCCCCTCTTAAAGACTAAATGCTTGATCATGCAATCAATGGAAAAGTAAGAAGAAAACGATAAACAACAAATAACCGAATACGAAAAATTTTTAAAATATTATGAGATGTTCAATCACTAACGATAAAAATACTGGTTCCGAAACACCGCACCGCTCCTGAATAGCAGACTATTTGCAGTAAAAAGATAGACTCTTAACTAAACACATGGCTAACCCTTTTGAAACCCATCTGCCTTGATACAGGATAGAAGAAATATATCCTCACTAATTTTCATGATATGACCTTTGGTTACTTGTGCGAGTACAGGCCGATTGCTGACGAGTGAATTAAAGAGTCATAATTTTCACTTTTTTCAAAATACTTGGAACTAAAGATAATTTGGCATTTTTGCTCAACTCAAGTTTCTGCTTCATTATTCGATTTCCCCTAAGCATAAACTGTATCACTCGTAACAGATCAGGTGCAATTATCTTTGTTTTAGTTTTAAAACTGACCTTTGCTTTGCCTCTTATTAGGACTTTTTAATAGACAACTGAATGGTGATCCAAACCTGCGGGGGAGGTGTTGAAACTGAATTGATGACCTCGTTTTTGTTGTAGGGTCGCCAGCTTGTATGATGGCAATGGAAACTGTTTGGGTTGGATCTCCAGGATTATTTTGTTGTTGCTGCTGTTGTGGAGGAGGCTGTTGTTGATGTTGCTGCTGCTGTTGTTGTTGCTGCTGCTGTTGTTGTTGGTGTGATACAGCTCTAAATTTCTTCAACATGAGTTGTTCTTCCAAACGGATATCCCAATTGGCCAAAACTTAAGCTTTTGTTGCTTGTTAGCTAGTTAAATCTGTACGAATAACATTCATCACATATTCATCACGTTTAGTATTTTAACACTAACCCGCTAGTCTTCGTCGTTTGATAATCGTTGATGAACCAACTGCCAATCGATCCTCTAATGGCACTTTGAATAGAACTGAATCGCTAACCCCATGATGCATATCAGATGGTAAATTTTCACGGGCTGCTCTTTCATCCAGCAAATGATCCTTTTCGGTTGGTTCGTAAACTGATTCTTCGCGAACATGTGCAACCCGACTCTTCTTGGGTGACGGCCACTACGTACACACTTCACTGCCATGTGGCTGTCAATTCCTCTTGACATCCCACGACAAAATTGACGTGGGATGTGCGCTCGTCACAACCACGTGAAATGACAAGCCACCTAGCAGCAAGGTGCGTTAGTAGTGGTCGCCAGCGGCGTCGCATGATTCATTACACACTGACCTGCTACTTTATCCATCTAAACCAGAACAAATGTTAATTTTAAGGAATTATTTTATTTTACTGTCCATTTTTTTAAACATTTAATTATGACCACCTTGATTAATTAACTAAGACAGCTTTGAATTCCGCTTTGATTTGGAGTACCCTGATGTCGGCGGGACTTATCGCGCTTCCCATGTGAGCGTTCGGATCGGGGTGGCCACACGGCGTGGAACGCCAAGAGGCTGATTGAAGTTCGCGGCGCAAGCCAACACCTCGACCCTCACCATTTCGTTGATCACTATCACTTATACCTCCGCTGTAAACTTTAATCGCGTAATTACTCGGTGTAATTAAAGAATGGGTAGCAGCACGCTCTCTTTTAGACTCGGACAAGACTGCTCTTCAGTACTCGCATTAAGTGTTTATATATGGTCGCGAAACGAGCTGTTGTTCCATATTTCGCTGAAATTTGCCGAATATGCAACATGTGAGCTCCCATTCCACGGAACTTCTTACTCTCCGTCTCGTTTGTAGACTTTTACAATAAAATTGGGGAAATTGAGCGAAGGAGAGTTTTGTTTCATCTGTTGGCTCTCTCTCTCTCTCTCTCTTCGGCTTTTCTTCGCTGGAACCACACTCCAAATCTTATGTGCTTGATCGTAGTGAAGCTTAACATGTACGTATGAAGTGAATTGCGGATTGATCTTTGCGTATGCCCATTGGACGACAAGTATATGCTTGTATAACAATGGACGTATGTGCGTGCTTGTATTTCATTTGTGACGCGTGAGTATATAGGTGGTATTTGTTCGCTCCCAGCACTCATCGCGCTTGAAGATCCTTTTCATAATAGACTTTCATGTTCTTGAAAAGCCAATTCACGTCATCTAATTTATTTAAATTTTTCAAGTTCATGTAATATTTACAGAGTTATCTAAAACTTTTGATTCTGTAATCCACTACTTCTCTGCCAAAAATGAAGTTGCTTTCTATCTACTGTCCTGAACCTAATCTTTCCTTTCTTTTGGTTCGCACCTTGTAGGTCTCAGTGGAACAGCTTCCATCCCACTTTACCCCTCGTACGGAGCTACTCAAGGTTCAATTCTTGAATCTCTCCTCTACTGTTTCCGGTTAAAGTGTAAACGTGCTTCAGGTTATCAGTTCGTCCTATAGGTCCAAACGATTTTGTCGGATTTCCTTACGTTTGAACAGAGCTATATTAATTCACTGATGTCACGGATCATTAACAAATACAACGATCGATAGTTTATCTTTTTTCAAGCTCCTACTATGTTTTTAAAAATAGATTGAAAATTTTACTATTGATAAGCCCTTTTAAATTCATTATCATCAATTTTTTTAACCTGTGTTTTTGAATTTGACTTCCTAAAAATCGATTTCCGTATATAGTCTTCGTTACAAAACTTTGATGAAGAGCAAAATCGAGGGTTGGCAAACAGCGAAGCTTCTGTTTAGGGCAGTTTTTAATCACCTAGGGGCCTTGGTAGAGTCGTTCATTTGGCGCGCGCCCTGATCATTCCACTTAAAGTCAGCATTCATCATCCATGGCGCGATAGCTCAAGCCGCCCCTTCGCCTGCAGGATTAATCTCCTCCAATCATCACGATTCTGCGACCTCGTGTGCCAGTTGACCACCCCTAGCAAGAATCTGCAGTCACCTTTTACCGTGTCTTCGTAACGAGTCTGCGATTTTTCCGCTGTACGTCTAGCTTGTGCTCTACCCTTTAATGTTCTTTTGGGTAGTCGGTTTTCTTCCATTCTTTCTACATGGCCCACCCATTGCAATTTAAGTCACTTTACGGTAGAGGAACCAGGTAGATCGTCAAATAGTTCATACAACTCATCGTTATAACGTAGTCTCCACTCTGTTCCTTGTTTCACTGGGCTGTAGATTTTCCGGAGCACTTTGCGTTCAAGTACGTCCACTGCCCTTTCAGATTCGATCGTCAGGGTCCATGTTTCACTTCCATATAACAGCACAGATTTGACTAGTGTCTTGTAAATGCGGAGCTTATTTTGCCTGTGCACAACTCTGGACCTTAGACTGGGAAGTACGGGGTAATATGCTTCATTTGCATATGCATATGCTACCAATTGTGTGGACTTGAACATTAAGGTACCAGCGCAATATTAAAAAGCATTGGGGCTTTGTTTTAAGCCTGATTCCGTTATAAAGCTATCCGTTAGTTCACCGTTTATCTTGACCTGGGACTCTGTGTATAGCGGCGTGACCTTGACCATGCGGATTAGTTTTGTTGGGACGCCAAAGTCAAGCATTATTATGTACAGCCCATTTCTGCCGACACAGTCGTATGCTTGCTTGAAGTCTACAAAGAAATGGTGTACATTGATGTCATATTCCCAGTTCTTTTCGAGCATCTGCTTTACTGAGAATATTTGGTCTTTTGTAGACCGTCCACTTCGAAAGTCTCCCTGATACTCTCCTATAATAATTTCATAATACGGCTTTAACTTTCTTCCTTAAATTTTAGAGCACTTTATGAGACGTGCACAGTAGAGCGATGCCTCTATAATTTTTACACAGGACATATTATACACTTACGCTAGTCCTCTGGTAACTGCTCCTCTGTCCATATTCTGCATATTAGTCGATGCAGAAGGTTATTTAGATGGGGACCCCCGCCCTTGAGCGGTTCTACTAGTATTCCATCTATTCCAGAAGCCTTATTTTTTCTGAGGTCCCGTACAGCTGCCTGTACTTCGTTGGTTGGTGGTGAGACTGGGACCCCTTGCCCTGCTTCTGGACTGTTCACAGCTTCAGCCGTTGCTGGGCATGCTGTGAATAGCTTCTGGTAATATTGCAGCCATCTGTTTTTAATTTCGACTGGTTTGCCAATTATTGATCCTTTTACACATTTGCAAAGACTTGTTTGTGGATTGAAGCCGTCTCTTAGTTATTTAGTAGAGGCATACGCAGATTTGACTTCATGTAGGGTCATATTTTCGTTGATGGTCAATCGTTTCTGTCTTCCGGCACATTTTTTTATTAGCGAAACTTTAAATGGATCATTTCACCCTTTTCACATCAATTTAATGTAAATCTATACGATCATTTTTGCTCAACATTGAAGCTTTCATTACGTCGTGGGGATATTGGATCTCGTTTTTCGGATGGCTCCGATCGATTTTTTAAATTACTTAGACAAGTACTTACAAGAGGAAATTTAACTTGAATATAATTCGTAGTTACAAAAACACATTGAGTTCGCATAAGTAGGAAAATTAAAAAAAAAAAAAACTCACCTCTAAGCATGGTGGTCGCCATCACCGGCTTTTATATTGTTCTTCATTGGCCCGAGTTGGTTGCTGGATGTATTCTTCGTGCGCCTGGTTCCTTTTTAGGGTTTTTTAAAATAATTTTACAAAACCCTGCTAAAATCGCGACCTGTCTGTCCGTCCGTCCGTGTGCCACATCAATTTTTCTCGTAAATGACATAAGCTAGAAACATAAAATTTTGTAAGTAGGTATAAAGTGGCGACCCCTTAAAAGTTACACTACAAAAAAATTGTATAATGTGCTTAAGGGGGTCTCCTCATATAGAAGAGTGGCCCCTGAATCAAATGAAAGATCTGATGAGAACTTTTCAAAACAAACTGGCAAGTTTTACTTCGAGAGGTGCAGGAGGAGAGAAAATGTACGAAAATTTTGTGTCCCCCCTCGCGATTGGACGCTTGTGATCTGAAAAATCGGAAAAAAACCATGGAGTTAAGTCTTTTAGAGTACAAGAGCAATAAATACCTCAAAAGTTAAAATTCGATCAACTTTGTTAATAATAGTACATTTTTTTAAATTTTACGTTTTTGCCTATAAAATCAAAATGGGACCCTTAAATTTCCCAAAAGCTACAATTTCAATAGCAATTTTCAATAGCAGTTGTATGTGTTCTTAAAAATTTTACAAGAATCGAGCTATCAACAACTTAGTTACAGCCGATTGAATATTGAACAATTACAACAACATTAATACGTGATACCAGGGAGATATACGTTTACAACGGACCTAGACACTACAAATATGTAGGAATTTTGATAAACATTTTAGAAATGGTTTGTAATATTAATCATAAATGACAGCGAATTTAAATACATAATAACAAGAATTTCGTTTTTCGAGCTCAATTTATGAAATCTGTATATTAGTAAAGTTTTGATATCTAGAAGATATTGTTTGAGCTACTAATTCATTCACAAACCCCTTCTGATAGGAACAATCTCCTGTTACTTCAACTTATTTTAATCGCTTCTTTGCATTCTTCGTCGTACCAGTCGTTCCTACCTTTCTTTAGCTGGTGCCCCAAGACCTCCTCTGCTGCTTCTGTTATCGTATCTCTTAGTGTCTTCCACATGGTTTTGATGTCATCATTACTTTCTCCCACCTGCGGGGATGTGTTGATGCGATTTTCCAGCGCTGACATATATGTGGACGTTACTGAGCTATCATTTAGCTTTTGTATCTGGTACCTTGGAGTAACTGATGCTCCTTGGAGATGCGGCATCGGAACTTGACCCTTATAAGATGGTGGTCCGTATCACAGACAGCGCCGCGGAACGAGCGCGTGTCAAGAATGCTGGTTGTGGCTCGTTTTTGTATGAAAAAATGGTCGATCTGGTTGCATGTGCGACTGGGGATGCCCACGTTCTCTTATGGATGTCTCAATGTGGAAAGTGTATGAAGCTTACTGTGAAGCCTCTACTAATAGCGAAGTCTATCAGGCATTGTCAATTGTCGCTGGCCTCTGCATGGAGGCTGTATCCTCCGGCTGTTCCTCTATGTGCCGTTTCTCGGCCGATTTTTGTATTAAAGCCACCTACAACAGTTTAAATGTCGTTTGATGGCAATGCATCGACAGTGCATTCCAGGGTACCGTAAAATTCGTCCTATTTGCCTGTACCTTAGTTTCGAAGTTATTTTTCATTTGAACCTATATTAAAACCACTAAGCAGAAGTAAAACATTGGTGTCCTGAGGGATGTTTAGGATTAAGATTTTATTTTTAATATTTAAGATTGATCATTTTATAAAGTACTCAATTTTGTAAAGAAGACCCTCTTAATAACAACAGGCTCCGACTATTTAAAATAAATTAAATCTACATGAAATAAATTTGGTTTTAAAACAATTAATATTTCCATTATAATTCTAGCGAACGTACGGCAACTGGTGGGAAATGGCACCGTCCAGGCTGCCAGAGATTCAACCCCAAAATAATCCTAAAATCACTGCTCAAGACTTTATTGGTTAGTTTTCCGGTTTAAACACGAACTTCATCAGTATTTTAATAATAATTTTCTTTCAGTTGTGAGATTCGAACAATTTGTGATACCAGAGAAAATTCATCTCTTCGAAACGTACAATCCTGGTGCTTTAGTAAGAATCTGGTCATATGATATAACAGAAAGATGGAATCTATTATGGGAAGATCTACCAACGAACTATGGCCCGAAATCCTTGAAATTTTCTCCACCGATCAAAAAGATGAGACTTCCCACGAAGTACTATGTTTACTGGTTTCACTTGGAGTCTTTTTTTTAATCAAATTTCTATCTAATTTTTGTAGAATTATAAGACTGGAATTTAATCACACATGTTTAGAATATTTTACGGAAATCGATGGTATTACCCTGATAGGGCGCAAGTGCAATGTATTCAGTCAGTCTGATTTCTTATCTCGATGTCGACGACGCAATAGAAAAGGTAATGATAAAAAAATTGCAGTGGTAAAAGAGGAATCAAAAATATTCCTTCTTGTAGGTCCTATTCTTCGTAAACTGGAGAGCCTCAAATTTCGACCTTGTTATAAAGAAAATCATCAAGACTATGTCAGAGAGTTCCTAGTGAACGATTTAGAAAAGTTTATACGAGAGTCCACGCTGCTAAATGACGAGATCGAAAAGGAACATACTCAATTAGGTCTTAAGGATATGCCCGTAAGTTCTTCAAAAATTAAATCAAATCATAGTTCTAAAAGCTCTTCTTCCAGTGTGAAATTTTGTTAAAGATATTTTCATATTTGGATATGGCTTCGTTATTTCGTGTTGGGCAAGTCAGTAAACAAATGTATGAAATTTCCACACATCCGCTCCTGTATAGTGAAATTAATCTGAAACCATATTGGCATTTGACAACATCTGAATTGCTACGAACTCTAGCAAAACGATGTACACTGCTAAAGAAATTGGATTTATCGTGGTGTGGCCTTTACGGCACGATTTCCCCAACGGAATTTAAAAAGTAAGGCTGCATTTGCATAAAATTGGTATTTATTTGTATTAATCAATGAACAATTGTCTTCAGATTTATTCAGCAACGTGGTGATAACTTAACTCATTTAAGACTCAATTCATGCAAATTTCTAAATGCAAGCTGCATGGAAACAGTTGGAATAGTCTGTGATAATTTAAAAGGTAACTACTGCAGACAATAATTTGAATTTTTGCATGATATCTATTTGATCTCATTTGCAGAACTCTCATTAAGGAACTACTCCAACGAAACAAATATTTTAAGCTTTTCCTGTTTAGCAAATCTACGAAACTTAGAACGTTTGGATCTATTTCGTACGTACATTGAGACTGAGCTGTTGTTAACTATGTTGGAGAATAATCCGAAATTGAAACATCTGAATCTGGCATTCTGTGGAATCGGTGTTAACATGGATGAAATAGCGAACCATATATCAAAATATAATCGTGAACTAGTTTCAATTGATATGTGGAAATCACATTCGTTATCATCAATTGGATTGCAAGCACTGTCTGTTTGCAGTCGATTGGAGGAAGTTGATTTTGGATGGTGGTAAGTTGCTTGTATGAAACAATAAAAAAAAGCAAAGTAGACAGGGGTACGCTCCTGTCAGAAGTGTTTTTTTAAAAGACCATCCTTATATGGAGAGATCCCCTTCAAACCCTTTGATTTTTTTTCGACTATTAGACTTTTATTAACCAACTTCTAAGCTCTTCTCAAGGTACAATTACTCTAGCCTCTTTAGTTCCTGAGAAAGCTTGCTGCCACGCACTGGCGGTCAGACGGGCAGTAAGATGTACGTACGGACAGACATATATCAATTTTAATAGGGTATTGTAAAAGTGTTCTTGTACAAAATTTAAAAATGCATAAAAATATAAAATAATTTATGCTAGGAAGGCTCATGGTGCCATTTGCGCTAATCAAAATTTCCATTTCATTCACTTTTGACTTTTGGTTGAGCGTTTCTGCTTCATTAGTTCTTCACGACGAAAAGTAATCAAAACGTTTGTCGATTTCATAGGATCACTAATAGTTATAGTGTCACCCGGTAAAGAGTATACGTGTTATACGTAAAGGCCGAAAGTGCTTCCCGTATCTGCATTGCATGATGTAGGCAGTTTGATAAGTTCACTAAAAAATTATGAACTAGCTGCTTAAAAGAAGTTCTTCCAATTGAGCAATGAAGCATTAAAAATTATTTATGAGAGATAGAGTCGAGTACTTCCACTCCATTAATCATAATTTCGTTATTTTCTTCTTTTCGACCATAAAAAACCTGTATATGCTTCAACATAATCCGAAATTGAATCGACACGTCACTTTGGCCTCAAAACTCCTCAAATCCCAACTAAAAGTTTAACTCAGAGCAAGTTACTATGAACTGCAAATTGAAATTTGAATTTTCATCCGAATAGTTAAGTTGATTAAATACTTTAATTACAAAAAATATTTAAAAAATATTATTTTATACCTTTTAAGCCTGCGTGAAGAAGCGTTACCTGGGGAAAGTTTAAAATGTCTTCTTCGAGGATGTCCAAATTTGAAAAAGTTGTTTTTGGCAGCCATACGAGGCATAACCGATCGAGATTTGGAAAATATAGCTAATTTATGCCCAAATTTAGAACAATTGGATCTAATGGGTGTCTTAGGTATATCCACAGAAAAATGCTATGAGTAAGTTTTAAAAATCCTAGAAAAATTCCTATTTGACTGAATAAATATTTTTTTCGCAGAATATTGGTTAAATGTAAAAAATTGAAACTGCTGGATTTAAGTTTTTGTGATCATATTGATGAAACACAGGTGAGAGTCGTTGACTATTCTTCCATCAAAAAGTTTTCAATAAAATTTGTATCCTTATTTTATTTACAGATAAATACATGGCGTGAAAGGTTTCCTGTTAGTATTAAGCGAAGTTGTGTGCCTTCCGACTTTTTCATTTAAGCAATAAAACCTACACTGAAAAGATTCCATTCTAAGAATCTCCACTAAATTAACAAATTAAAATTATGAATGCTTAAGAATGTATGTATCTTCGTACACAGCCAAGGTAATAAAAAGCGGGAATGCATAAGCAAAACAATAGGTCATTAGATGATATTTAACAGCATTCATTTTTATAGCAACCTAATACAAAAAACAAATATATATTTTGGAAAAAATTATGTAAAATGTGTTATAGAATTTTAGTAGAACGTTTAAGAATTTATATCTATCTTATAAAAATTGATAGTTATTATATAAACTGAGTGTGCAAATGTATGTATTGACAATTAGTGGAGATATCATCATTTTATGGTGAAAAATGAACAATGAGATTTAATAAGAGTGTTTCTCAGTTGCTATATATTGTAAGGATATTATTTTAAAATAAATGCCTTATTTATAATCAAATACCGAATTCTGTTGTGTTAATCCGAATCGTTCTCGTTTGTAGTCTAGTTTGTTCAATATTTACGAAACTCTGCGATTACAGTTCTATTTCAATAATTGTATTGTTTAACTTGCATATATGCGGTCCTTCATCACGCTATCCTTGAATTATTTGCTCACTTTTTATTGAAAGTGGGCCTAAATGCCCGATATAACATGACTCACATTTATTCCTTGAAACACTATTCGCGCTTTCATGTGCAGAGCTCTAAATTCGAGTGACTAAGTATCCATTTGGGGTTTCGGTTCCCCATCAAGTCTATCGTTCCGAGAGGAGTAGAAGAAAACGGGCTAACGAGAAAGAAGTCAGTAGAAACGGGTCTAGGCACTTAGGCCAACTAGACTTAACCAGGCGCAGGGCCAACTGTTTTCCTCCGGACGATCTTGCTGGGCAAAGCCAACCAGCAGAAATGTTAAATGAAATACATCTAGGCACTTAAGCCAACTGGTTTTCAAAAATTGCTAGGCAAAACCAATCAGCAAGAAGCAACGATTAGTAGTCGATTCCCTCTTTCTGAGCCAACAGTGGAAAGGATTCGTTCTGAGCCAACGGGCTAATCAGGAGGAGGTAAACTTTCTGAGCCATTCAGGCTAACCAGAAGGAAGGGTTTGTTTGAATTATATTCAAACTAAGCTAGGCCAAAGGCCAACTAGCTTTTAAAAGATCTGTGTGGACGAGGCCAACCACACGAAGCAACCATTAGAAGTCGCTTCAATTTTCCTTGTCTGTTTCGCTGTTTATATATATTATTTTTGCTTGCTCACCGGAATTATCTCCCAAAAGCGTCGGAAAGAGTTTAATTTTAAAACCTCTCCGCCGTTGCCAGTGACATTTATTCTTGATGTACATCAATCTTAATTTAGTTCTGGTAGATGTCTTGAATATTTACGATCAATGTTTCGGTATAAGGTTGTTGTATTGGAACAGTTTAGAGTTTGTACGAAGTAGTTGTTTCGACTGTTATAAAAACTTGTACGAAGTTGTTGTTTCAACTTTTACATTTTCTATTAAAACTTGTGGTATCAATAACTACACACTCAATTATATTTATACCTTGATTACTAGTTTAGAACAACTTGAAACAATTGCAATGTGCTTATCCTTATCTGACTGCTTCGATGCACGGTTGGAAAGCGAAAGAGAACTTGTCGGCCCGTCATGCGACGAGATGCAGCGAGCTTCGTGTGCCTCGGTAGCTGTTTATAGCTTTGTCTGCCAGTGGCGGTTTCGCAAACAGCTGAGTCGATATGTCTGTTCGGTGTGGAAAGCAACCCCATAAACTTGTACGAGGTTGTTATTTCCACTGTTATATTTTCTTTTCTATTCGGAGAGTTTAGTCGTAGTGGATCAATTGTTATTTGTACTTTTCACTGTAATATTCGAACAGTCTAGATCAAAAGTTTTTGCAACTTCTATTCTATTCGTTAGAGAAATTCCTATCGTAACAGCATGTCCACAATTTGATAGACCGCCGCATTTGGAGTCATAGTACATATGCTCATTAAAGCCGGAGCTTTACAGGAATGCTTCCAAAGTGGTTCGAAAGCGAGCTAAGTGATCCGTTTTATTCACTCTGTACGAGGGGGAAAGTACGGTGGCAGGGATTTTGGAGTTACTCGTAAGTTCATTTCGGTAAAAGCACAAATTTCATTTCCTTGGTTTCGCATGATTTCGATGCCATTCGATCGGGATAGGTGTTAGAAAACGTATATTGCGAAATTTCATTAATTTTAGCGAAACTCCAGGATAAAAATCACTTTCTCCAAACCAGCACCAGATGTCAAAATGTCTCAGGAGCAAATGATTAACTTTATTCTTTAGTACCTTGAGAACTTAAAACCATTTCAAAAAACATTCAGATAAAACAAGATTTTTTATATAAAGCCCAATCGAATGGCATGAAAATCTTGTAAAATCCGGAAAAATAAATTCGTGTCTCGGTGAAAACAGCAAATATGAGATAATATGCTCCAACCCCATCGGCGAAAGATGTGTGCAATTGGTTACTGAATAAACGGCTTCAACTTTTGACTGATCAACCGCCGGAATTCATTACTTTGATGCAATGAAAATGGATAGTCGAATAGAAAAGTGTCAATTGAAGCTCCTGATTGAATCATTAATGATGTCTGAAGGAGCGGTTCATTTACCAACGCTCCCCTCAAATAGGACGAAGTCTGAAGAATTCGTATTCAGCATTCATCAAAAAGGATGAACATAGTCTCGACATCGAACAGAAATGCTGCTGTGATTTTAAAATTATGCATGCGTGAAATTCTATTTTCGGTCGAACCAAGTTCAAAATAATAATATTTTCGTTTCCAGTCTAATAAGAGGAGGTTTTTCATTTCAATTTTCCTCATTAATAATTTATGAGGGATCTGAAGTAATGCTTTAATTCAACCCTAATCTCTACGCAACGGTCATAGAAAAAGTTACACCCTACTTCCCCTATCTGTATACCTTGAAGGGGGCGATAAGAAGAATACATTTGATAAGCCGGACAACAGTGCGAAAAAGTTGACATGCCAACGATACGCAGAGTTCCCAGGCGGTCCCCCATCCAAGTACTACCTGCGCCCGATGTTGCTTGACTTCGGTGATCGGACGAGAACCGGTAGACCAACATGGTGTGATCGTTGACAACTCCTTAACATCTATCAATCAACAGAAATGAAAATTTCTTCACAATTTTCAATATCATTAAATTTTATTGTCTTATTTTATCTTCTGTTATCCATTATCCATCACTCAGAATCAGCAACCACCTTACCGTAAGCACGGAAATTCACATTAATACCACAGCATGCATCTAAAATAGAAATCGCACATTTGAGAAAATGTTCATCTTACAGCAATTGGAGGTTTTTCAGCAAATGTTTCTCGGCGTTTAATCGTTCTCGCGTACATACGCGATAGCAAAGTTAGCAAACATGCTTAAGATCATTGGGCTACTCGCGGAAGAAATAAAAGGAGCCGCCATCAATCCGCACTAATTTCAAATGTTTTCTACTGAAGAAGCAACTATAAGCATATATGCGACAATTTAAAATTTAACAGATTTTGCATCTAATGAAAGAATGCAGCAATGCTTAATATCGTTAAATGAGCATTAAACTCGCAACTTTTGGTTGCTAGAATAATCTATGTATTCTCAGTCTCAAACAATTTGTTCCTGTACCAGAGAGTCAAATTCCTCCTTAAATTAGTATTTAAATGTACTAGCCTCGAAATATCCACTATGGAAATTATTTCAAATACGATATGAGGAGCTACTTTTCAAAAGGCGACATGTCACTCTTACTAAGTTTTCAGGAAAAGTGAAAAAAAACTACTCTAACGAACCCCATGGTATTCTGTTAAAATTTTTTACGATACTGTTTTACTACTTACTAGAAACAACTAAATCGTGCCAGATCCTGCTCCTGTGTACATAATATGGAAATTGTTAGTGATTTTTTAGGACTTGTAAACTATTGTTGCGAATCAAAGGAAAGGTTTGCTAGTAAGTAAAGACGTTGACTCTTGCTTTTTCCAGAATGACTGTCAACAGCTTTTAATTTTAAATAAAGTTGATGACTGCATTGGTTTTGTTTAAGAACTTAGTACTTTTTCTGTCGCCTCCCCTTTTTTCTCGAATTGACGTCAATTCTGCAAATTCTTCGCTGTACTAAAATGCCGAACAGTTTCACAAGAAATGATCCACAAGCTCTATGAAATGTTCCTGTAGATCTTTTAATCTGTACATGAAAATTGTTGATTTATAATTAAAATAGACTGTTTTAATTATTACAACTTTACTACTGCATAAATGATTTGAAAACTGTGAGGCTTTCTTTTATTCGTTTCATTTCGTTTCCGCTGTCGTTTTGGTACTTGAACTTTAATTAATTGACTTAAACGTTGATCTTTTGCATATTTGTCCGGCTTTTCAAAAACTTTCTTTTTAGTTTGTTTTAAGTTAATTTTAAGGCACCGGAATACGCCTTCTTTATGAGTACAAGGAGCTTCGAAATCCGTTAAATATGGATCAACTACAGCATACGTCATAACCGTAATTTGTTACAATAATAGCCTGACATTTGTTTGTTCATAATAATCCATGAAAATTATGTTAATTATACCTTTCTTTTTTCCCAGCATCTCGTTTACTTGGTTTTCTAGACCTTTTTCTAGCACTTACACTACGTTCACCAATTATTTCCCCAGCTATGTTTTCACTTTAAAACCTTTCCTCAAACTAAATAACAAGAGCAATATTCTTAAGCTATGAGAATAATTTATATAAAAATAGCGGTACTTTCCAACACGTGATATCGTGACAGAAGAAAACACAAAAAATGACAACAGTAAAATTTCGTTGTAATTTGTTCTAAAGGGAACATTTATATGAACTTTGTTCCCTTTTGAAACAAACGATGCACATATTTCTATTTGATGCAAATGTTCTAACTGACATGTTACCTTTTTGTGCAAACAGTAGATTACAAATTTAAAAACGAAGGGCAATTATCGCTCTCAGGTGCGAATTGGGGCATAAAAAATATACCTTTAGCTTTCAGCTTTCAAATAAGCTATCAAATTCATTTTCATGTAAAATGAACATGTTGCCTTTTGAAAAGTAGCTCTTCATATACAAACTTACTTGTAATGTTATTTTCGAGGGCTTCTAGAAAGCTAATAACTTCATAGGCTTATTGTGATATGAGGAGGTTCCAGAAACACTCTTTATTGTAGTGTATGTTACAATTTACTATTTTTCATCCGAATTATATACTCGTACAGTACAGAAGATACTTGAATTTTAAGTCTAAATGTGCTTTGACTGCGAAACCCCAAACATAATTAAAATCGAGCGTATTAAGACTTTGCCTATAGAGTGTTAAGAGGTTGCATATTGAGACAGGCAAAAAATAAAACCCTTAATACGAGGTCTGTCCGAAAAGAATCCGTACTGTCTTCATATCTCCGCGCTGCTATTATTTTTCATCATCTGGTTCGTGGCATCCTTCAAAGCAGCCCTCATTTGATTGAATAAGATGCTCCAATCCTGGAACTTCGGTTGCGTTGCCGCATTTTTTCATTAGATTCAAAATCTGTTAAATTTTAAATTGGTGCATGTATGCTTATAGTTGCTGCTTCAGTAGTATACATTTGAAATTAGTAGTGTTTGCTAACTTTGCTATCGCGTATGTACGCGAGAACGATTAAACGCCGAGAAACATTTGCTGAAAAACCTCCAATTGGTGTAAGATGAACATTTTCTCAAATGTGCGATTTCTATTTTAGATGCATGCTGTGGTATTAATGTGAATTTCCGTGCTTACGGTAAGGTAGTTGCTGATTCTGAGAGATGGATAATGGATAACAGAAGATAAAATAAGACAGTAAAATTTAATAATATTAAAAATTGTGAAGAAATTTTCATTTCTGTTAATTGATAGATGTTAAGGAGTTGTTAACGATCACACCATGTTGGTCTACTGGTTCTCGCCCGATCACCGAAGTCAAGCAGCATCGGGTGCAGGTAGTACTTGGATGGGGGACCGCCTGGTAACACTGCGTATCGTTGGCATGTCAACTTTTTCGCACTGTTGTCCGGCTTACCAAATGTTTTCCTCTTATCGCCCCCTTCAAGATATGCAGATAGGGGAAGTAGGGTGTAACTTTTTCTATTACCATTGTTACGGCAGATCCCTCACAAATGGGGAACATTGAAATGACAAACATCCTCTTATTCAACTGAAAACGAAAATTTTATTGTTTTGAGCTTGGTTCGACCGAAAATAGAATTTCAAGTATGCAAAATGTTGAAATCAGAAACGCATTTCTCTTGTATGCCGAGACCAAATTTCCAGTTTAGGTTTCATGCTTGTCTCATTGATATGGAGAAGGCGTTCGATATGGGAAAAGAATGGATCGTAGCAGTCTTTGCGTATGGACGTCTTTTAAATCACTTCTGTCAAAAGTTTTCAAAAATTAAATTAATTTTTTTAAAAAACGTCAGTTCGAAATTAATTTTTTCGGAAAAAGCTTATATTGTCGAAGTTATCGACTGAGGAAATTTCTATCGAATATTATTTTACTTCGACTGGTAAAGAAAAGCAAAGAACCAAAGAAAACTTCAGGGCCGCTGGTATGGAGGAGCCCAATGGCTTCCCACCGTTGGGGCAACCTGGGGAAACGACGATTACAAAACTGGCGATAATCACCAAGAGAAAACATAACCAAGAAAACTGCGCAGATGGAGGATACAAGCTGCAAATAATAGCGGACAAATGGCTAAATTGCAAAAAGAAAATTATGAACTAAGGCTAGAGATATAGTCCCTCATGGATCTATTCAAGAAAGGGATGAAACCTTAAAAGACGCAGCCGCAAATTCAATGGCAACAGGTAATAAAGGCGAAGAAAAGTAAAAACAAGCAAATCCAGAAGAAGTTCTAAGTGCTGGTGGCACCAACGAGAGTCAAAACTATTTTGCAGCGCTGGAGGGATTAACCGAAGAAATGGAAATTGAAGAAAACATCGAAGGTAATTCTAATCATGAAAATGACTTAAATTTTATTCGGTATTTAAAAAATAAAAATAAGGAGAAAAAACCAGCCCACCGTTCTGCTGATTCCTCTGGAAAAACTTCCATCAAGATAGAAAAAATTCCGCCAATCAACATGTTCGTAAAGATATGGTTGGGCTATTGGCAGCCCAAAATAAACTAGCCAATTTCGAGTTTAAAAGAGTTAATGCTGAAAAATTAACTATATGGACGAAATCACTGGTTGATTTCAAGTCAGCCAAAAATACGCTAAATTCTGGGGAGGTTCCACACTTCACCTACACCCCAAAAAGTGGGAAGAATCATACCTTTTTGTTGAAGGGCTTGGACTGCGGAGAGGATACCGTCGATCTTCTTCAGGTACTCAAAGAAGCTGCACCAGATATTGAATTTGTTTCGGTCAAACACAAGTACACCGTAATATCATACCTTCCAACTTCGTCAAGCCAGGAGTATCATTTGCACTCGCCGCTAGAGGACCAGAAGCAAATGCTGGAAATAATGTAAAAAATGCAAGTGGCAATAATGAGCTGCTTCTCAAAATTTACCAGCAACTTAATTCTTTATCGGAGAGAATCGACAAACAAGATTCAAAAATTAACCTGGTTTTTCAGCGTTTAGGTCTTTCAAATGCCTCATAATAACTTGTCCTCCAGCCACATTCCGATGGATAGGCTTCGCCTCATATCGATCAACGTCAACTCTATCATTGCTATACATCGATGTGATTATCTCCTTGAATTTATTGTTAAGCAACAGCCTGACATCATGCTTTTCACTGGAAACCAACTTAATTCATGGCACTCCATGACATTCAAAGATTTTGTATTCGTCAGAAACGATAGGGTAATAGGTGATGGGGGAGGGGTCACCGGCATATTGGTTAGAAGACCCTATTGTTTCCAAAATATTGAAAAAGTTGAATTCAAAAGCTTTGAATTTCTTGAAGTGTCCGTCATCAAAATCTCACTGCCAGGTGGGGATAACCTCTTATTTATCTCTGCAATGCAACTGGTCAAAATGTTCTCAAGTTCAAGGATGAGCTCAATTCCTTGTTTGAAATACTCGAATTGAACAGGCTGCATAGTTATATTTTTGCTGGAGACCTGAATGCCAAGCATACATCATGGCTAAACGCCACCAATAATCCAAGAGGTGTATTCCTGAAATCGTGGATAACAGAGAACCAAATTGAATACAGGTGCAATCTAAATGGGTCGGAGTTCAAACATACCCTAGGACAAATTCATATTTGGACCTCTGCATTGCTGATGCAAGACTTGAATTCAGATTTAATAGTCCTCAACAGAAACTGCAGGTGCTTCCTTACGATAGTGACCATAACGCAATTGCAATGGACATCAATCATCAAACGGATGATGTCTTCCTCATTACAGTTCAACATGAAAATCCTCGGTTGAATTTCAAAAAAACAGACTGGGGAAAGTTTCAAAAGAAGTTTAATCGAGAGTACCAGAAGCAATGTCCTCCTTCTGATGGCGATGCTTGCTCAATGGTTTCTAATAACAAAAATCTAACAAGCGATGAAATAGATCTCTATTTGCCGAAGTAAGAGATCGCTGACGTTGGAAACTATTGAGAAAGTAGTTTCCAAGATTAAATATCGAAATAGTATGGAAGGATATTAAAAACCAACCATTGCAAGGTTGAAAAGATTGAAAAGCCTCATTCTCACACGCGTCAACAATATTTATCGGCGATTTTTGGACTACAACCATCCCTCGTTGGCTTTGTTGAAATTACACCTGAAGAATGTTCGGAACTTAATCCGTTCATACTTCATGTTGAACAATTCATATTTCCCCAATGAGTGGAAAAAGGCTAGGGTATTTCCGATCTTGAAGAAGGGAAAAGAATCTTCGTGCACTAAAAGCTGTCGCCCAATTAGCTTGCTGTCTAACATCAGCAAGGTGTTTGAAGTGATACTAAACAATGCATTAAACCCCCACATTGAGAAATATGAGTTGATGCTGAATTGCCAATCTGGTTTTCGTACCAGGCATTCCACCATACATGCAATAACGAAAGTAACCTCAGACATCTGTTGGAAACTAAACAACAAAGATTGTGTTGGAGCATGTCTCATTGATATGAAGAAAGCCTTCGATATGGTGTGGTTAGATGGACTAATTTTTAAACTCTTTCAGGACAAGTTTCCCAGACACCTTGTCGCCATTATGTGCAATATGTTATACGGAAAAACACTTCTTACAACTGATGGAAATCTAACGACAATGCGCGACTTCAAGGTCTTGAATGGTCTACAGCAGGGAACAGTTTTTGCACCTCTGCTTTTCTCAATATTCATTCGCAAGCTATTGAACGGCTTTGATTTTAATGTCTCGCCAACGCGATCATTGGTAGCGTTTGCTGATGATCTGATCATCTATACGGCAGACAGAACAGCTACAATAGTTCTGAGCAATCTTCAAAAAATGTTTAATGATGTGCAGCTCTACACCGACAATTGGCGAATGAAAATTAATGCGCAGAAGTGCGAAACAATTTTGCTTCGGACAACGCTGCAGGGTATCAGTCAATACCTGTAACGTAATTGGAAGGATTTCCACATTATGGCTGGCGAGGGTAGTTCAGAACGGGTGCCACATAAATCCTGTGTTCGATACCTCGGTGTTCATCTCGATCAGTATCTGTACTATACTGAACATGTCAAAATCATGCTCAGTAAAGCACAAAAAGTAGTCATGGCCCTTCGACGACTCTTTCATTCCAGAAACATTGATCAAAAGGTCAAAATTATTTATTACAAGACCCTGGTTAGACCAGTTTTGACATATGGATGTCAGATCTGGTACAACCAGAGTGCTAGTACTATGGAAAAGTTAAGTTTTCGAAAGGAAATATCTTCGTGCATCTACTGGTTAGTATAGAAAGCCTGAGCCGGATTAGAAGCCCTATATATCGAATAGAAAAATTTATCAAACTGCTCAAGTGACAAGAGTCTATATCTTCATACTGAAACTTCTTCGGAATCATGTCGCATGATCTGTAACTGTGAGTGAAAACCCTTGAATTTCACAGCCGTTCCACCCTACAGACGGGCTTCGTTCCTCCAGAAGTATTCGTGTATTTGGAGAATCGATATGTTTTTGATTCTGACAGTGTCCCACCGATAAGAAGATAAAATATCCTCCGAATATGAGTTCACGAGACCAACAATTCCAATGAAGATACTCATTTTCTAGATTCGTTGAGGCTGGTCGAGCTGAGACGGAGCAATCTAGGTATTGGTGACTGAATGACAATCTGTAAATTATTCGTGTTTATTTTCTGTTTTTGTGTTTTTTTCTCGTTACTTAGTTTTTAGTTTCATCTCATTATTGCTACACCTAGTGTTTTTGTTTATTTGTATTATAAATTAGGGATAGATTTCGGTATAAGATAACGTTTTTTTTTATTGAATTTATTTAGAATTAGGGTGTAACATATTAGGTATAGGATAAAAGTTCACTGTTGTGCTAGTAATATCAGTAATTTTTGAAATATGCTGGTTGGGTTTTTCTCCTGAATCAAAAAATATGTAATAATCTGAATTAATTTAAATTTGCTATTATTTTTTTTCATTAAATGTGTTTCATTGATAACGTATAAATTTAGAGAGCCATTTGGGCTATTCAGATTTTGTAGTTTTATTGTTTAAAATTTGCTTTATGTTTTTTTTTTAAATTTATAACGATTGGTATTGAATAAAGCGCTTTTGACTTTGACTTTGGCGTTCGATATGGTCTGGTTGGACGGACTAATTTTTAACCTTATTCAGGACAATATCCTACGCCAAATTACGAAAGGCTTGCTATGTGCAAAGCACGAAAGAGATCCGACTATCCAGTCGAAGTTTCACTAGGAAAGCTGAGAAAGTGATGTAAAGACTCAGTAAAGCCAACAGAAGAATCCAGTTGCGGGTGAAACGTGAAACTAAAGTCGGGCTATAAATGTCTGGTGTCTGTTGCTATATTGGTTTCCGTAGTCGGTTCCCTTCATCCTTTTAATACAGGGTTTTCCAATAAGAGATGTTATTTTGATATTAAAAGAAAAATGCCATTTTTAATATAAATGATCCGGTGTTTATTTCATTATAAAGAGGAAGGTATGCCGTTAATAGTGGAAAATAACATCAGGCAAATAACCACCACGACCACGCTTATAGGACCATATTCTTTTCATGAAATTTTCCATAACCAAATAGCAAAGTGGCTGCCCTTTGTCGATAGCCTCACGAATTCCATCTTTGAGGTCTTGAATCGACGCTGGGCTGTTGGCGTAGACGTTCTTTTTCACGTGGCCCCAAAGGAAAAAGTCGCAAGGTGTTAAATCACAAGATCTCTGTGGCCAATTGTGATCACCTCTTCGAGAGATAACACGGTCCGGAAACTTTTCCTAAAAGATCAATGGTTTCGTTGTGTGGCGCGTAGCGCCGTCTTGTTGAAAGTAAACGTTGTCCAGATCAATACCATCCAATCCGGCCATAAAAAATCATTAATCATCTCTCGATAGCGTAATTTATTCACCGTAACTGTTACTCCAGCCTCATTTTTCAAAAAGTAAGGTCCAATGACTCCACCGGACCATAAACCGCACCAAGTAGTCACACGTTGAGGATAGAGAGGCTTTGCAACAATAACTCTTGGGTTTTCTAAGCCCCAGATGCGAAGATTCTGCTTGTTAACGAACCCATCGAGGTGAAAATGGGCATCATTACTCAAGATGATTTTTCGATGGAATTCCGGATCATTTTCATGGATTACAAGGACCCAATCCGCAAAGACACGACGTTGTTGATGATCGACCGACTTGAGTGCTTGTGTTAACTGAACTTTATAAGCCTTTAGACCCAAATCTTTACGCAAAATACGGTGTAATGACGTTTGTGGAATGCCTAATTTCAAAGAACGACGAGGAATGGACAAACCTGGGTCCGACAAGTTGCTTCACGACGACCCAAAAAAGTTCGAGTTTTACGAACCGTCTCTGCCAAATTTTCACCATTTTTATAGTGAATTTGAATAATTTCAATGCGTTGTTGATGCATGTATCTTCCACTTTTATTAATGGCGTAGTTTCTATTTGTCAAATGTCAAAAAGCCACAGCTTCAAAAGTGACATCTACCGAAATAACGGGCTATTCAAAATAACACCTCTTATTGGAAAACCCTTTATTTTCCGATGAATTTAAGATCGAGTTTTGCTAACTCCGCCTATGTTAGCTTAGGTATTTTAAATTTGCTATTTTAATGGATCTCTGAAATGACAGCAAAATGCGCGTTATTTTTCTACCGGAATTTCTTAAGCCAGGCAATTTTATTTGCGCCAGTATCTGAGCGCTGCACTCACTTCCTTTGTGGAAAGCGTTGATGTCTGTTTTTCATCTGAATAGTCCTGAATAAGGAAGTCGTTAGGTGCTATTCCATTAACTGTAGCCTGGAGATGTAGGAAAGATTACGCAAATCGCCCTTTGATAACCTCTCAATTGTCAATCAGATATTGCAATCTGTCTCTTTGACTGTCTTTATTTATATTGCATCACAGGGCTGAACGCACACACAAGAAGATCAACATTTTAAACGAATTGCAAGAATCGTTTGTTTATTATTTTTATCGAAAACGAATTTCACTTCGCATCGCTGAACTCGCTTCCGAGCCATTTTGGAAAACTTTCTGCATTGTTTTTGTTTTAGATAATAGGTGATATACCAAGACACCAAATGAGGTGGTCTAGTTTACTGCTGAATATTCTATTCTGAGGGAACTTTGGTATCGTGGTATTGTGAACTGAATGGCAGTCGCTACTTATTTTTGTTTTTGTAATTATTTTAGTTTTATTAATAGTAAATGCTGATTTGTTGACAACTCATACATATGATTTTATTTTGATTTGAAACACATTTTGTTCAACTTGGTTCTGTTGTCCAGACGATTAAAGTGTATTGCTTATAAGTTTTTTGGTCCGACATAATTTAGAATGAATAGTATCAAAAACTTACTTTAATTTCCGATTTATACTCGTAAACTTCTCATTTATTAATAAATTTGAAAGTAGTTGCAGAGTAAAATTTATATTTACCTCTTATTGGGCTGCGAATGTTTCCTTTCCTTCGTGCTTCATTTGAAATAAAAGTCAGATATATTTCATTGAAAGAAATCTTTGTTTTTCTTTTCTTTGTTCTTATTTCAACTAAAAAAACAAATGGTTTCCCTTTAATCTATCAATATAATATAATATCACTATCAATTTCAAAATTATCATTGCGACGCATTTTTATGCTCTCCCTATCTCATACTTTGAGATGTTTGATATCACAAAAGAGGCATTCGGCCGGCTACAATGTCTTTATTTTATTTTAGCATTTTCAATGAGTTCAGTTGACCAATTTCATCTTTTAGTTTCCCTATTAAAAAGAAGGACCAATAACAAAAAAATCGAAACATCGAATGCATCTCTTGAAAGATTCTGCGCGGTTTCATTATGTTTCATATTTATAAATTGCCAATTGAATTTGGTCAATTTCAATCATAGTAGTTCGTTTTTGCGTTTTGCTTTTATAGTTTTCTTTCCGTTTTTACAAGTTAAATGTAGATCAGCGGTAAGTTGCTTTTTTTATTGTATATTCTTTGTTGTTTTTCTTTCATTAATATTTACTTAGACTTAAGTTCATATTTATTACTTGACTCAATAGATCTTATTTTTTTATTTGCTTTTCTTTTAATTTATTATCAAAATTCATTTACAAAAAACTTATTTGTTTAAATATAATGTTATGCTATGTCTAGATTATTTTCTGGTTTTATTTTGCTTTCCTTTCAATTTGTTTAGTATTATTTCGTTTTCTCTTTTGATGTCTGTTTTTGTTTTATGTATTTTAATTTTGACTCCCTCACTTGAAAAACAATCAAGTCTCCCTCAAAATTATTCGCTGGCCACCAATCTTTATACAATTTTGCATTATGCATTTATAATCTCGATGGGGTTTTGTTTTGTAGATTTATGTCGATAAATTATTAATTTTAATATTTTAATCTTCAGTGGATTTTATTTCGTGAATTTCAAACGAAATATGTTTTATATCTTTAATTTTTTTTTTTACCAAGAAAAACAAATTGGATAACAAATATTTATATAAAAATGGCTACAAGTTTCAATAAATCACGTTATTATGTTTCGTTTTGTTTTATTCTTTTTTAATATTAAAAAATTGTCGGATATTTGGATAAATACAAAAAAAAAATAAATTGGTAATCAAGAACACGGTTAAAAAAACAATAATAGCTATAATTTTTTTTACATAAAATCAATGTCATTTTTTTTAAAGCATTGATAACAGTCAAATTTAGTTTGAAAAGAAGGGCAGGTTGGTATTCTTTGAAATATTTAGGTATAAACAAGTATAATTTTTATTGTTATTTTTCTTTTCTTTTAAATATTTATATATTATAGTTCTAGTCGATGTATGGAGCTACTAGTCGCCAGGATGTTCGGGACAGCAACGATTCACTTCGAACCATTTGTCTATACATCTGCAAGTGAGTAAAAGATAGAGAATTAATAAGAGAATAGTAAATTAACGATGAAACGACTCACCCTTTGTGATAAATACATAGGCATGGCAATCGTGCTATTACATCACCAGGATTTAATTCTTCTAAGCATATTACACATTCACCCTTTGCGTCAGTTAAAACATCCTCTGAAAGATTTTTAAATGAATTAAAAATTTAGTTTTTATGGCTATTTAAGTAAATGGGAATTGATGTTTAAAATCCAGTGCTTTAAGCCGAATGGGTCATGTCTTATTTCAATTCAAAACCATTTTGAAATCTTGCTCATTTTACTATTTTAAGTAGCACAGTAGAAGGCTAATAAAGGGTGGTCCAACCATAATGCACGATGTTAATTGTTAGTCACACCTTAACGTCAAGTTTTTCGTGCAACTTAATTTGACATTACTTTGTTTCAGTGTTTGACAAATTCAACCATGGAAGGGTACACAATTGAGGAGCACGTTAAGGTTGTTGAAGCCGTTTACGAAAATGGGCGTTCAAATTAAAATGCATTTCATGCACTTCGTGATTTTTTTGGTCAGCATAATCGACCAAATGTGTCCACAATCGGGAGAATTGTGCGCACATTTCAGCAAACCGGGTCCGTAGGAAATGTGAAATCACCTGTGCATGCTCGCCCAGTTCGTTCTGCGGAAAACATTGCTGTTGTTCGCGATAGTGTGGCAGAAGAGCCGTTAACCTCGACTCGTCGTCGTGCCCAACAATTGAACATCTAGCGAACATCACTGATGCGAATTTTGAATAAAGATTTGAATTCAGACGCTTACAAGGTTCAACTGATTCAAGAGCTGATGCCTATTGACCGTTTCAAGCGCCGGCAAAACGCCGAAAGGTTGGTTGAAAATACCGAAGGGAATGGTGACTTTACAAAGAAAATCATCTTCAGCGACGTACTACTACGAAAATGAGGACGGCCAAGCATTTACCGTTAATGGTGTTCGCTATTGCGAGATGATAACGGACTTCTTGTGGCCAGGAATTGAGGTTATGGACCTGGACAATATGTGGTTCCAACACGATGATGCCACTTGCCACACAGCCAACGAAATAATGGCTCTTTTGCGCGAGAAATCCAGTGGCCGCGATATCTCACGTTATGGCGATGTTAATTGGCCGCCATGTGATTCGACACCGTTGGAGTTCTTTCTCTGGTGATATTTAAAAGAAAGTGTCCGTCGATAAGCCAAGAGCAATTCAAAAGCTAAAGGATGAGATAGTTCAGCACATTAACGACATTAAACCTCAATTATGTCTCAGAGTCATTGAAAAAATGGACCATCGGATAGAAGTATGTCACCGTAACCGCGGCGAGCATTTGGGCGATATTTTGTTTCACATTTTATGTGGTTCATGAGAAAATTTGCTGCGACACACGGACGAATGGACAGACAGGTCGCGAATTTAGTAGGATATTGTAAAATTATTTTACAATACTGTAAAAACGGAACCTACTAACAACCTTACGCGCGGAAACACATAGAACTCAAAATCAACTATTTGTAAACGAAAACGACAATAAAAAATACTATGCACTTTCATATACCACGCCAACTCTTTCCGAAAAACTATCCAAAACACATAAATATCAGAGAAAAAACTGAATATACAATAACATTGAAAAACGCGTTAAACTTTTCTGAATGTTTAACTGAAGACAAGACAAACCAGAACTACATCCTTACTTAATATATGAAATTCCATGCCAAGAAAGTTGTGGGAAATCATACTTTGGGAATTCTAAACAATATCTCAAACGCAAAGTGGATCAGCATAATCTACAACACAACCCAAATAAACCACGCTAAACGATTCCCACTACACATTATTGATCCAAATATTTCCTTTCGCTGCAATGACTGGCGCGGAGTGACAATGCCGGACACGCTCAGAGTACTAAAAGAGCAAATTCTACAAGAAATTCGCAGAAAATTATGTACTCCCTTACCCAACGATACAAGAGGCTCGGCGAACAGTTCATCTCCAACTTAATGCTCTACTTCAACTATAATACAAAAAGTTCTGACGTATGTATTGTGATTGATACCCGCAAGGGAGCTATTCCAAAGAATCCTCAGCAGCAGCTTTTGCCTTCTTCGCAAGAGGAACCTCATTGTTTACAACTATTGAAACAAGCACAATCGAAACAACTGTAATTCAATTCTAATCAGCATTAACGTCAACTTCCATAACACCGCAATGTTTAGTTGGGATCGGGACTAGCCTAATGGGTTGATGTCCGCCTGAGCCCTCTGTTAAAAGATGTGTAACTCAAAGTATTGCTGATACCTAAACGATTATAAACAACAAAGGATCATCTGTACCTTTATCTACCAGCCGGGGCCCTCATTTGGGGTCGATATAACGACAAACACTACTGCGATCAAACCTGGCGCCCTACTGTATGCTACTCGTATATCCCCCCGTTGCAAGTATTTCTTTCGAGGTTAGAATACAACATCCCCGTGGAAGACATTATCGATCATATCAAGTATAAGGTGAACTTTATTCCTGAGTTACTCCAGTGCACTAAGCTCACGGCTGATGGGAAGGCAAACAATTGTATGCATTCTTTAAAATTACAGTTCCAGCCAATCTAAGTATCTTGTTGGATAAGAAATTTCGGCCTCCAGGTGTGTTCGTCAAAAACTTCTCTCTGAATTTTAAGCGGAACAATCCTGTGTCCTTTCGCACCAGACGAAACAATTCTTAGGCCTCGAAATTCACTTCAACATGAATCATTTAAATTATCAAATCTGACTATCCATTACCCAAATGTTCGTGGCCTGAGTACTAGAGGGTCTATAACTTAATTCGTGCGGTTTTCTAAGAGTTGGCGTAACTTGTATAATATTGCATCGTTCCAATATTCTGAACCCGCGTTGGAAAGCTACTGTCATTGTACGTCTTTTCAGTGTATGCCATTCATTTGAAGCGTTAACAACAATAATTTTTTTCACTCAAATATGTCGAACTTTGTTCCTGAAAAAGTATTTTTGCGGGGAATTCTTCTTCATTACTTTAATATGAAGAAAACTGCTGCCGAAAGTCATCGTATTTTGGTGGAAGTTTATGGTGAACATGCTCTAGCTGAACGAACCTGCCAAAAGTGGTTTGCACGATTTAAAAGTGGTGATTTTAGCTTGGAAGACGATGAACGTCCTGGGGAGCCAAAAAAGTTTGAAGATGAAGAACTGGAAGCATTACTCGATGAATATTGTTGCCAAACACAAGAAGAGCTCGCAAAATCTTTGGGTGTCACTCAAGCAGCCACTTCAAAACGTTTAAAAGCAGCTGGATATATTCAAAAGCAAGGAAATTGGGTTCCACATGAACTCAAGCCGAGAGACGTCGAAAGGCGGTTTTGCATGTCCGAAATGCTGCTGGAACGCAACAAAAGGAAGTCATTTTTGCATTGGATTGTTACTGGTGATGAAAAATGGATCCATTACGACAATCCCAAGCGCAAAAAATTATATGTGAAATCCGGCCAAACAGCCAAATCAACGGCAAAGCCGAATATCCATGGCGCGAAGGTAATGCTCTGTATTTGGTGGGATCAGAAGGGTGTGCTGTATTATGAGCTGCTAAAACCAGGTGAAACCATCAATGGAGCACGCTACCGAACACAATTAATCCGTTTGAAGAGAGCAGTAGCCGAAAAACGCCCGGAATATGCGACCAGACACGAGGCAATAATTTTCCATCATGATAACGCTCGGCCCCACGTTGCTTTTCCAGTTAAGAACTATTTGGTAAACAATGGATGGGAAGTTTTACCCCATCCGCCTTATAGCCCAGACCTTGCCCCTTCTGACTACCATTTGTTCCGATCGATGCAGAACGCCCTCACTGGGATACGGTTCACATCAGAGCAGGATATCAAAAATTGGCTTGATTCATTCTTGGCTGCCAAGCCGGCGCAGTTCTTTTGAGATGGGATCCACAAATTGCCAGAAAGATGAGAAAAGGTCATAGCTTCAGATGGGCAATACTTTGAATAATACTTTTGTACAATTTTTTATTAAATAAACATTCAAATTTTGAAAAAACCGCATGAATTAAGTTATAGACCCAATAATACTACTGAATTTCCTGCGATGATTTCACTTTATCTACAGCGTACCATTGTGCTAGTTTCTCTATCTAACTCTTTTTTCCTCCTCATATCATCTGTGTACATTCCTTGGAACAGTGCTGCTATTGTTGATGCACGTTTCTTTGCGCAATGCTCAAATTAGATTCATACTTGCTTCCCATCTACCCCTATATTGTTCTGTGGAGACTTCAATTCGCCCTCTTTTATTAAGGATGACTTTCTGGTGGTAGTAGGTCGTTTTCTCTTCTTTCTTGTATTTTTTTTCTTTGACCCAATTCAACACCATTCGTAATCCCAATATCTTTTTCTATCCAACTTGTCACCATCTTCTCTGGCTGCATCTGTAGCACTTTCACCCTTTGCCAAGCCAAAACTCCACCATCCATCTTCATTGGGCTTGCTATCTCCATTGGGCTTGCTATCACATCTTCTCGTTCTTTGGGCAAATGCTCGGCTTTCCGCTTGATTTCTTAAAAGCTGATCCATCGACCATGCAAGCAAGCTTTATTGTCGTGAATTGGTATTCCTTCTTCAGCTTTCTACACCATCGTACCAGGTGCTACAGTTAAGATCAAATTTGCTTGAAAGTTGTAGAAAAAATTAAAAACGTAAACACCTTTAAGATCTTGGCATCAGCAATACTTCATAAATGCTTACAATGGAGAAATATTGTGTCAACAGTTAGGGATTAAACTAAAACGCGAACACCAAGGTCTTCAATTATACGTCTTACTTTATTCAAGGACCGATATCGACTCCCTAACAGATTTTACACACATACATATAACAATGAAGATAGATGGTGTTGCCATAGTTCATACGTTGGGTCACAGAACGTTGGGTCACAGAACATTTATGGATGACGGTCGCCCTCTCCTGACAATAAATCACCTCGAGTTAAATGGATGTGTCGAATTCCTCATCTGCGAGATCATGGTAGTCGTCATCGATCTCCGGACATAACTTGCACCAGGTTTTTATTTTGTCGCTGCTCATCACCGAACTAAATGGTGGCTGTTTCTGGTGTCTTCGCTCTCTTCCACGACATATCGATCATGCCACAGAACTCTCTTGATGATACAGGGGCCACGATACGTAGCCTCCAACTTCTTGGACTCACTCGTAGCTGGAATGGCCCTTTCCACCAAGACCAACTCTCCTTCCTTGTACTGCCTTGGAGTGTGATGTCTCTCGTCGAATCGCCTTTTCCACTTTCCACTTCTCTTGTCTGTCATCGTTTTCTCGTCCAAATTAGTATCCTGCACGGCTGCTAGAAGCCTGTTGCCGCTGATGTTCTTCACAGGGTAGTCGAAAAGTACCGCGATTGGAGAATACTTCGTCGTTGCACTCACTCCAGCGGCCATTGAAGCTGTCGTAGTTCGTCATCCCAGGTGTTCGATTTAGCGCATGACGTCTTAAGGTAAGCCAGTATCGACTGATTGACTCGCTCGGCAATACCATTCGCTCGAGGTGTCCGAGTTGCCGTTTTAATGTGGGTTATGTCGTTGACACTACGGTAATCCTCAAACATATGTGAGGTAAACGCTGTTCCCCGATCGGTGACCACCACACGCGGGAGACCAAAATATATCGTCAGCCAATTGACTGCTTCGAGGACAGGTTTCGATTTCGTTGACCTTGTTGGATTGATGATCGCGTAACGAGTTAATGCATCTACCATGACCAGCACATACTCGTTGCCAAGGCGATTTCTAATAAACGGACGAAAGTGATCCATATGGACTATTTCAAATGGTAATCGGGGAATGTCCGTAACATGTAATTGACATTCCTTTATTTTCGGCTCTCGCACATAGCTACAGTCAATGCATGTCTTCGTGTAGTTCTTTATGGAGTTACCCATTCAAGGGAACCAAAAACTTCGTTTTATTCGCATCAGTGTACCATCGACACCCAGATGTTCGGCGTCATCGTGACACAGCTTGCTCCCGCTGCTCAGACCGCCTTCATCTCGAGAACGTCCATGATGTTTTTCACATCTGAATCTTGTCGCTGTAGAGTGCGTACCCAATCCTCCACCGACAAGTTGACACCACCAACATATTCCTCTACTCCGCCCGGTTCAGTTGGTGACTCCACAGGCGCTCGACTCAATGCGTCGACGTGAGGCATCTTTATTCCAGGACGAAATACAAGACGGTAATCGAACTCTTGTAGTTTCAAAAACAATCTCACCACTCGCGGAATGAGAGGCTTCGTCGCTTTCAGACTGGCAATGGCTTGGCAATCAGTTACTATTTCGAACTCCTTTCCCAACAAGTACATTCGGAACCAGTCACACACGTCGACGATCGCGAGCACCTCCAGCTAGTAGCTATGGTATCGGCTATAGTACGCAACGGGATTCATCTGTCCCGATCCATGTTTCTGCAACAAGATGCCTGCAAGGGCCACGAGGCTCGCATCGGTGTGCAACTGACGCTGTGATGGCTCGTCGTAAATGACTAGGGTGGGTGCCTCAGTCAACAACCTCACCAGCTGTTGATGTGCCTCCTCGCATTCGGTTGACCAGTTGGTCAGTACATCCTTTTGTAAAAATCGCGTTAGTGGCGCGGCTGTGATGGCATAATTCGGAATAAATTTCCTAAAGAAGCCGGAGAGCCCAAGGAAATGCCTGACCTCGGTAGCAATCTGTGGACTAGGGAATTGTTGCACCACCACGGTTTTTATGTTCTCGGGCCTGATTCCTTCAGCCGTTAATTCATGTCCAAGGAACTCGACTGTGTTCTGGAAAAATGAACACTTGGACTTGCGCAATGTTAGTCCTTCGTGTTTTATGACTTCGAGGAATTCCTTCAAGTACTCCAGCCCCTGCTCGACAGACTCAGACCGAATGATGACTTCGTCCACATAGCTTATTGCCTTGCCATTCATCGATGTTATGAGCCTCGCCGTAAGTCGTTGAAAATTGCTCGGGTTATTTCGAAGCCCAAACGGCATTCGATTCAATTCGAAGTGGCCATGGTGAGTTATGAACGCCGTGTACTGTTTGGCTTCCTCCACTATCCAGATATCATGTCCAGCACGGTGAAGTAGTTTTCCCCCCAACGTTGACAAAACGTTGTCGACCACAGGCATAGACCATGGTTCTTTTTGGGTGACCGCGTTTAGCTTACCGAAGTCGACACAGAGTCTGTCTTCGCCATTCTGCTTGCACACCAAGACAATGGGTGAAGCATACAGTAACATCGACGGGCGGATCATGTCGAGTTGCAGTAGCTCGTGCTCGATGCTTTCGACTATTTTCTGCTTAGGGATGGGAACACGGTACGGTTTTTTATTAACCGGAATGTCTGACGTCAAAACAATGTTCATTTTCATAATACTACACTTTCCGAGGTCCTTCAACCTTTCAGCGATACAACCACGAAATTCATGTAGTAACGCCTCGACTCGCTGTTTTTCGAACTTGCTCAAAGTATCAATGATATTTTCGCACGCATTATTAATTACGTAACATTTGCCCTTGTCAATCACTATACGGCCCCGCGAAAGTACATCAGTACCAATACAAACTGCTGCTCGTCAATTGTGACGGTTAATGTTTTTTTTTCGCGGCACTCCACCTGTCCACCGGCGAATCCTATCATCGTCTTGTTACACAGCTTAACCGTACCGACACATTGATCCACGATGTTTCGTTTTATAAATGAGTGGCAACTGCCCGAGTCTATAAGCGCGTCGCACACGATATCGTTTACGGTGATGGTCTTCGTAACCAGATATCCAGATGGTTCACTGATGGAGTTCACTGAATTTTCATTTTTCTTTTGCCCTAGCGGTTTTGGGCAATCGTGTGAAATGTGTCCCCGATCCCGACAATTAAGACGTACAAAAACAACAACAAACATTATCGTGAGTATCACTTTTTGCAAGGAAATGTTTTTCTCTCCAGTTGGACAATTCACAACACTAATCTTACTGTCAACCACAGCGCATGCGTCAATGCCCGAAAACGATTGTAACAGATCAGCACATCGCGGAAAACACAGGACCGATAATATCCGACGCAAATTATCGTCCGTCATCCCGTTAATCATATAGCGGATTAATGACTGGTCGTCGACACAACGAAAACATTCGGTAATAGTACTCCACCATCGATTCAGACTTCAACTTTTTTGCCTTCATTAATTTCATATGCACATTGGCGGCAATTATGTGAAGCGGAAAACCTGCCAAAAAACAATGCGGAATTCCATCCATGTTCGAAACACTGGTTGCGCGTTAGCCCACATCTTTGCCGTGCACTTAAGTTTGGCTATGACAGCTAAGAGTAGCAAACGATCTTGCCATCCATACCCCATCCGCAATAGCTCGACTCGATCGATGAAATGTGATGTCGTCATGTCACCATGACATGGATCAAATTCAGGAACAATTGACATTATGTCGGAAATATGATACCCGTTCATGACAGGAACGATTGTGTTCCATGTTGCAGCATGTTGCTGAAATGTTGCAGCCGGCACAGACGAAACTGGAACTGCTGCGTCGTTACACGCATACATGTTGATGTGCGTTGGTATGCTTGGCGAGTATACATATGACGTAGATGCCGACGCCACGCTGGTTGCCATCTTCCGAAACTTTTCACCCTGGACATTCGACACCGGTTTCAACGAATTTATGGTACCGATGGCGGAAGCTAGCTGTTGTGATACGAGTAGGGTCGTCAATTGCTTTTGCAATTCCCCAACATCACCTCGCAGCTTCTCGACTTCCTTCATGCCATCTTCTTTGGCCTCGTGGAACAACTCTACTTCGCCTTCATGGTTCCGCAACCGCGTAATAAGCTCTTCCTTCGTGCTTCGTGAAGTTTCTGCGTAGCTCCACTACCGTCAGATTGCCCGTCACCATTACTACACTACTTTTTAAGAAAACAACTCGCGAAATTAGGGATCATCCCACTCCTGATCTCGTCAACAGTCAGGGTTTAAGCTAAAACACGAACACCAAGGTCTTCAATTATACGTCTTACTTTATTCAAGGACCGATATCGACTCCCTAACAGATTTTACACACATACATATAACAATGAAGATAGATGGTGTTGCCATAGTTCATACGTTGGGTCACAGAACATTTATGGATGACGGTCGCCCTCTCCTGACAATAAATCACCTCGAGTTAAATGGATGTGTCGAATTCCTCATCTGCGAGATCATGGTAGTCGTCATCGATCTCCGGACATAACTTGCACCAGGTTTTTATTTTGTCGCTGCTCATCACCGAACTAAATGGTGGCTGTTTCTGGTGTCTTCGCTCTCTTCCACGACATATCGATCATGCCACAGAACTCTCTTGATGATACAGGGGCCACGATACGTAGCCTCCAACTTCTTGGACTCACTCGTAGCTGGAATGGCCCTTTCCACCAAGACCAACTCTCCTTCCTTGTACTGCCTTGGAGTGTGATGTCTCTCGTCGAATCGCCTTTTCCACTTTCCACTTCTCTTGTCTGTCATCGTTTTCTCGTCCAAATTAGTATCCTGCACGGCTGCTAGAAGCCTGTTGCCGCTGATGTTCTTCACAGGGTAGTCGAAAAGTACCGCGATTGGAGAATACTTCGTCGTTGCACTCACTCCAGCGGCCATTGAAGCTGTCGTAGTTCGTCATCCCAGGTGTTCGATTTAGCGCATGACGTCTTAAGGTAAGCCAGTATCGACTGATTGACTCGCTCGGCAATACCATTCGCTCGAGGTGTCCGAGTTGCCGTTTTAATGTGGGTTATGTCGTTGACACTACGGTAATCCTCAAACATATGTGAGGTAAACGCTGTTCCCCGATCGGTGACCACCACACGCGGGAGACCAAAATATATCGTCAGCCAATTGACTGCTTCGAGGACAGGTTTCGATTTCGTTGACCTTGTTGGATTGATGATCGCGTAACGAGTTAATGCATCTACCATGACCAGCACATACTCGTTGCCAAGGCGATTTCTAATAAACGGACGAAAGTGATCCATATGGACTATTTCAAATGGTAATCGGGGAATGTCCGTAACATGTAATTGACATTCCTTTATTTTCGGCTCTCGCACATAGCTACAGTCAATGCATGTCTTCGTGTAGTTCTTTATGGAGTTACCCATTCAAGGGAACCAAAAACTTCGTTTTATTCGCATCAGTGTACCATCGACACCCAGATGTTCGGCGTCATCGTGACACAGCTTGCTCCCGCTGCTCAGACCGCCTTCATCTCGAGAACGTCCATGATGTTTTTCACATCTGAATCTTGTCGCTGTAGAGTGCGTACCCAATCCTCCACCGACAAGTTGACACCACCAACATATTCCTCTACTCCGCCCGGTTCAGTTGGTGACTCCACAGGCGCTCGACTCAATGCGTCGACGTGAGGCATCTTTATTCCAGGACGAAATACAAGACGGTAATCGAACTCTTGTAGTTTCAAAAACAATCTCACCACTCGCGGAATGAGAGGCTTCGTCGCTTTCAGACTGGCAATGGCTTGGCAATCAGTTACTATTTCGAACTCCTTTCCCAACAAGTACATTCGGAACCAGTCACACACGTCGACGATCGCGAGCACCTCCAGCTAGTAGCTATGGTATCGGCTATAGTACGCAACGGGATTCATCTGTCCCGATCCATGTTTCTGCAACAAGATGCCTGCAAGGGCCACGAGGCTCGCATCGGTGTGCAACTGACGCTGTGATGGCTCGTCGTAAATGACTAGGGTGGGTGCCTCAGTCAACAACCTCACCAGCTGTTGATGTGCCTCCTCGCATTCGGTTGACCAGTTGGTCAGTACATCCTTTTGTAAAAATCGCGTTAGTGGCGCGGCTGTGATGGCATAATTCGGAATAAATTTCCTAAAGAAGCCGGAGAGCCCAAGGAAATGCCTGACCTCGGTAGCAATCTGTGGACTAGGGAATTGTTGCACCACCACGGTTTTTATGTTCTCGGGCCTGATTCCTTCAGCCGTTAATTCATGTCCAAGGAACTCGACTGTGTTCTGGAAAAATGAACACTTGGACTTGCGCAATGTTAGTCCTTCGTGTTTTATGACTTCGAGGAATTCCTTCAAGTACTCCAGCCCCTGCTCGACAGACTCAGACCGAATGATGACTTCGTCCACATAGCTTATTGCCTTGCCATTCATCGATGTTATGAGCCTCGCCGTAAGTCGTTGAAAATTGCTCGGGTTATTTCGAAGCCCAAACGGCATTCGATTCAATTCGAAGTGGCCATGGTGAGTTATGAACGCCGTGTACTGTTTGGCTTCCTCCACTATCCAGATATCATGTCCAGCACGGTGAAGTAGTTTTCCCCCCAACGTTGACAAAACGTTGTCGACCACAGGCATAGACCATGGTTCTTTTTGGGTGACCGCGTTTAGCTTACCGAAGTCGACACAGAGTCTGTCTTCGCCATTCTGCTTGCACACCAAGACAATGGGTGAAGCATACAGTAACATCGACGGGCGGATCATGTCGAGTTGCAGTAGCTCGTGCTCGATGCTTTCGACTATTTTCTGCTTAGGGATGGGAACACGGTACGGTTTTTTATTAACCGGAATGTCTGACGTCAAAACAATGTTCATTTTCATAATACTACACTTTCCGAGGTCCTTCAACCTTTCAGCGATACAACCACGAAATTCATGTAGTAACGCCTCGACTCGCTGTTTTTCGAACTTGCTCAAAGTATCAATGATATTTTCGCACGCATTATTAATTACGTAACATTTGCCCTTGTCAATCACTATACGGCCCCGCGAAAGTACATCAGTACCAATACAAACTGCTGCTCGTCAATTGTGACGGTTAATGTTTTTTTTTCGCGGCACTCCACCTGTCCACCGGCGAATCCTATCATCGTCTTGTTACACAGCTTAACCGTACCGACACATTGATCCACGATGTTTCGTTTTATAAATGAGTGGCAACTGCCCGAGTCTATAAGCGCGTCGCACACGATATCGTTTACGGTGATGGTCTTCGTAACCAGATATCCAGATGGTTCACTGATGGAGTTCACTGAATTTTCATTTTTCTTTTGCCCTAGCGGTTTTGGGCAATCGTGTGAAATGTGTCCCCGATCCCGACAATTAAGACGTACAAAAACAACAACAAACATTATCGTGAGTATCACTTTTTGCAAGGAAATGTTTTTCTCTCCAGTTGGACAATTCACAACACTAATCTTACTGTCAACCACAGCGCATGCGTCAATGCCCGAAAACGATTGTAACAGATCAGCACATCGCGGAAAACACAGGACCGATAATATCCGACGCAAATTATCGTCCGTCATCCCGTTAATCATATAGCGGATTAATGACTGGTCGTCGACACAACGAAAACATTCGGTAATAGTACTCCACCATCGATTCAGACTTCAACTTTTTTGCCTTCATTAATTTCATATGCACATTGGCGGCAATTATGTGAAGCGGAAAACCTGCCAAAAAACAATGCGGAATTCCATCCATGTTCGAAACACTGGTTGCGCGTTAGCCCACATCTTTGCCGTGCACTTAAGTTTGGCTATGACAGCTAAGAGTAGCAAACGATCTTGCCATCCATACCCCATCCGCAATAGCTCGACTCGATCGATGAAATGTGATGTCGTCATGTCACCATGACATGGATCAAATTCAGGAACAATTGACATTATGTCGGAAATATGATACCCGTTCATGACAGGAACGATTGTGTTCCATGTTGCAGCATGTTGCTGAAATGTTGCAGCCGGCACAGACGAAACTGGAACTGCTGCGTCGTTACACGCATACATGTTGATGTGCGTTGGTATGCTTGGCGAGTATACATATGACGTAGATGCCGACGCCACGCTGGTTGCCATCTTCCGAAACTTTTCACCCTGGACATTCGACACCGGTTTCAACGAATTTATGGTACCGATGGCGGAAGCTAGCTGTTGTGATACGAGTAGGGTCGTCAATTGCTTTTGCAATTCCCCAACATCACCTCGCAGCTTCTCGACTTCCTTCATGCCATCTTCTTTGGCCTCGTGGAACAACTCTACTTCGCCTTCATGGTTCCGCAACCGCGTAATAAGCTCTTCCTTCGTGCTTCGTGAAGTTTCTGCGTAGCTCCACTACCGTCAGATTGCCCGTCACCATTACTACACTACTTTTTAAGAAAACAACTCGCGAAATTAGGGATCATCCCACTCCTGATCTCGTCAACAGTCAGGGTTTAAGCTAAAACACGAACACCAAGGTCTTCAATTATACGTCTTACTTTATTCAAGGACCGATATCGACTCCCTAACAGATTTTACACACATACATATAACAATGAAGATAGATGGTGTTGCCATAGTTCATACGTTGGGTCACAGAACATTTATGGATGACGGTCGCCCTCTCCTGACAATAAATCACCTCGAGTTAAATGGATGTGTCGAATTCCTCATCTGCGAGATCATGGTAGTCGTCATCGATCTCCGGACATAACTTGCACCAGGTTTTTATTTTGTCGCTGCTCATCACCGAACTAAATGGTGGCTGTTTCTGGTGTCTTCGCTCTCTTCCACGACATATCGATCATGCCACAGAACTCTCTTGATGATACAGGGGCCACGATACGTAGCCTCCAACTTCTTGGACTCACTCGTAGCTGGAATGGCCCTTTCCACCAAGACCAACTCTCCTTCCTTGTACTGCCTTGGAGTGTGATGTCTCTCGTCGAATCGCCTTTTCCACTTTCCACTTCTCTTGTCTGTCATCGTTTTCTCGTCCAAATTAGTATCCTGCACGGCTGCTAGAAGCCTGTTGCCGCTGATGTTCTTCACAGGGTAGTCGAAAAGTACCGCGATTGGAGAATACTTCGTCGTTGCACTCACTCCAGCGGCCATTGAAGCTGTCGTAGTTCGTCATCCCAGGTGTTCGATTTAGCGCATGACGTCTTAAGGTAAGCCAGTATCGACTGATTGACTCGCTCGGCAATACCATTCGCTCGAGGTGTCCGAGTTGCCGTTTTAATGTGGGTTATGTCGTTGACACTACGGTAATCCTCAAACATATGTGAGGTAAACGCTGTTCCCCGATCGGTGACCACCACACGCGGGAGACCAAAATATATCGTCAGCCAATTGACTGCTTCGAGGACAGGTTTCGATTTCGTTGACCTTGTTGGATTGATGATCGCGTACCGAGTTAATGCATCTACCATGACCAGCACATACTCGTTGCCAAGGCGATTTCTAATAAACGGACGAAAGTGATCCATATGGACTATTTCAAATGGTAATCGGGGAATGTCCATACCATGTAATTGACATTCTTTTATTCTCGGCTCTCGCACATAGCTACAGTCAATGCATGTCTTCGTGTAGTTCTTTATGGAGTTACCCATTCGAGGGAACCAAAAACTTCGTTTTATTCGCATCAGTGTACCATCGACACCCAGATGTTCGGCGTCATCGTGACACAGCTTGCTCCCGCTGCTCAGACCGCCTTCATCTCGAGAACGTCCATGATGTTTTTCAAATCTGAATCTTGTCGCTGTAGAGTGCGTACCCAATCCTCCATCGACAAGTTGACACCACCAACATATTCCTCTACTCCGCCCGGTTCAGTTGGTGACTCCACAGGCGCTCGACTCAATGCGTCGACGTGAGGCATCTTTATTCCAGGACGAAATACAAGACGGTAATCGAACTCTTGTAGTTTCAAAAACCATCTCACCACTCGCGGAATGAGAGGCTTCGTCGCTTTCAGACTGGCAATGGCTTGGCAATTAGTTACTATTTCGAACTCCTTTCCCAACAAGTACATTCGGAACCAGTCACACACGTCGACGATCGCGAGCACCTCCAGCTAGTAGCTATGGTATCGGCTATAGTACGCAACGGGATTCATCTGTCCCGATCCATGTTTCTGCAACAAGATGCCTGCAAGGGCCACGAGGCTCGCATCGGTGTGCAACTGACGCTGTGATGGCTCGTCGTAAATGACTAGGGTGGGTGCCTCAGTCAACAACCTCACCAGCTGTTGATGTGCCTCCTCGCATTCGGTTGACCAGTTGGTCAGTACATCCTTTTTTAAAAATCGCGTTAGTGGCGCGGCTATGATGGCATAATTCGGAATAAATTTCCTAAAGAAGCCGGAGAGCCCAAGGAAACGCCTGACCTCGGTAGCAATCTGTGGACTAGGGAATTGTTGCACCACCACGGTTTTTATGTTCTCGGGCCTGATTCCTTCAGCCGTTAATTCATGTCCAAGGAACTCGACTGTGTTCTGGAAAAATGAACACTTGGACTTGCGCAATGTTAGTCCTTCGTGTTTTATGACTTCGAGGAATTCCTTCAAGTACTCCAGCCCCTGCTCGACAGACTCAGACCGAATGATGACTTCGTCCACATAGCTTATTGCCTTGCCATTCATCGATGTTATGAGCCTCGCCGTAAGTCGTTGAAAATTGCTCGGGTTATTTCGAAGCCCAAACGGCATTCGATTCAATTCGAAGTGGGCATGGTAAGTTATGAACGCCGTGTACTGTTTGGCTTCCTCCACTATCCAGATATCATGTCCAGCACGGTGAAGTAGTTTTCCCCCCAACGTTGACAAAACGTTGTCGACCACAGGCATAGACCATGGTTCTTTTTGGGTGACCGCGTTTAGCTCACGGAAGTCGACACAGAGTCTGTCTTCGCCATTCTGCTTCCGCACCAAGACAATGGATGAAGCATACAGCGATATCGACGGGCGGATCATGTCGAGTTGCAGTAGCTCGTTCACGATACTTTCGACTATTTTCTGTTTAGGGATGGGAATACGGTACAGTTTTTTATTAGCCGGAATGTCTGACGTCAAAACAATGTCCATTTTCATAATACTACACGTTCCGAGGTCCTTCAACCTTTCCGCGATACAGCCACGAGATTCATGTAGTAACGCCTCGACTTGCTGTTTTTCGAACTTGCTCAAAGTATCATTGATATTTTCGCACGCATTATTAATTATGTAACATTTACCCTTATCAATCACTATACGGCCACGCGAAAGTACATCAGTACGAATACAAATTGCTGCTCGTCAATTGTGACGGTTAATGTTTTCGTTTCGCGGTACTCCACCTGTCCACCGGCGAATACTTTCATCGTCTTGTTGCACAGCTTAACTGTACCGACACATTGATCCACGATGTTCCGTTTTATAAATGAGTGGCAACTGTAAAGGTCTATAAGCGCATCGCACGCGATATCGTTTACGGTGATGGTCTTCGTTACCAGATATCCAGATGGTTCACTGATGGAGTTCGCAGAATTGTCATTTTTCTTTTTCCCCCAGCGGTTTTGGGCAATCGCGTGAAATGTGTCCCCGATCCCGACAATTAAAACATACTGGGCCACCTTTATTGTGAGTTATCACTTTTTGCACGGAAATGTTTTTGTCCCCGGTTGGACAATGCACGACACTAGTCTTACTGTCAACCCCAGCGCATGCGTCAATGCCCGAAAACGATTGTAACAGATCAGCACATCGCGGAAAACACATGACTGACAAAATCCGACGCAAATTATCGTCCGTCAGGCCGTTAATCATATAGCGGATTAATGACTGGTCATCGACACACCGTGGCGTCCCAACGAAAGCATTCGATAATAGTACTCCACCATCGATTCAGGCTTCAACTTTTTCGCTTTCATTAATTTCATATGCACATTGGCGGCACTTATGTGAAGCGGAAATCTGTCAAAAAACCATGCGGAATTCCATCCATGTTCGAAACACTGGTTGCGCGTTAGCCCACATCTTCGCCGTGGACTTAATTATGGCTATTAAAGCTAAGAGTAGCAAACGATCTTCCCGTCCATACCCCATTCGCAATTGCACGAATCGACCGATGAAATGTGTTGACGTCATGTCACCATGACATGGGTCAAATTCAGGAACACTTGACATTATGTCGGAAACATGATGCCCGGCCGTGACAGGAACGATTGTGTTCCATGTTGCAGCATGTTGCTGAAATGTTGCAGGCGGCACACACGAAACTGGAACTGCTGCGTCGTTATACGCATACACGTTGATGTGCGTTAGTACGCTTGGGAAGTATACGTATGACGTAGATGCCGACGCAACGCTGGTTGCCATCTTCGGACACCTTTCACCCTGGATATTCGACACCGACTTCAATGGATTTATGGTACCGATGGCGGAAGCTAGCTGTTGTGATACGAGTAGGGTCGTCAATTGCTTTTGCAATTCCCCAACATCACCTTGCAGCTTCTCGACTTTCTTCATGCCATCTTCTTTGGCCTCGTGGAACAACTCTACTTCGACTTTATGGTTCCGCAACCGCGTAATAAGCTCTTCCTTCGTGCTTCGCGAAGTTTCTGCGTAGCTCCGCCACCGTCTGATTGCCCGTCGCCATTACTACACTACTTTTTAAGAAAACAACTCGCGAAATTAGGGATTATCCCACTTCTGATTTTGTCAACAGTCAGGGATTAAACTAAAACACGAACACCAAGGTCTTCGATTATACGTCTTACTTTATTCAAGGACCAACATCGACTCCCTAACAGTTTTTACACACATATATATAACAATGAAGATAGATGGTGTTACCATGGATCATATAGACGTTGGGTCGCAAAACGTTCCTTAAGTGAATATCATTGATTGCTTAAAATAAGTACTCCTGCCTACTCAACTCGTTCTTTTATGGGATAAGTTATCTACAAAGTTTTCCCGGTTAATATCGCTGAGTAAAATTAAACAATCTGAAGTGTCATATATTTATACTTCACTTTTATAGTTTTAGTTTAAAATAAGTTCTAAAAATCTGATATTTTTGGAGTATCATCAATGAGTTTAACTTGAGTGTTTTAAGTGCAAAAAAGATACGTACAGACGGTAAGCTTCATTCAAATTTAACCACGCGGCTTTCATTCACTTACTTTGCTTCTTTTCTTTTCATTTAAAAGTGTTTTTGTATGGGATCGCTTGCTTTTAAGATCACCGTGCCAGTTGGGTATACTCGTATGTAGGAATTTTGGAAAAAAAATTTAGACTACTCTCAAACAATGGGGTCAATACACTGAAAGCAAAATGGCGGTGGATTGAAATACGTATTAACCATATTTTAGTTTTTCGAACAAAATTTATGGAATCAAGTTTTGATATTCAGAAGACGTTGTTTGAGTTACGAATTGGTTTACAAAACCCTTCTAGTAGGAGCAGTTTTCTGCTACTTCAACTTGCTTTTTCTTAAATATTGTGGGAAAATACTGATATTAATGTACTTACCGTTGTACGATAGACGAGGTTTTGTTAGGCACATAACTAAATGACATTCAATGTCGTCTGGTAATACAAATTTACTGCATACGGGGCATTTAATACCTGGAAAGAAAGAAAAATGAGCGTTAGTCATGTATGTAATAGATAAAATATTTGAACTTGTAACCACATCAGCCCTTTATGTACAGTTTGTCTGAAAAGTTTTAAAAGTGACACCTATTAACCAGTACAGGAATCAAACTTTATACAACATTTTAAGATTCCATCTTTTATATATATTAAACACATACAAAAGTCTTTTTCTACCTGTCAATTCATATTTTGTTTACAAGCCATTTGAAGTGTTTACAAGCCATTTGAAGCGTCAGTGATTTTTTAAACAATGGATAAAACCGAATATCGTACAGTGATAAGATTTTTGGTTTTGGGAGGTTTATCTGCAACAGAAATTCATATAGAAATGGTGAAAGTGTTAAAGGAATTCGCTCCTTCAGTTCCAGATACTTGTCCGTGAAGGACTGCAGCGATGGTATCCTGCCCCAAGAGATCCGCCGAGACGCGTGAATGCGCTGGCAGGCTAGCGTTGCGGTGTCGTGGGAAGCGGTGCCCCCTCGCACCCTCTCAACCGGATCAAGATCCAAACGTAGACGTGGCCATGTATTTCCCATTTAAGTGAAAAACTCATACAAACATAATTTGCATGAATTTTTCCATCAAATGAGAAATAAAAACTTGGCAAATTTATGTTATAGCGTTATGCGATGAAATCACATAACTCTATATCATAAAAAGACACGTGAGCGGAAGGCCACTCTACCCGAGCAAGAGCGCCTGAAACGCAATAAAAGGGGAGACCACGCCCGATAGCTAGCTGATTTTAGTGGAGTGGCCTGCCATCGTTGCGGGTCCAATACCCGGTCAGGATTTCAAACGAAGTGGAAACACCGGGTGTAAGGGAGAAGATTCCACAGCCAGATCAATTCCACCCCTGTAATTTCGGTCGCGATTCGTCGATATGTTTGGGCTAGGGCGAATTGCAGTGCACTTTTTGCTCGCGTGACCACACGGAATCAGCAACTTCTGTCTTCGCGTTTACAGCACATCTCCGACACTTTACCGCGTCCAAAATCGTCTCGCGATAACAAAAAAATTCCTCTCCATGTTATCCGTCGTCACCTCGCGGGACCCCATCCAACGGCAGTTCGCGAGGCTTCCATCCATACTGCTGCACACTTGCCTTCGCCAATGCAATACGTGCATGTGCAACAGGAAAAGAGTAGCCATATCCGCATTTTACTTGCAGATTTGAATTTTTTGGAATATAAAAATTAATATTATGGAAAAATTCAAAGAATAGTAGGAAAAGGTAAACTATAACTATAACGCAAAGTCTAAATTTAATACAAATAAATAAAAACAAAATGATCTAAAATTGATATTTAAAAAAGATAAAGAGAAATCAAAAAAAAAAATTTCAAGATTCGTAATTATAAATGAGAATAGTAAAAAAAATGTCTTTTTCGAATCGGCAAGTTTAATCCCGGATAGGTGTTAGGAAGATTTTTGAGCAGTTTGCTTAGGCGGCGGTTCGATTATTAAAATGGGTTTATTGTTTGAATGTGGTCGTACAAGCGTTGAAGATGAACCACGTAGTGGATGTCCAAAAAGTGCAACAACACCAGCAATCATTGAGCAAGTCTATGATATTATTTGTAAAGATGCAAGCGCAACTAAGCGTGAAATCGCTGATACCCTAAGCAACTCTGACGAATGAGTACGCTATATTATAATTACGTTAGAAAACGCTATTCGGAAAGATAGGGCCACATTCGTTAACAATTCAAAATAACTGATTCAGTGTATCGTTTTCTAGCTGTGGACAACAATTGAATTTACCATCATGATTCTGAGCTGAACCATAAACGTTTACAGTGGACTGAAGCTGGTTGTTCAGCTTCAATTTGAAGTCACAACGATCAGCGAAAAAGTTATGGAATCAATTTTTTGGGATTCAAAAGGGATTTTGTTGATTGCTTATCTTGAAAAAGGTAAAGCATTTAACTCTGAGTATTATTGTAGCCTTTTGGACCGGTTGGATAAAAAGGCTCGTGAAAAAAGACCCGGACTACGGGAGAAAAAAATCATTTTTCATCAAGGCAATGCACGTCCTTAAAGAAGTGCTTTGACGATAGCTAAATTGAAAGAATCAAAGTATGAATTGCTTGAAATCCCCCCATATTCACTAGGTTGGGCTCCCTCCGAGTTTTACCTCTCTAGGAGTTTGAAACAATTTCTTCGTGGAACGCGTTTTTCGTCGAATGAAGAAGCTATTGCAGCCGTGTAGCAGTGTTTTGCAGAGCTTCCGAAAAATCATTACAAAGATGGCATAATATTATTGTTGGAATTGTTGGAATAAGTTTGTTGAAGTTGAGGGAGATTATATTGAATAAAAAAACGAATTTCTTTAAAAAATATTCCTTATTTCATTTTCACTATCAAAACTTTTGAACCAATCTATATTTTCTCATTCTCTTAAATCTTATCGATCTACTTCAAATATTCATTTCAAAAGCCATATATTTCAAAAATTCGTTCCTAGAAACGGTCAGGAGCTAAAATTATTAATTATTCAAACACTTCCCACTTAGCACAGAAGTTCTCTATTACGAAGATCGATCTATTTATGTATATATTTAATCCAATTTCCTCAAATCGTTCAACTTATTAATATCCAAGGATTCATAATTCATTAGAAATTAAATCCTTCGATGAGGCTTCGCGAAATCATCGAGAACATTTAGTAAACTCTTTTCAAATCCTGTGGGCAATTCTCCATAGAAACATTCCGTCAAATCACTTTTCAATTTAATTTATGAACTTTGGAGAATGCCTCGCCCCCAACAATGGTTTCAATGGCGTCGTTGACAACGATACGGGATTATCTCAACATTGCAATATGTCCTATTTCTCAAGGAATCTACTTAAGCCCCATGAATTTCTTCTACTCGTATAATACCAAGGTATATCCTTGGCAAAGACATTATCGACGACGAGGACGATGCTGATGACTATGACGATGACAATAACGATGGCGACATGGACAAAAATAAAAAAAAATTACAATAGGAACAAAGTTTTCTTGCTACAAATTGCTTTTATGTGGATGGATGGGTTAAGTTGGGAAAGCAATAATATAATGGAGAAGAGAAAGGAGATAAAAAAGTGAAATAGTATCTTCCGCGGAGGCAAGATTGCGCTGCGTCTATGTATGATGAAAGTTTGATGTTGGTGGGAAGCAGGACATTACATTGAATAAGAGAAGCGCTTAATATTCCTTCCCTGTGATCTGACGATGGGATTTAAATTGTTTTCAATGAAATCAATATCGAAAAGTTGATAAGCACTTTAAAAGAAGATTCAGATGACTTCAGTGTGATTATATTCGAGAAGATATGGCAATTGTATGGAAAGGATACTCGTAGATAGCACGAATCGTTATACTGGCATTATAGGCAGGATTTATGTTGAATTGGAAGCTACATTTAGTGCCGATGGAGAGAGTGCTTCGTGTTTTGAGATTATTTATTATTAACTTCATTAAATTGATTTATAGGATTTGGTATTTCTTAGCGGGACTTTTCAATCTCCAATGATTGAGGTATAAGTTCATATTTAAAAGCGTCTACTGATATCCTTGAAACTATTTTATGTTTCTATTATAAGGATCTAGTTTTAATTTTTTGTGCAATGCATTTATGAAACGAAAATCATTATGACAACGGTTTGCTAGGAGTGCGATGATTGATGGGACGACATAAATAGCGATTTTAATCGTGAGCACAGATAATTTGTAGAAGTGACTGGAATTATTTGCTTTATTTCTATTGTGGTTTCATTAAAAATAATTTCAAATGCCAACCGCAATAAATTCTATTTTATGCTCCTTTCCATTCACAATCCGAATCGCTTGTCTAGTAAAACATCCATTTTCTGTATCCACAAGTGTTCTTGTATGTTCCTTTTTGAATTTCACGCTTAATATTTCGTTAAATATTTCTATAGGAACCTTTCAAATAAAGTTTGAAACATTCATGAATCTCTATCACAAATCCTTCATGTCTACATAATGAATCCTGACACTATGAAACATATTCCAAATTGTAAGCCACAAATAAACATGAATGCAGCATCTGTGTTAGAAGAATGAACTCGTTCCTCGTAACATTCAAAAGTTTGTATGGCTTTTAGCTCCTAATACTTGAGTCAACTTAAAACGAGTGGTTTTCTTTACAGATATTTGGTTTCTAATTCCAACAATTTCCAAAGGCTCACAAACTTCTGTGTTAAAGAGCAAAATTAACACTACATCTCCTTTCCAGCCATACCAATTTCCATTTAGGAAAACCTTGGAACCGTGATGGGAAATCAACAAAGCGGTAACTATTCCCACTATGTCAAATTATCCATGCCAAACATATCTGCGTATATCTATCAACAATACGATGCGACATTGATGTCAAGGGAAGGAAATAATGGTCCTCATTCAACGCCTTCCCAATCATGTGATTATACCGTTACATTTTTCCATCTAAGCGCTGGTACGAGAAGAACAAACTTGCACTAAGCGAAATGGAAAACTTCTCTAGCCGCCTCAAGAGGAAAGTTTTGCTTGCTGTTTGCCAGCGGATTTATGGGTACATATTGCTCTTGTGAGACCCGAAAAACTAGGACAAATATATTCTATTGAATATCTTTAGATATTGTCAGTAGCTATGTCCTTGTTGTCTTGTTTTGCTATTCCAGCACCGTTCATACTATGTCAAACGTAACTTTTCTCTTTAATTTGATCCGTGCAAAGTTTTTCTATGAAAAGAATCATGCCATGTAATTTGATATGAATGCGTGGAAATTTTGTACTTCAAGGATAATGATAATGATGAAGTAGTTTTAGTTGCTGTCAACGTCAGTATGGAAATAGAATAAGCTTACGTAGATGATTGAAGAACTTTGCATGTACGCATTTCAGTTTGGTTAAATAATGAAGTGTAATCTGCTTTGAAGGAAACCAGGATTAGAGTTGCTTAGTTGGTTGCATGTTTGAAAATTTGTTGTTTAATCGGGAAAAGAAATCAATTTATAGAACAAATGTATCATAGGCTTAAGTATTCAACGTACTGCAGCCAGCAATGACTTTACTTTTGGCAACGATTAGAGACAACACATTTTTCCAAAACGAAGATTATACACTTAACATACTTGTAGAGCGGGAAAATACAATCAAATGGACAGTCAACATTTGACCGGGAAAATGGAGGTGTCTTCAGAAGTCTTAACTCTTTGAAATGTTTATGTTTTTGCCATTTTTATGACATCTATTTTGCTATCTCATGTTTTTTCTTTTCGTTCTCCTAGCTGTGCTATTATATACTAAACGGTTTTCCAATAAGAGGTGTTATTTTGAATAGCTCGCTATTTCGGTAGATGTCACTTTTTAAGCTGTCATTTTTTGACTTTTGACAAGTAAAAACTACGCCATTAATAAAAATGGAACGATACACGTTTCAACAACGCATTGAAATTATTAAAATTCACTTTAAAAAATGGTGAAGCACCTTGTCGTACCGCAATACAGAAATTGGTAGAAAAATTCGAGCTGTTGGGAAAACTTAGTGATTTGAATAATAAAACCCGTGCACGTCACTCAAGAACAGCCGAGAATATTGCTGCTGTAGCCGAAAGTGTTGAAGAAGATCTGGGTTTATCCATTCCTCGTCGTTCTTTGGAATTAGGCATTCCACAAACGTCATTACACCGTATTTTGCATAAAGATTTGGGTTTTAAGGCTTATAAATTTCAGTTAACACAAGAACTCAAGCCGGTCGATCATCAACGACGTCGTGTCTTTGCTGATTGGGTCCTTGGAATGCATGAAAATTACCCGGGATTCCATCGAAAAATCATCTTGAGTTATGAGGCCCATTTTCACTTCAGTGGCTTCGTCAACATCCCATATTGTCGCATCTGGGGCACGGAAAACCCAAGAGTTAGTGTTGAAAAGATTCTCTATCCTGAACGTGTGACTGTTTGGTGCGGTTTCTGGTCCGGCGGAGTCATTGGACCTTACTTTTTCGAAAATGAGGCTGGAGCAACATTTACGGTGAATGGATTGCGCTATCGAGAGATAGCCACACAAGCAACGAAACCATTGAAACGTGAACGAAGTCAAAATTTGATAGAAGTTATTATATTGCTAAAAAAAATTTTAATATTTTTTACGAGTGAATTTGAGAATGTTGGCATATGTAGTAGATATCTATCTTAGATTTGCGATAAGATGTGTTTTCGGAATATGCGCACACCGCGAAAAAAACTCCTATAGTAAGTCGTCTTGGTTGAATTGGGTATATTTATTTCATTAGAGTTGTGAATATCATATACAAACTTAGGTACAATTATATGCCACTTTGTCAAATTCGACCAGATCAGACTAGGGCAAATACGCGAAAAAGTTGTACAATACTCGTATACGAGTATATACTCATTTAGAAAGACAATTAGCATTACGAATAATAACCGCCACGACAATTGAATTATCAGATGTACTTCATGAAGCTTAGAGTTAGAAACCCGTGATCTGCCGATTCGCCCCCAATCCTAGTCCCTGAGTATGTATGAACCAACTTGAGTAAAGAAATCACTTACCAATTTCATGCCCAAAGCGTTATTATAGTCATATACAGGGTGCGTACGGTATTTGAGGACATGCATAAATGTGACTATAACTTCACGCATTTTTTTTTTTTTATTTTTTTTCCTTTTCAGATAAGAAATGGTGGACTACAACATCACTCAAGAAATGATGAGACATGATGTCATCGTCGCTATATGTGCGAGCGATAAAGATTTAGAGATCTCTAATTTTCTTAATTACATCCGTTCATCCGTACATAAGGATCGCCGTGAATTGGAAGCATCAGGAGGCGATACAGAATCGGTTGCAAAACGCAAAAAGCACGAACAACATTCTGACACTGTCCGATCTGCAGAATTTTTAGAGCAAGTGCAAGCGATCATAGACGAGGACCCTTCAAAATCAATAAGGGTCCTTGCGAGTGAGCTTCATGTTTCTGAGCGCCTTATTCGTAGAGTTGTCCACGAAGAACTTCGGTATAAGCCTTACGTGATGCGCAGAGGACAGTTCATGTCGGAACGAACACGGGAACAGAGAGTTCTCCGATCAAAACGTCTTCTAAACAAAATCAAACACTCTGAGGCGCCCAACATGTTATGGGTTTTTTCTGACGAAAAAATTTTTTGACCAAGTTCAAAAGACCAATCGCAGAAATGACAGATGGCTATGTTCAAATCCTACGGAGGTTCCTGTTGTTATGCATACAAAATTTCCAGCTACTGTTATGGTTCTAGGTGTTGTCAGCAACGAAGCACATGGTATACCGCCACACTTTCTTACTAAAGGACTTCGAGTGAACTTTGCTGCATACTCGTACATCGAGGTTTTGGAGACGGTAGTGAAACCCTGGATAGACAGTTTAAGCGGAGGCAGACCATACATTTTTCAATAAGACTCTGCTCCTTCACATAAACCGATGGCGACACAAGATTGGATGGCCGAAAATTTTCATGACCACATAACAAAGAACCTATGGCCACCTAGCCCCCCAGACCTTATTCCTTTGGATTAGTACGTATGGGGCGTAGTTGAGTGTGAGACCAATAAGCGTCCTCATAATACCAGTTCTTCGCTGAAGACTGCTATTAATGCCGTTATGGACAATATGAACGAGGAGCATTTGGTTCGGGCATGTAATCGTTTCCGGACCCGGATCGAAGAGGTTATTGCTGCTAATGGCGATTTTATTGAATAACTTTATAGCCATATATTAATTTAACGTTGTATAAAAAATTCATGAGATTTCATTAAATTTTCTTAAAAATACAAGCTGCCTAATTTTACTCTCAAGTTGTCCTCAAATACCGTTCGCACCCTGTACAATATTTTGCAAGGCCCAAAAAGGGCCTATACATGGCCTATATGCAGGACATCTCCCAGGTCGACATTTCAACCTTCTTTCCAGTGACGAAAGTCATACTTTTTAGGCTTGGAGTTCAAACATTTTTCGCCCTACATTTTGGAACAGTTTACCAATATGTATTGTAAAAGTAGAAGATTTATTGGAGGATCATTGTAAGCTCTCACCAGAAAATAGAATAGTGCATTATTTGTTTGTTTTTTGTGATTCAAATCAGCAAAATTTTCAGATCATTTTTCCCGAATGACTTTCCATTCCATTTACACCATAAATTGATTTACTAACCGTGTAATCTTCCAAAATCAAAGGGATATTTATATAGGCACCTCAACACGATCAAAGTGCAAATTATAACCAGATGAAAAATGAAGCCATCATGATCACATTTCAAGGGTGAATAATGTTTCAAGAGGTCTCAATTAGACTTTGTAGATCATATATTTATGTTATCATACAACTAAAATCTAGTTGGAGCTTCATTGTGAACTATTCAAGGCTTGATGTGGCTTAGAAAGTCTCATTTCATGTCAAGTAGATGCAAAAATTAATTTTCTAGACTTGAAATTCGTCTCGGGCTGTTCCGAAATTGGATTAAAATAGGCCCAATTTGCAATGAATCAGGCCCAAATGGGGTCCAAAAGTAGCTCACAAAAAACTTAAAGATGGCCTTAAAAGTAACCCTAACTCTGCCCTAAAAGTGGCCAAAATTCGACCTATGTTAAAAGTAGCCCGGCGTCGGCCTAAAACTCGCCAAAGCTCGGCCAAAACTCACCCTAAAGTGGCTCGAACTCGAACTTAAAGTTACCTAAACATATCCTAAGCAAGTGTAATAATTGAGCAGTCGCCTAAGCAAACTGCCAACCAACATATTGCTGTTCCGAATTTCAATTGTAAATTTAAAATAATGTTCATTATTTTAGTTTGTAATTAAATTTCCAACGGAGCCCTTCCACGATTGCACTTTCGCAATACCATGGAAAGTGGATGGGAGGCTCGTCGACTGGTTTTTGAGCGGTCCCGTAAGGCGACGATGGAAAACATACGGGAAGTCTTTGGGAGAACGCCACGCATTGCGCACATCGCGAAAACCGCGCCGGTAAAGAAAATAGTGCAATTTCGGGAAAAAAAACAAGTTTAAATTCATTGAAGTTAGCCAAATTCACTTGGCCATCGTAATTTGAATTGTATTTCACCTTTTCGTGTACTCAAAGTTACGTACAAGCGACGGGAGTTCTTGCACTGGACGTATGTCGTAGTCCGGTACAAATCTCGTGACAGTGCGAAGAAGAGCTCGCGATTGGGGACAGTGATTGAGTGTTCTTCCTCTTGCGCTTACTTATTTAATCATGGTGCAGTTTGCACGGCTTCAAATTCGAACCTTAACTTGAATTTCAGTTTTCGCGAATCCGTTCGCTCTATTTGTCCATCCGAGAAAAAAACGTAAATATTATATCGACGTACATTTTCGCGGTGAATTCTCGAAGAAAGGGTAATCACGAAGAGCTCGGTGAAAAGCAATACGGTTTTCGTTTTCCAGTGGATCTAGCTTATTTGTCTAAACTGAACAGTTTGGATTTCGTTGAAAACAATTCATCGCTACGAGTCTAACAGTTTTTGTTGTTGGCTTTTCACTTCGTTTGGAAGTGCTAAGGAACAGTGCGTGTGTTCAAGTGTTTGATCGGCTGGTCCACGCATCCAACTGGTGCTTAATTGAACGTATAGTAAAAAGTGCTTAGAATTGAATTGGAAATTCGGTCGAGAAGCAGCGTATTAGCAGGTGTTGGTATCGATTTAAAGGGCTTTTGGGGAAGGAGATAGTACCGATACAATTCTAGAATGGAAACTTAAAAACAAGATGCATGGCTTAGACGTTGCGGACTCTTTTATATTAGTGTATGGAGAACGAGAGTTTATATTAGAACATTTAGAGACTTGTATGCACAGGCAAAATATTGGATAAATAGTGACAAACTATTCAATGCAATCACGCTGGAAATATTATTAATTACTGGACATAGTGTAGCGTTGAAATTGAGATTGTCTAATTCGGAAAAAATAATATTAGAGGGGCGATCCTCATGCGTTGACAAATCGAAAATATATGGCTCAACAAAAGTGGGGATAACACTCTTGGAAACGACAGTTTTCGCAGGTACCGCATTTGGCGAATTATTTGCGTGGAAGCCACAATTTGCTAAAGTAGAGTGCAATCAGCTAATCCATGAACCTATACTTTGGCGTACATCCGGTCACAATGGAGTAATTTTTTTCATTGATGTTAATCTAAAGCATCCACTCATAACAACAACGTCAGATGATGGATCAGTGAGATTATATACGATTTCGGAAGATCAAAGGGCTGAAAAAAAAAAACATTTCAAACTTCGAACAGCACAAATTTCGCATATTCGCAGTGTTTACGGCCATAACGCAAGAGTTTCAAAGCAAAAAATTAGAAAATGCTGGTAAATCTTTCCTTATATCAGCTGGAGAAGATTCATATGCTTGCATTTGGGATGTCAATGGTGATTTAATTTTTGAACGACGCCATCACTTCGGGTCTACAAGTTGGGATTTTGAATTTGATGAAATATCAAAACCTTTATTCTCCACCAGCAGCGATGGAAGTATATCTCATGTGATATCCGATTATTTTTTTCCGGTCAAACCAGTAGATCAGAAGGACAATTTTCCAAAGGGAGAATACCTTGCAACGATCAGTTATGCAAAGGAAACATTAATTTTAAGAATAACCAGTCAAAATAGATTTCTTTACTGTAAAGATAGTATCTGGCATGTAGTAAATAGTTATGCGGGTTATAAGTGTGCATTAATAGTAGTGTCTGAAAATCTTACTGCTTTAACGGGTTATAAACATGTATCCCTATTTGAAATTAACGGCAATGATAAGATTCAAAAGATATATGAAAAGTAAATCGTTTCTAATTTGATTCGTTTTCTCTGTTTTCTATCGAATACGGAAGCTCTAGTTTGTGATTATAAAGGAGAATGTAGATATAGCAATGATCAATTTGAAACCAGAACATCGTCAACAAACACTCGTCGAGGATGCCATAAGTCTGGATGTATTGCCAGTGGCAGTCAAGCACAAATTGTAAGTAGTTTTGTTTTTCATTTAATCTTGAATTTATTTCGAATTTTAATTTGCTTGCGTGGGGTTAATTTTCTTGTGTCACAAGGTGTAATTAAGAATATGTGTGGTAATGTGAAAATATGAGCACAATTACGATATTTAACCTGTATATCATTTATTGTTTAAATCATAATGCTAGAACTTAATGAAGTCAAACAAGTTGTTATAAGTGTGTTTTTTTAAGGTTAAGAACGTTGAAAAGAAACAAAATATAATGAATTGTTAAAACTTGAAGATTCAGTCTTTCCCTTTCTCTCTATCTGACCGGGTATAGGACCCGCAACGATGGCAGGCTCCTCCGCTAACATGGACTAGCAATCGGGCGCGCTCTTCCCTTATTTCTGCCTAACAGGGGCTCTTGCTGGGTAGAGTGGCCTTCCGCTCGCATGCCCTCTTATGATACAGTGGTATGTGATTCTATTGCATAACGCTATAACATAAATTGGTTACGTTTGTATTCCTCATTCGATGGAAAGAGTCATACAAAGTACTTTTGTATGAGTTTTTCACTCAAATGGGAAATACGTGGCCACGTCTACGTTAGGATCTTGAACCGGTTGGGAGGGTGCGGGGGGCACCGCTTAAACCTAGATGCCCCACTCTTATTTGTGGGCCATAAGTATCGTCGGTTACGACTTAGTCTCAGTAAGTCCGTCCGTTTCTTCCGGGCCCAATTTGTTCTCTGAACTAGCAATTTCCTAGCCCTTTGTAGGTTATCTCGGCCTCGAAAATGTTATGTTTAATTCGTGAATGCGAAATTCTTTTGTAGTGGGTCCTTGTGCTGGCGAGAAAGAACCCGCCCCACGACACCGCAACGCTAGCCTGCCAGCGCATTCACACGTCCCCAGACAAGGCCAATCTCGGCGGATCTCAACATCCTCTTTCGCCGAGGCAGCAGATCATCGCTGCAGTCCTCCACGGACACTTATATCTACCTAACATCACTACACAAGGCCCAAAAAATATTTGTACACGAAATACCTGTTTTTCATTCATGCGAGATATTTCAAATATTGAATGTACGAGTAATGGGTTATGTAATGTCGTTTTTTGTCATGTTTTTCAAAATGAATTTTTTTTATATTAACAACAAACATTAATCAATGCTATATTGACCATTGAATGAACTTTTGCCATCTTTCGATAAGTTGAAAAATTCCACGTTCGAAGAAGCCTTGGTTTTTAGAAGCAAAGAACTGGTTCAACTCATTTTAACAGCCTGATAGGAATTGAAAGTTTCCCTATTCAAATGATTTTGAAGGGAGCGAAACCAATGATAGTTTGATTGTGGTTAGTCAGGGCTATAGAGTGGATGTGGCATTAGCTCCCAATTGAGCCCCATTAATTTTTGACGGGTTATCAAGGAGGTGTGGGATCTGGCGTTATCATGATGGAACATCACGTCTTTGTGATTGGCCAGTTCAGGGCGTTTTTTATTGATTTCTTCATTCAATTTCGATAGTTGACGACAGTAGACATCGAATCAATAGTTTGGTTTCTTGGAACCACATAGAAAGCATAATCTTCTCTTGGTGAATATCGGCTTCGGATGTCGATTTGGGGGCTCATCTTGCTTGCTCCATTATCGTTTGCGGACAACCAACGCTGACACTGGCTTTCAGTAAGGCAGTCTTCACCATTAACTTCACACAATTTCTTTCGAACTTAGGCCTCAATTTTGCCCTTTTGGAAGTAAAACAATAAAATATGCCAATAATGATCTCTCTGATTGTCTATTTTCAAGTTTATTTTTAACTGGCTTTTTGTTTACTAATGACGCTCAATTTTTGACTGAAGGTAGTCTAAAGTCTAACTTTTAAAAAAGTATATAATAATATAATCACTACTACATGAAACATGCAGTTCACGTCATCTATGAGAATAAACGATATGAATTATCGAACAACCCAACAAAGCACTTGCTTTCATGAGTACACAATACTAACTGATAGAATCAACTACCAGCTCGCAGCTTACGAAAATTAATTAGGCCGTGTTTGGGCCAGTTTTAGTTCTTGAATCTTTTTCTCAAATTTATATGCGAATGGTTCCTATTTTGGGTCAGCTTTGCACCGTTTTTAGCTCATGCTTATTTTTTGCTCATATTTTACATCTGACAATGAATAATGATGTATTGTTAGGCCTATTCTGGGCAAGACTAGGCCAATATCGCTCATACATCCCTATTTATTCGATTTTTTGCTAATTTAATTTAAAATCGAGTTTTTTGACCATGTTTAGGCCAAAAGTGGTAGAAATAAGTCAAAGTAGTAGGAGAGTGCTCCAGGAAAGTATCGTAAAATGATGAGAAAATCAAACTTCTGAACATCAAAAATTGACTCATACATAGATTCCATGAATTGAGCTCGAAAATTAACATACGGTTATTATGTATTTTGATTTGCCACCATTTTATTTTCAGGTTGCTGGCCTCTTTGTTTGTGTTGTCATTATGATATATCAATGTTAGAAATTATTTCTAAAATATTTACCAAATTCCTTACGCAGCTGTAGAGTTTGAGTCTTTTCCGAACGTGTATTTAAACAGTATCACGTGTAATTGTTGTTGCAATTGAGAAATTTTCAATTGTCTATAACTTAACTGTTTATGGCTCGATTTTTTTACAAAACAACAACAACAAAACGTTTTCATACATTTCCCCTCCCTCTGCACTTTCTGAAGTGAAAAGTGTCAGTTTAAGATCTGTTTTAAAAGTTCTCATCAAGACTTTTGATTTGATATCCATATGGACTACATTTGGTAAAAACAAATTTTAGGGTTCACCTTCGTATATGAGGAGATCCCCCTTAAAATCTTATAAAAACTATTTTATACTACAACTTTCAAGGGGGCACCACTTTTGACCTACTCACCAAATTTAATGTTTCTTGCTTATGTGGTTTGCAAGAAAATTCGCTGTGGTACACGTACTGATAGATGGACGGACAAACAGGACGCTATTTTAGTAGGGTATTGTAAAAATATTATTTTACAATGCCCTTAAAAGGTAATTAGGCCATGTTTATATGGTGAGTTTATTATTTTTGCTCGGAAAAATAACGAAGAAAGACATAATATGTGTTATGAATTCCAGCCGTGCCGGAATTCTACCATTGACTAATTAAGCCTGCATAGTTACCTTCTTTTGGGCACACATAATTATTTATCCATTCCTTCCCTCCCCGTCTCATTAATATTATATTTCCTACCTTATTTTTAAATGCAAAAAAAAATAATAACAATAATCTTATCTTTCTCACTAACAAAATTTCTTTCTTTACTCCCCACTAAAAAAATTTCATTCTTTATTCTACTAATAAAATCTCATTATTTCCTTCCTATTAACAAAGTTTTATTCAATTATTTCCTTCATTCGATACCCGCAGGTCAATTCTCTTTTTTCTTGAAAAGCCTTGCTTTGTTGTCTGCTCACACAATAAAGCAAGGCCCGACGTCTTTTCAAGAAAATAAAAATTTATTCAATTGCCCATTACGATAATATTGGTGCAAGCTCCCAAATGCATACACAATTGAAATTGAGTATTTGATGAGTGGAGGAATAACGGAAGCTAGTATAGATGCTAATATTTTGGACTCTCAATCTGGGGGTTCTACTGGGACCGTGGGTTTGAGGTCCTCCGGGCGCAAGGAAATCTCTTTAGGATCAAATGTAATTGTTCCTGTGTGTATGACGATTTGAACATAGCTTAGCGTTATACTTATAGTCCGCGTGGTGTAGTGGTTAGTGCACTCACCCCGTAAGCCGAAGATCCCTGGTTGGAAACTCGAGATTTAGTTCTCGTGATTCTTCGGATGGACTATAAGCCCGTTCAGTTATGATACGTGCTGGTTTAACATCAGAATGTTTCGCAACTGGGTGGACGGACACATGGACAAAGCTGGTACTGACCATATCAACTTGTGGAGTGCCGATACATTCGATCAAGATAATGAGATACTGTAACTATCTCTAAGCAAAGGCCCGAAAGGGGCTGTAGTGCCAAAGCAAAAAAAACGTTATCATGGTTTTATACAAATCGCCATATATGCAATTGGAATTGTTGCATTGGCGAAGGTCGAAAGATGAACGGAGGGAACGGGATTAAAGTGTATTGAATTTCAATCACGTTGCCTCTGTACGGCAGTGGATGATTGGGAAAAAGGGTTGTGGGAGTAGCAGTGAGGTGATAGTGAGGTTAGTAGCGAAAGTTTGGTGCTGTAAACGGAAAAAATAAAAAGTACGATTGATTGAGAAAGAATTAAATTTTACTTATTGGATGTTTAATTTTGTCTTCAAATGAATTTTATCTTATGGCATCCGTTAGTAAATTGTGTTCGGATTTTAGACGAAACGGCAAGGCGTAAAGCCTGGATAAGCCTCGACTTGTTCCACATTGTCATAAGTGTGCTAAGAAAATCGATAAAACGAATTAACAGTGGACTTTTTTTTAAATTAAAAGGAGTGAAATAAAAAACGACGGTTTAAATATACTTGTGAAACCCAACCACAAACATTGTGTTGAATTTAAAACTAACAATAATATAAGCGTATGCAGGTTAACATTGACGTAAAAATTCAAGCATAGTGAAAATGAATAGAAAACACACAAGCACAATATTTAAACTATCAAGTGTCGGAATTCCTAAACTACAAAAGCCGAAAAGTGAATTAAAAATTAGTTATTCTAAAGACTGCTTTATTCCATTATTAAATTATTGAGAAGGCAAAGCGCCGGACCTTGGATTTTTTTATTCTGTTAATTAAAGCAGAAGTAACTTATGAAAAATCTTTGTGTGTAGCTACATAATTGAGTTGCATTAATAATTTTTCTGCAAAATCAATCGAGAAGTGAAAAATGTTAGAAGAAGGTGGTTTCAAAGTGTAATTTTTGTCAGGTCATCACTCTTATTAGATATACACGTTATGGCCGCCACTATGCTTAGAGGTGAGGGAACTATTTTTAATTTTTCCACTTATGCGAACTTAATATGTTTTTGTAACTAGGAATTATGTTCTGGTTAATTTTCTCCTGTAAATGCTTGTCTTTGCTAAACTTTATTATTGATCATTAGATCCATTTTTAAATCAATACAATGTAAATCTATACGATACACACAAAGAATTTTCATAAAGAGTTTGAAGCTATCGGAGCTATCCAAAACATGAGTTCGACGCCTGCACGATTCATAAAGCTCAGTGTAGAGCAAGTTATGGTAAAGATTTATATTAAATTGATGTAAGAAGGGTCGAATGACCACTGATAAAATTTAATAAAGAGAAGTAATTATTAGTCGTAGATGGTGGTGGCAAAAGTAGCCGTTTTGTGTTTTTTTATTTTTTTTTAAATTTTGAATATTCATTTAAATCTTAGCTTTCAGAGGTCCACACTTCTTTTTTGTCCGTCGCCGAACGCTTAAAGTTCAACAAGAAAAGGAGTGAGTACACATTTGGTTTTTTTTTCTAATTTTTTTTCTCCATTCACATTTTCAAATTATTTGCGTTTTCTTATTTTGCTTTTTTTTGTTTTAAATTTTGAAGCGGTTTGATGTGTTTTTCTTATTTTTATTAAAATTAGTGAATTGTTATTGAAATTTTTTTGAATTAAATCAAACGGCCATACGTCTTTAAGTAACCATTTTTCATTTCTCAATTGTGTGTTGAGTTACAGGAACTATGTAAGAGGTGGCCCAGTGCAGGCAGAGGACTGAGCACTAGCCGGCCTCAGAATGCTACCCTTGGTTAAAGAGTCCTCTGCCAAAAACTAATATCTACAACTGCGGTGACTTCCGAGGTTGCAACATATGCCGAAGAATACAGTTCGCAAATAAAATATTTTATTTAGTTTCGACGATATTGAAGGTCAGCTGCATACACAGGAAAACAACTCCAAGTATAAAAATCTGTGATAAGATCGGTGCTATGCCACGGATGTGATACAAGGATCCTCACTCACGCATCCGCAAACTTATTGAACGCCTTCGTGAGACGAGTCTTGGGGCAAATAATCGGAACGAAGCTAGACGGAAACCAATAGCAAACTCGATGCAACCGTTTCTCGTACGGAGGAACAACGGGTACCAGAAAAGGGATTCGTTGGGAGAACTGTAGGGCGGAGACCAATGGGGGAACCGAGGAAACACTGGTCTGACTTGGTTAACGAATGCAGTTCACCACTGCTCGGATTTCGAAAGTGGAGAACACAGTCGATGGACTGAGACAGTGGGATGCGCTATTTGCAGGAAACGAAGGCCAACAGGGTTTGTAGTGCTACGAAGAAGAATTATAACGAAAAACTGCGATTTGACAATGAGTGTGTGGCAGGGAAACGAGGCTACATTATTAAATTTGCCAAAACGCCTTCGTAATATATTTAAGGGGGACTTTTATAAATTTATCTAAGTGTCTAGTGTATTTTACCTAATTGTCTGAGGTTAAAAAAATTGTGTAACGTTTTTGATAGCCTACCACGGCGTACTAGGCTCAAATGACATTCATTTGATTTGAACGTAATGTTACCCAGGTTTTTCTAGATAGGTTTGGAGTCAAAAAAAAATTTTTTCAAAGAGTTTTAAGGCGGTGCCCCCATATAGAGGAGTGACCCCCAAAAAAATGTTTTTCGTCAAAGGTAGTCAAATGAGGTATCATATAAAAGGTCTTAATGAGATCTTTTCAAAATAGGTCTTCAAACTACTTTTCCAGTATCAAGGGAGGCAGGAGAAGGGGAAACGCACGAGATTTAGGCGTACCCTCCTCGCGATCGGAAACCTTTCATCCGAAAAATTTGAAAAAATATTGGGTGTAGATTTTTACGAGCACAACAACAAACCCGTCAGAAGTCGACATTCACTCAACGTGTGTGTAACGTTTTTGATAGCCTACCACGGCGTGCTAGGCTCAAATGACATTCACTTGATTTGAACGTAATGTTACCCAGGTTTTTTTTCTTGACGCGTGAAAAAAAACAGAACAATCACTATGCATTATATTCTTTTGGACAAGCGTTGATTAAATCTTATGTATGGAAGCCAAAGAAATGCATTCCTAACTAACTAATTTTTGATCATCAGAAATTCTTGTGAAATGAAATTGTTCTGGATAAACCGGGTTATGGTCTTTACTGAGTCATTCAATTTGTGTATCGAGTCGGGGTAAGCATTTTGTAACCAAAGCTGCTCGGTAGCCTAACAAGTTTTTTCAATGAGAAATGAGCGCGAATTTGGCAAATTAAATTAAAGAAACTGTAAAGTGACGCCTACGCCCGGGAATCGAAGTGATTCTGATCCCGAACCCTTGCACCCGGCCAGATGGGTATGACCTCGAAATGCAAGCGGACTTCATCTTTCGTGCGGATATCGTTGCGCAAAAAATATTTTTTTTTCTCGCCAGATATTAAGATCTGTGGATATAAATATTTGAAACATAATATTAATCAAAACCCCGACACATTTCGAGACATATCCATCTGGGAATGCCCCCTCCACCGTGGCCATCGAAACACTATGTCACTGGCGACCAATGGAAATGCACACTGCCGCCATGTGGCGGTCCATTCCGCACATCTGTTTTGTCGGTGGTTGTCGGATTGACAGTCCGGCGCCACGAGGAAAAGAAAACGGCGGGAAAATCTACGCCAATCATAGCGTACAATCGACGTCGACGACTTTGCATAATTTAAACAGTTTTCAACTCTCCTCTATAGTTTATTTATAATAGAGCGAATGTGTCATACAATCGCATTATACGTCGTAGTTTCTGCCCTTGATTATTGTGTGTGTGATTTTTCCCTGTTTTGCAATCGCGGATTTGCGAGAGAGCACTTTCTTGTTCTGGCTACTGGACGAACGATTGATGACATTCCCGCTTCCAAAGATTTGGGTACACCGTTTGTAATTTATAAATATAAAAATGGAATATTTGTACCATTTCAGCAACTTTAATTTCATAACGTTACGCATTTTTTTCCTGTTCATAAACCATGGCAGAAGTTTGTGCTACCTGTTGCATGTACAAATCAAGAAGTCAGATACCTGCGATATGATGGACGATCTTTTGTTTTATCGAACGTCCAACTGACGAGAGGTTCTTTCGGTCAAGGAGTTGTGGCTAGGCGCACTTTCGAAGATCGTCATGATACATGTGTTGCAATGGAACGAAACAATGACCATCAGTATTCAAGACGCGGCCAAGCGCCTGGGCTGACACGGAGGCCGCCCCAACAGCCCGCGAAACCATCACACAACATGACGAGTTAATTCGACACATCAAGGAGGCTTGGAATCAGGTGATCGTTCCATTGTTTTGATTTTCCTCTCATTCCCAAATCAACCAATATATTGATGCATGTGTAATAAAAAACTAGTGTACTTTCGGACTCATTCGATCAAATCAATTAAAAACTACTGCAGCCGCGTCAAATCTTCAGCTTAAGTTAAAATTCACACAATTATGTAACTCTTAGTGAAATAAACCGGGAGTTATACATTAAAATCTAACCGTTAGCTGCTGGTAAACTGACGTGGTTAATCTGCCCGATTCCAATCGGACTAATCCCGAGTGAAAAATCGTGAATATTTCGCGCGTTTCTGTGCAATGCTTCTGTTTATTTTTCCATCGCTCGATGAACTTTAACTCTACATGGTGTGGGATTCGTTGAAGTATGATCAAGAAAAGTGCATGATTGGCGTCGTGAGTGTTATTGCATTGTGCATGTTTGCATTGAGCGTAACAAGTGCATGATAGCGCGGAAGAAATCGATTGCACTTGCACTGGCGCTCCCTAATGTCCCGTATTCATAGTGCGATATAGGAAAAGCAAAAGTCATGAAGGAAGAAGCCACGAGTGGAAACGAGAATTTGCCTCGCTTTCGTGGAATGTGTCACTCTCGCAAGTAAACTGTCAATTCATTTGGCTTCTTGGCGCTTATGTCAATTGGGAAACGTCAAAGAAAGTAAATCGAACGAAAATTGCATAGTGGCGTTGCGGTGGTGTAAATTGTCGCGTGAAAATTACAATTTACATTCATACGATGGCAAGTTAAGTTCGGGTAAATAGTTTGGCGCACTGTTGTGCACTAAATCTGAGAGAAAAGAAATATTTGTGCTTGCGTGTTGATAACTTTTTCTTCTAAGGAAGGTATATTACGCGGTGCCATTTGCGATTTTTAACAATCAAGTTCTCAAACACTACACTATTACTACACTACGTCTACACTACTAGCTATAACGCTTGTACGCTTGCGAAAGATCCCTTGCATAAAAAAAAATACAAATACAGTTCTGCAACACTACACTACTAGCTATAACGCACAAATGCAGCAAAATCGTTTTGGTCGGCAGCTGTGACTATCTACCACGAAATTTTCCAATATTCGTCGTCTTATTATTTCTCGGAATGCGCTATTTGCCCGCTTGCGAGAGATCCCTTGCATAAAAAAATACATTGATTAGGTGTCTGTGTCCGGCCGGAGGAGAGTCCGGATACTGGGATGTCTTTTGTTCCAAAACCATAAAGAATAAATCGGGACTAAAAATTTCGGCCGCCCATGGGAGAGGTCCGCCTGAGGGAGCTGTCTGCGACTAGAACTTTCAGTGTATCTAGCCCATAGGAATTTGCATACTTTTACACATAAGGATACATTTGCACCGTAATTTTTATATAATTAATTTTCATAACGAACACCTCTCTATGCCCTAAAATTTCTTTTCCGGGTAAAAAAAAAAAAGCCAGTGTGAGATCAAATCAGTATCTGGAAATAGTCTTATTAACTTTTCACCATCTGATGTTTACCCATTATTGCATTTGTGAAGCTTATTAATCCTTAAAATATTTAAATTAATTTTTTTAAATCTACTCCTTGAATAAGATCTAAATCACAATATTTAAAGCAACCTTCGTTCACATCAGTTTTGGGAAATTTGCCTAAAAAAAATTGCTTTGGATCTTTGGATCTTTCGTTAATAAAATATATATAATTGGCTCCAGAGGTGTAAACCCTAGAAAATACGACAATAGCTACCATACCACTTACAACTAAGTACATTTAATATTTTAACTTACTAAGTCAACATATCTAAAATACATATGTAAAAATTCTACAACGTACACAATTAGAAAGCGAAATAAAATTTCTTAGTATTTGATTATTTAACAACTGTTTGTCCCTCAAACTAAATAAATGTAACGCATACATATGTAATGAATTCTCAAAAACTAATCTGTACGGTGTAGCCAAGACTTTTTATATTAGGCACGTGATAATTAATATTCTTCTATCTAATTATATATTCATATTTGTGTATTGTCTTAAATACATTTAGTCTTATCTCATGGTCAATTTTTATATAATAATTTTTTCGATATGAATAATTGAATACTTCAATCGCGAATGATGGGATTGGATAGAAATAATTTGTCTTTGAAAAACTTCCCAACGCCGATATGGCTGGCTAGGTCATCATTTCAATTTTTATTAGTCAATGGCAACTGATACTATTAAATAACAGCACTTCAGAAGCTACTAATACGTTTTGAAGTGCGATAAACGTTGTTTTCTGCTCATATAAAAATTGGCCATGATTCTATTATATTCAAGTAATATAAAAGCCAATGTATTTGAATTAATATTAATATTCGTAGAATAAATCATTCTTAATATTACATAAAATACACTGTAAGATTTGTACCATCTCCTATATGCTTTTTCATAAAAAGTCTCACTATGATCACAAATCTTTACGAGATGCTTACAAATCCGTTGCAAATAAAATTACCTATATGAAAAACAAAAATGTCAAAACAACTCGCTTAATACTTTCGATTTTATTAATTGCAAATAATTTTATTGTTATCTTATTTGGTACTATATTGAGTAGAATCTTTGCACTGAATTAAAATGAATTGCTAAACAGAACCACGACTTTCCTTTTCAGCGGTTCGTCTTTTTTTTTCAGTGGGAAGAGAGAGTGCAGGGTAGGTATGCCGTCGCGAGGGTAGGGTTTCGCCAAATTCGCTGAGGTCGGTTTCGCGTAGCGCGCGGTACGCGGTACCTTTGTTGTTTTGTTATTTTATTTAGAGTAGTTTTCGTCGGGTTGAGTTAGAGTAGCATACTTTTCGGTACCGCGTCGAGACTTCGGAAACGTGAAATGAAAATTCGATTTTGTATTCTTAACTGGATGAATGAAGAAATACGGAGTAACGTAAAGTAGGTTTCTTCTCCGTATGGTTTGGTTTTGATAACGCGTTTTGAAAACGGGCATGTTCAGGTGGCTGAAAATATTGTAATTGAGCGTAACCCATTCGGAGACCCGCGACCGAAATCCTCTCCGAACTAGCTGGCCGACAAGCAGCCACCGCGTGAATGGGTTACGGTGCACGGATTGGTTGACCTGTTGGTACCATCCGTTGGCACTACTCAGACTTAACGTCTAGAACCGATGAGAGGTCGGTTCCGCGTTCGAACCTAAAAGGTGGAAAATCATTACAAAACGTTATCAACCTATTACTTCGGAATTCGAAGTTGATTTTTATGTTGATGGCGTAGTAATGAATTTTTTTTTTGGTTTTGAATGGCCGAGGTAAATTAAGTGACAAAATATTTTTTATCTATTTGAAAAGGAAGAAAATACAAAGAGAATGAAATTATTTCAGTGTACAATGCTCAAATTTCAGAATATTTGCGCAGGATTTTTTTCAAATCCTTTATCTTGAATGCCCTTTTTTGTATTTTGCGTTAGTTCACGATTGACTTTGAGCTATTCGGATCAAATAAAATTAGAGGCCTAAACCTTGACTTCATATCACGACTCTTTTGAATTCCTTATGTTTCCCCTTTTTTCCATTTGCTAGACGTAGTACGAGTATGTGTGTGCGCATGTAGGTAGCCCACCAAGAACAGAATGTACTCACGAACAAAACTCGTCGACCGAGCGCTAGCCGGCGGGTTTTCTATTTTTTATGATATCCCATTAAATTTTCATTTTAAATATTTTGGCAGTCTTTGAATCTTATAAATAATCTTCCATATTTCCAAGCTTGATTTTATAAGATTATTTCGCTATTTTTTCCTAGAATTGCCATTTCTCTCTTTGCAGCTAAATAGTTATAGTTTATTTGTGCATTTTCATGACAGTCCAATAGGTTCTTGTATGCTTTCTTTTTTAGAAGCATCAATTACTTTTTTTGTGATCTAAGTCAACACAAGTACAAACATTAGAAAATATGTGGTTTGACGTATAATAGAACCCGAATTCCATGAAGCTCCAGATGCATTTCCGTCCATCTGAGATTCAGCTTTGAGCTTGAAACCAATGATAATTCCCAATTTTTTGACATCAATCACTGCGCTGAAACGTTTGCTGATATAAATAAACATCAAAAAATAAATTTTAGAGGAGGATACATGCGTACATTTTGAAATATTAAGAGGAAATTAATTGGAATTACACCAAAGAGCCATAGAATCTATATCAGCCTACATGAGAGGCAACATCTTTGAAGACCTTAAACTCATCTGCATAAATAAGACTGAAGGAGTTTGTGACCAAAGAAAGATCATAAAAACCAATTGCAAATACAAGAGAGCCAAGAGCCAGGATTGAAACTAGATGTGACATGGGAGCAAATTAGGAACTGAATGTAACTTGTCGTTGCCTGGAAAGATAGAAATCCGCAGCTATGCCAACAATTTTTCAATCAAAATATCATTGAATACTCTAACTAAACGTTTTCTACTTGAAGTCGGTCCTCTTAAAATCTGCAACAATAGTAGAAAATTACATCAAATTGGCCATAGAAGATCAGAGGAATGGTTTTCTTTTGGAAGACTTAAGCAAATTGATGCATCTAGAAACGCTTGATTTTGTTAGAGCTAAGCGAGAATTCAATGAGTTCCTGAAGTAAGTAGATCTTGCCAATTTAATTTATTTTTTCGAAGCTCATCTAAACTGAGAATAAGTTAAACAAACCAGAGATCTGGTATGTTAAAGGGCACGGCGTGCAGGATCGTTGCTTTTCAGGGCATGTAGGATAAAGTAAGGCTAAAATCACCAAATATTAGAAGACAGTCGGGAAAACATGTCAAATAAATTGTAAATAATTTTAGAAAAGAATGTATACGAAAAACTACAAGTGACATAAGTCCAACCCACCGGAAGAGGACGCAACAGCGAAATAACCTTCTAAGCAACAACTCGTTGATAAACAGAGAAAGACTAAAATCAGAGAGATGAGTACCAAGCAAGAAATTGTGATAAACAATAAAAAAAACATCTTCGCCTTCCATGTTACTGGATGCCAGTCGATTACCATCGCGCTACACCACAGTTTGGCTGGGGAAGAGATCGGAGTCGTGAAGGCTATCTGTCTACTAAGTTTCTGTCATGCAGATTAATTTACCCACGGAAGATAGTAGAATAAAGTAAGACCTTTCAGTTTGCGTCTTAAACGACAAATATTTTAATTATAAATGAAAAAAGAATTAGAATAACTGAATGAAGAATTAATTGGACACAAATCTTTCTTAAGCTTTTACGAAGCTGAAAAAACGATTGGGACAGGATACATGGAGTTGCTATTCTACACAACATTGGTTGGCAATTACAACGATTACAGTTACAATGAAGTCTTCACGTATCTAATAAGGGCCGATATTTATGTTAAAGAACTGATATCACTGGCTAAACATAAAACGCTTCAGTCTCTTTGGAGCCATTGCCTAGATATGGTTAGAGTATCTCATTATCTTGATTGAATGTATCGGCATTCAAGAAAGGTAATATGGTCAGTACCGCGCTTTGGCCGTATGTCTGAAAGGACTTATAGTCCGCCCAAATAGTCACTCGAAACATATCTCGTTGTCACCAACGGGATTCGAATCAGGGGCCTTCGGCTTACGAAGCGAATACCCTAACACCTATACTGAGGGGACTATTTTGACGCATAAATAGGATATCAAATTTATGGTCATCTGTGATTGAGTGGCTCCAACTTATTAGTGTATATTTTAACTCTTCAGTTGTATATTGTCTTTCTAGGTTGCGATTCACTAGGACTTAGTAATTCTGTACAAACCCTTAAAAACTATAAAATAAATCAAATTTTTAGTTACACATGAATCATATTGTCTGAACCGAAACTTTAATTCATCGGATGAACATTTTAATATTCACCACAGACAGACCTTCCACTGTCTCGTTTAATTAAAAAATATCACACTATTGTATTGTCATCTGTTATAAACTTGAAATTTACTCACCATAAATGCGTCTTCGATGCGGTTGCAAATATTGTTGTTCAATTTCTGTGTCAGGCATACACGTTCCGATAACAATACCCATTATAGCAGATGTGGCCGAGTTTACAAGCATATTATTATTAAATAATTTTTTTCACTGCATCAATTCTTATGCCATACACAGAATTAGCATATTCACGAGGCACGACAGACACTGGCACGTTTTTATTTTCATGAAATTTAGTTTTAATTTGAAGAAATTTATATATTTAGTCTTTAATAATTCATTCAAATATTATGAGCACTTTTAAAAGTTCATGAAAGCTTTAGGCTAGATTAGAAATTTGGTATGGGTTAGTGTTAAAAGAATTTTTAAGTATCTTAAAAGGTTTTAAATTTTTTTCTAAGATGATTTTCAAATTCCTGGCAATGGTTCCTAAGAATCGTTTTTGGATACAATATCAACGTTCTCCACTTGCTACTCGCTCACTATTTCATGCTATAGATTGGAAAAGACTTAAAACATGATAATTTCTAATTATCTACTCTTCAATTATAGATACAGTACATCAATTATTCCTTTACACTAACCAAAATCGCTTAGTCACTTCCAACTTCGTGTAAAACTTGTAAACTGAATACAACTCAACTCATTGCGTCGTCAATAGAAAATCGAGGATAATTATAAGGGAAACTATTAGGGAAATGAGTTCCTTCTTTTCAGCTTCATCGAGCGAAATTCGGTTGCTACGTTGTCGCCGCGTCTATCATTATCAATTTCCATGCTGACCTTGTCTGCTGTGTAAAAGGCAGCTTACAACGTGACCTTCCAGTACATTATCAAAGAATATACATACGAGTAGGTATGTACTATGCATTCGATTTTTCATTTTCAATTATTATTATATACAATCGACTCCAGTATTTGGATGGAAATGGAAATGCCAATCGACTCAGAAACGATACGATCAGGGAGCAATGTGAATCGGAGTTCGCGCAGGGGGTCGTTAGACGATATTATAATTGAGATAATGATTTGTCGCACGTTTCCGAGTAAATATGTGAACAGAATTATTGAACATCAGTTTGAGTTTTTGGTATTGATTGTTGAGTTCCTGTAGTCGACAATGTTTGACGGGGGAGTTTATATTTTAGGCATGATATGAAGGTCGAGTAGGTTAAGTTCAAGTTTATTTACCCCTCACCAAGTGCTTAAACAAGAGTAAAATACCACTGGGAAATGACGGTTATTGGCTGCTTGGGTTCAAATAGGCACTATATTGAGGAGTATTTATGTAAATCATTCGAGGTAAGCTAGATTTTTAAAAGACTTCTAGAGGGAAGATTACTTTTACTTTTTAGGGTTTTGTACTAAAATACAAAACCCTAGTGAAATCGATACCAGTGTCCGTCCGTCTGTATGTTACAGCAGTTTTTGTCCGAAGCTATAGAAGCGACAGCCCATAGTATACTCACCTAGTATCCACACTCAATCTACCCTCCGGGAAAATCCGAACACAAGTCGAAAAGCGCACCATAAATCCTCGGGAGCAGGTAGGTGGTAAAAGCTGATGCGAGGGTTGGCGCAAATATAAGAATTTACTTCAATGAGAGATTTCAGGATTACCAGATCTCAAATAAGTATTAATTTTGCAGAAAAACGAAATCGTTCTATGCATTCTTTAGTTTTCTACTCGTATTAGGATCTGGCAGCACTCCCATGTTCTGAAACGCGTAAAAGAACACGTGCGTCGGAAATTTTATTTGCTTTTTGTTTTGTTTTATGAATACAACAGGCTCAGCTGACGTACCCCGGATCAGCTGACCGGCCCCTGGGAAAATTCAGAAAGTGTGCAACACTGTGTACTATGTGAATGTACTATGCTACAGCCATGAAACTTTGTGAAGTTGGAAGTTATGAGTTTTAGAAAGGATTGGAGTCAAAAAAAAATTTTTCAAAGAGTTTTAAGGCGGTCCCCCCATATAGAGGAGTAACCCCCCAAAAATGTTTTTCGTCAAAGGTAGTCAAGTGAGGTATCATATAAAAGGTCTTAATGAGATCTTTTCAAAATAGGTCTTCAAATTACTTTTCCAGTATCAAGGGAGGCAGGAGAAGCGGGTGTAGATCTTTACGAGCACAACCACAACCAACACGTCAGAAGTCGACATTCACTCAACTTTGTTAGTAATAGTATGATTTATCAATTTTACACTTTCTTGAATAAAATCGTAAGGGCACCCTCAAATTCAATCATTTAAATGTTAATTTACAAGTTTAATCATTTCTGGAAATTTCAGAAAGTTCGAATCGTATTTAACAGAGTTATGGGGGTTTAAATTTTCCTGTATTACAACAACAACTATATACATGGCTATGGGACAATATGCACTTCTAATCAACTCAGGCACTGCGGGTTTGCTAGGATTTGCATGAACGTTGCAAGAATTATGTTTATGATGAATATCTTTGAGGTTTTGTTCAACGGGTGACATCCGTAATCGCAAAACAAAATGGCGGCCGTTCGAAATGGGAATATTGCATAAAATTGTGTTACTTTTCGCGAATTTCAACATTTAAGGTACATGCTATTAACATTTGATTGAATCTACTAATGAATAGCTGAAGATAAGCAGCTAAAAGTCATCGATGAAAAAATTATGAAGGCAGATGCAATAGCAAATAAATTAATGATCTGTAAATTAAATATTTTCGCCAGTGAAACTGCATTAGTGTGATAAAATTAGATAAAAGTAGATTTTTAAGTGTCCTTTATAATGTCCTCATACTCTGTGTGTTTTAATAGAATGTACAGGAGTTATTGCCGTTTGAATTTTCTCCTATTACAAGAATCAAATACGGTTTTTCTACTACACGGACTTTCCATCAAACCAGACACTACACTTTTGATTGTATTTTCTCCAAATGTATAATATAACCCAAGGACACTTTTGATTGTATTTTCTCCAAATGTATAATATAACACAAGGACATTTAGGATTCCGCTAGTCAGTACTTTTGGCAATATTGCAACAAAATGTTGCTAGTTAAAATGGGGTAACACTGGTTCCCGGCGCAAGAGAAATTATTGGTTCAATGCCGAATGCCAGAACGCGTTAGACAAAAAGAATCAGGCGTTCGAAGAATACGTAGGAGGAAAACCAGGACCAAGAGAGAACACTACGAGGATCTCAGAAGAGTAGCAAATAAGATAATTAGAATTAAGAAAAGAAAATACCATGACGACCAATTGAGAAGCATCGATTTAAGTCTAGTGAGCAACTACACAAGACAAGCATACAAAGTCTTGAAAAGCCTGAAACGTGGTTATCAGCCCAAAACCACGCTCTGTCGTGATGACATCGGCAATATCATCGCTGATGAAGCCAAGATTAAGGAAAGATGGGCTTCATATATCAAGAACAGCTCCAGAACATCGGAGCCTATATATGTTCCTGGAGAGCTTCCATTAGCCTCACCAACTCTAGATGAAGTTTGTTCAACCATCAAAGCTCAAATAATAATAAAGCACCGGGGATCAATAAAATTCCAGTGGAGCTCAGCAAATATGGTGGCAGTAGTGTTCATAAAGCTATTCACAAAGTCATCCAGCACATTCGGCAACAAGAACACATGGCGAAAGAGTAGAGCCAATCAATTACATTCCCTATCCACAAAGAAAGGTGACAAGCTACAGTGCGAAAATTATAGAGGCATATCACTACTTTGTACGGCGTACAAAATATTTTCTAAAATCTTGGAAAATAAAATCGGATCATACGCCAACAGTATTATTGGGGAATATTAAGGTGGTTTTAGCGCAGGTAGATCAACAACAGACCAATAATTCACAGTCAAGCAGGTACTTGAAAAATGCTGGGAGTTCAACATAGACGTACACCAAATTTTCGTTGACTTCAAGCAAGCATACAACAGTATTGATCGTAACATACTGCACCAAATAATGCTTTGCTTAGACATCCCAGCTGACTTAAGCCATCTTACCAAAATGACAATGAGGTCGACGACCTCCAAAGTCTGCATCAATAACCAACTCACCGATGCCTTTGACACAAATATCGGACTAAGGCAGGGAGATGGACTGGCCCCATTGCTGTTCGATTTGGCTCTGGAGTACGTCATAAGGAAGCTACCTGTCGATACACGAAGTATATTACTATCCAAGTTGAGCCAAATAGTAGCCTATGCCGACGGCATCAACATTTTGTTACGGTCATTGACAGCTGCCAAAGAAGTCTTTGGCCTGGCGCAGCAGCGGGCGGAGCCATAGTCAATACGCATCCAACGGTGGTAGCTTGCTCATCGTGTCTATCGTACTTTGTATACAGTGGAGGGTTAAAATGGGCGCTGCAAGTGAAAATCATCCTGCCGATTTGTGAAGTGCGAGCTGTGATAAGGTTTTTGGTGTCGCAAAATTACAAATCACTTTAAATTTTTCACCTGATTTGCGATGTGCACGGATAAGGAATTATTAGTGAAAGTCGAGTGAGGCAGTGGTCATTGACGTTAAAATGGCCGAACCATATTTCGCAGTGACAGGCCTGATCTTATGAGTGATGAATTGGTGGCAAAAATTAACGAAAAATTTTGTTGAAAATCATCGTTTCAACGGAGTTCTTAGAGCATCTCCCTAAAATTTTACGGAGTTTAGTTCACTGACGTTTCTGGAAGGCTACAAAATAAGGCAGCGAGCGACTACCACCTGTTTCCAGCGATGAAGTCTTGGCTCGCTACGCAACACTTTGGCATGCTGCCGATGTAAACCAGTGGTTGAACTCGGGTATTGAAAAGGTTGTACCACGTTATTGTAAATGCCTTAAGTTAAATTGCGATTATGCAGAAAAATAGCCTGAGAATTTACCTCTAAAATACATACAATAAAAAATTTTTTTTCACTTTGTATTTTTTTTGTTAATTTGAAACGTCTGTTACTTTCCGGACAGCCTTCGTAGATGGACGGATATAGAGACGGTATTGAAAAGCTTGTACCATGTTATTATAAATGTGGGACTTTAGACTTTAGATGCTCACATAAAACCAACTTATTGATAAGTTCCATCCTTCCGATGTGGTCATAGAGCTCAACTGTTTACAACCCCTACTCGGATTTTGATTTGAGCGCCTCCGATGCATCGTTGCTTGAAATTAAAAATAATATGGGATACTATTTCCTCCTATTCGTTGCTTAGTCTGCATATTAATTCTTTATTCAAGACTACCATTGTACCGGGTACTTGGGAGATTGGTATTTACCTGTTAAGAGGTCAGCTATATTTCGAAGCTGACGAGGGGAGGTTCAAAGTTCCTGAATAGACAACGAAGGGAGTTGAATCAAACATCAAACTATTTTCCCTTTCCAATATATCCTATCTTAACTATAATACATTTTTATATCATTAAATGATTTGCTCATACCGCCCAAACAATGTTTTGTCTTGGTTATCAAAATAGTCTGAAATTAACAACTTGACCTCATTATTGACGGTAAAGTTTTTCTTACGTAGCTCTTTCTTCACATTTGAGAATAAACAATAGTCGGTTAGAGCCAGGTCTGGACTGTAGGGCGGGTAACGGAGTTGCACAAAACGGAATCGGTAAATGGCAGTCGTCGTCGCATGGCTTGTATGGGCAGGAGCGTTCCTATGTAGGAGCAGCACACCTTTCGCATTTTTTCCTTTCCTTTTATCCTTGATTGCTTCTTCTAGTAAAGAAACGTAATTAATTCTTGCTATAGAAATATCTCGTCCCTTTTAATCAATCAAAGAGCTACCAGCCGTTTCTCCAAAGTGTCGATGCAGTGTCATAAAGAAGGCATACCCCTTGCCTTCTGTATGACACTGCATCGACACTTGTTTTGATTCAGGGTTATAATAGTGAATCGAAGTTCCATCTCCAGTAACAATCCTAGTTATAATTTCTTCCTTTTACTCTCCATAGCACCCCTAAAAACTCACAAGAACATGCTACGCAATCGTGTTTTTGAATTGGTATAAGCATTCTCGGGACCCATCTTGCACAAACTTTAGTCATGCCAAAATGTTGATGTAGAATGTTAAGTTTTATATTCTTTAGCCGGCTATCTTTCAATACAAGTTTTTCTATTTTTTCGATGATCTCTGGCGTTGTAGACTCAACTGGCAGTCCAGGTCGAGGGTCATCTTCAATTGAGTCCTTCCCTTGCTTAAAAAGGTTGCCAAATATAAACCGTAGTTTTACAAGGAGCAAAGCCCCCGTAAACAGCTAAAATCCCTAGAAAAATTGTCTGATGTGGTTTTCTTTGAGGAACTTTATCATGGTGCGACATTCAATTTTGTACAAAGTGGCTAGTTTCTTCTGGATTGACCTGTCTTTTTGTAAATTTAAAAACCAAAAAGTGCTTCGCTATGCCTAGCGTCTTCAGATGCTGGCCAACAGAAGTCGCATTCATTTTTTGGCGATTGACATACCATTTGTTCTATCGCCTATATCTGTTTCCGATCCCTTTTTGACAAGGCTTTCTGCTAAGTTATGATGAGTATTCTTTTGTTCCCTGGCAACTATTCAACCGTTCTAGTGTACCAGTTTTGGACTGCAATCTGCGACTGTCAAGGCTCAGTTATGTTGGCTGTGCTTCAAAAATTTTCTTACAATATTTCAGCTGGGAAATCGTGTTCCGCTTTGCAAGTGTAAAAATGTGGGTTGTGGGCTCCTGCTTATGTATCACTTTCCACTTCAGATATATCGGTGTACTATATGATATAATTAATTTGGCCAGAAAAAGTTACATAAGTTCAGGAAGTATGTCGTGACATTAGCCAATTATCAGGATGTTGATACCTAGCATTTTTCAATTTAAATATTAAGAACTTGACTACCAGAATCTCTTATAGGGATGATAAGATGCCCCCCAGTAGATATGCGGCTGTATTGCTTCGATAAAAGGTTTATCTGGAGTAGTCTGCCATGAAGAAACGATGTTATTTACCTACAGAAAGAATTTTGTACGGCATTTCTCATTCTTCTTCGGAGCAGCAGCCCCTCTCAGGCCTTCGCAAAAAGCGCCTCCAACTGTCTCGGTCCATTGACCGCGTCCTTCAATTTCGAAATCCGAGTAGCAATGAACTGTCTTCGTCGACCGAGTCAGACCAGCGTTTCCTCGGTTTCATTTTTTTTGACAGATTGTTTTGCACGTTTGCTAGGGTATTGTTAAAAAAGATACCCCTAATAAGTCTCTCTGCCACCTTCTCTGAGGGTTAAGGTATAATCTAATAGGCACGATCGTCTTCGGCTGAGTTTGGTCTCGCTTAGGTTTTGCTAGAAAGCAAACAATGGCTTGCTGCCAAGTTACTGGTATGCTTCCAATGGAAAGACTAGTCGACTAGTCTTTCCAGATGATTGAAGAACGTTTTCCTTATTTCTTCGTCCTTTTCTTTGGTCGGGGCGTGTTCACTAATCAGCTAAATTTTGAAGAATTTCGCTTTGGTACGGATTGCGCACAAACGTTCATTTATTGCTTTAAAATCAATAACATGCGACTTGAACTCCCGATCCACAATGAAGGCTACTCCGAACTCTCGCCTTCCAGAAGGCTTCCCAATTTTAAATATTGTATGCGATGTCATATCTTGAATATCACTTCCAGTCCAATTCGTTTGCTGGATTCCCAGTATGTTTAATTCATAGTTACTGGCCTGTTGTCAAAGGTCTTTAACAGCCCCAGTGTGGTTCAGTGATCTGAAATTTCAGGATCCAATGCCATAATCCTGATTTCGGTTGCGAGGGCGTTGCAGTACATCCAATCCACTTCGAGGGCCTGTTGCAGGTTTTGAAATAATTTAGAATTTTAAAGGGACGGGGAAGTAGCTCATCGCCTAACCTCCATTCCGGTTGGCATGACTATTACTTTCAACCAAAAACATGACATGGCATGACTATTACTTTCAACCATCTGCTGCTAAGTTGTAATGAGTATTCTCTTGTTCCCTGGCAGCTATTCAACCGTTCTAGTGTACAAGTTTTGGACTGCAATCTGCGACTGTCCAGGCTCAGTTGTGTTGGCTGTGCTTCAAAAATTTTCCTACAATATTTCAGCTGGAAAATCGTGTTCCGCTTTGCAAGTGTAAAAATGTGGGTTGTGGGCTCCTGCTTATGTGTCGATTTCCACTTCAGATATATAGGTGTACTATATGATATAATTAATTTGGCCAGAAAAAGTTACAGAAGTTCAGGAACTAGGTCGTGACATTAGCCAATTATCAGGATGTTGATACCTAGCATTTTTCAATTTAAATATGAAGAACTTGACTACCAGAATCCCTTATAGGGATGATAAGATGCCCCCCAGTAGATATGCGTCCGTATTGCTTCGATAAAAGGTTTATCTGGAGTAGTCTGCCATGAAGAAACGATGTTATTTACCTACAGAAAGAATTTTGTACGGCATTTCTCATTCTTCTTCGGAGCAGCAGCCCCTCTCAGGCCTTCGCAAAAAGCGCCTCCAACTGTCTCGGTCCATTGACCGCGTCCTTCAATTTCGAAATCCGAGTAGCAATGAACTGTCTTCGTCGACCGAGTCAGACCATCGTTTCCTCGGTTTCATTTTTTTTGACAGATTGTTTTGCACGTTTGATAGGGCATTGTTAAAAAAGATACCTCTAATAAGTCTCTCTGGCACCTTCTCTGAGCGTTAAGGTATAAACTAATAGGCACTATCGTCTTCGGCTGCGTTTGGTCTCGCTTAGGTTTTGCTAGAAAGCAAACAATGGCTTGCTGCCATGTTACTGGTATGCTTCCAATGGAAAGACTAGTCGACTAGTCTTTTCAGATGATTGAAGAACGTTTTCCTCATTTCTTCGTTCTTTTCTTTGGTCGGGGCCTGTTCATTAATCAGCTAAATTTTGAAGAATTTCGCTTTGATACGGATCGCGCACAACCGTTCATTTATTGCCTTAAAATCAATAACATGCGACTTGAACTCCCGATCCACAATGAAGGCTACTCCGAACTCTTGCCTTCCAGAAGGCTTCCCAATTTTGAATATTGTATGCGATTTCATATCTTGAATATCACTTCCAGTCCAATTCGTCTGCTGGATTGCCAGTATGTTTAATTTATATTTACTGGCCTGTTGTAAAAGGTCTTTAACAGCCCCAGTGTGGTTCAATGATCTGACATTTCAGGATCCAATGCCATAATCCTGTTTTCGGTTGCGGGGAACTTGCAGTTTACCAATCCACTTCGAGGGCCTGTTGCAGGTTTTGAAACAATTTAGAATTTTAAAGGGACGGGGAAGTAGCTCATCGCCCAACCTCCATCCCGGTGGCATGACTATTACACAAAGGAGGTGAGTGTAAGTAGAATTTAGTAGCAAAGCTGTAGGTGTACCTACTCAAAGTTATAGGGATTTCTCGGCATTTAGTGTTCCATCATTGGAGAACCAGTAAGCCTAATGTGCGAACCCGAGAGAAATTATTATTTGCTCGTGGGATTTATGGTCAGGAATCATGGAAGCTAGGGGTTGGGGAAACACGGGGATCCGCCCTCCTTTCTCAACTGGGCTTGGGACCGTCTACAGCGGAGTTGTCTGGTATGAGCCAAAGTTAATATGGTAAGAATACTGTGCATTGTTGTTGTTGCTATGAGTATATATGAAAATTCAAATGATTTAAGCTTAACATATTCTGTCAAGTTATAATCATTTGAACTGTTAAATCTTCATGAAACTTAAACGATAGGGCAATTTTACATTCAGCTACCTAGTTATAAGGGTGCTCATAAGGTTTTGTTGGGGAAAATTTGAAATCTCTTAGAATGAATATTGACTGCGAAGGTGTCTGCTGTTGTTGTGCTCATAGAGAACTTCCTCCATGATTTTTCGGATCACAAGTGTTCAAACATGGGGGGGAGGGAAGGGATACCGCTGGACTCGTTGATGTTGGTAACAATGTTGTAAGACCTATTGTGGAAAGATTGGTGGATTACTTGCCCTAACAACATTACGTCGGTCATTTTTCATCTGAACAAAACTTGGTGCGATTCGGTGAAAATATATGAAATGGTCTGGCTTCGGAAATAATTCTCGATAAAGTATTACATCGTTAATTGATTTTAGGCCATATTATTATAATTTATTCAAATTTGACGATCTTCAAGACCAGCTGCATACACAGGAAAATTTATAACGATTAGTATTCAATAAAGCGCTTCTGACTTTGAATATGAAAGCTCCAACTATACAAATCTGTGAGAAGACCAGTGCTATGCTGTAGGTGTGACACATGGACCCTAACCCAAGCGTCCGCATACCTAATGAACGCCTTCGAAAGACGGGCCCTGTGGTGAATTATCGGAGCGAGGCTGGACAGGTACCAATGGCGAATTCGATACAACCATGAGCTGTATGAAATTTTTGACGAGCCGGAGGTCTCAACGATTGTAAGACTGCGGAAACTGCAATGGGCTGGCCACAGGAAGCGTATGGACGAACAACGGATACCCAAAAAGGTATTCGTTGGGAGAACTGAAGGCTGGAGACCAGAGGGGAAACCGCGGAAACGCTGATCTGACTCGGCCGGCGAAGACAGTTCATCGCTACTCGGATTTCGAAATTGGAGGACGGGGTGAATGAACCGAAACAGTTGGAGGAGGTTGTTGCAGGAAACGAAGGCCCGAGAGGGGGTGTAGCGCTTCGAAGAAGAAGAAACCATGCTGCAAGCGTCTCTATAAGTATATTCGCGCAGATTGATGAAATTAGAAGGCCTTTGTTAGTCAAACAATCCTTGACTGGTATCAACCGAATTTTCGGGCAACAATCGAACAGATTTTTGCTTTTACAACCGGATAGCCTTCAAGTGAACTGCAAAATTTTCCACACATCTGAAAAGATCCCAAATGCAAATATACTTTCAATTGGTTTCGAAGGTCACTTGACTGATCGGTCGTACTTGGTTAGAATATTCTTTATGCATTTTCATTGACCATGCGCATTTTTTTAATCATAAAGAAAAATGATGCATTCTGTAGGCAGTAATAAGTGTTTACAAGAATTAAGAATACTCTGGGTTGTTTTGAAAAACTTTCTTCAAACTTGCTTGAATCAATGATATTCAGGTTAACAAACCCATTCCCATTGTATATTCGTAAAAGAAACTGCAAGAGGGATGAGGTGAGATCTACTCGTAAATTCAATTATATTCTTTAGCTTCATAAATATAACAATTTTTTTGAGACCAATTAAAGCGATTCCTCTCTATATCTAAGCTTCATTGAACTGTAAACTAAAATTGAACTACAATATGCATCACCAAAAATATCACGTGCTCAAACAAAAACAAGCTTTTCTTCAAAACACAATTTCATACTGTGCCCAAATTCGATACCCACCTTGACATTGACAGTAAATGAATGTTAAATTATTCAACTTATGCAAACCACTGTTTTGATATTTTTCAATCAATTTAAGTATTCAATCTTTTCCATTTGATTTGCATGCGAAAAATTCGAAAACATGATCCCTACCGATAAAATTGGCAATTTTCTGTGACGTACTCGTATATGATAATAATTTAATTAAAGCTCCGACTAAAGCTTAGTCGGCTTTGATTGAGAATGGAAAATTTTAAGTGCATTAATACTGGTTCTATCCAAAGCAGTAGATATACATCTGAATTAGCTTAATCCGGGAGGCACCATAAAACTTTTACGACTGTTTATTGCGAAAATACATACAGTAACTCATGCATAATGGAGCAATGAGCGATAATGTTAGTGTTTATACGCGCGATAACCTAGTTTAAAGGTTGAATTAAATTTGTTTTTTTTGCTTCACATTTCAAAACATTGTTCGAATTCAATTATCGTTATTTAGCGATTTGACGCATGCTAATGGTTCTTTTTTGGAATTGAGATATTTGATTGAATGTAATTAACCAGTTTCAATGATTTCGCACTATAAATAGATTGAGAACAAAGATTGTTGCACATCATTGTTGTGGATCAGCCTTGATGTTTTGATACTAAGTAATTTTGATATTTTTACAGACAAGAAACTGTCTTTTGATCTGTTGGTATCTCATAGTCAATCAAGGGTGAATTTCGGCTTATAGATTATGACAATAACTGTTTCGTTATTATTTGGTCCAGCGCCATTTAAATGGATTATATTTAGAGTCGTGCGGCAGAGTTTAGTCGCAACAATTTATCTAAATCTTAGATTTGACCATTTTAATTGAAAACTTTTCAATCTATTTCTAAAAACCGTTAACCTTTAATTGTTGTGCATATTGAAAATGTTTTTAAAAAGGGTTCCTGAATAAAAAAGCCTAACACTACAAGAATGAAAGCAGAAAAATGTTGAAACTTAATTTTTGAACTCAAATCTTATTAAATATCCTATCGTTTCTCCTAACCACCCTTAAGGCATGACACGAAAACCTTTTAATAAACTTGACCTTGCATTACATGCTTTTCGTCATAATTGAAGCAAAACAAAATGATTTTTGGAAAAATTTTATGCCCAAGCTTGGTACCACTCGAGAAGAAAGCTTTCATTCGTATTTCAAGAGGAAAAAGAAAACCTCAAGAATATGCAACACGTGCTCAAATAACTTTCCTTGCAATCGTTTCAGAGTAATTGACGTCACAGCTCTCTTCAGTTGGTTGCTTTTCCACTAATAAGCATGCAGCGTAATTCTATGCCTTTGGCGGTTTACTTATACCTGTGCGTCAAATTAAAGGTAATGCTTGCAATTGAGTTACGACTCCTTGAAATAATGATGACGGATATTCCTCACATTTGCGGTGGTCGCGGTATGAACACGAGCATGTAATTTTCATGTTTTTATTTGCGTTCCCGGGTACGTTATTTAGATACAGGTACAATAATTCTAAAAATTTTCACGGAATTCGAGAATATGAAGAAAACCTTGCGTAAAGCTTTTCAAGCATTATGGCGAGACTGAGTGTGAGTTTCCTCGTCACATTTCATAATGAAGAAGTTGAATTTCAATTGAGTTTAAAAGGTCATGAAAGGTATGAGGCAGTGCAATCAAATTAGTAGTTGTAATTTAATTTTCAGGGTTTCGTCAATTAACTAAAATCGCGACCTTTCTGTCAGCATGTCCTTCCCTGGGACACAGAAAGTTTTCTCGGAAGCATAAAGAACATGAAATTTTGAGAAAGTTAGAAGTGTTGATCACTCAATTGTTTTAGTATCAAAATTAAGGTTTTTGAGGAAGGTCTCCTAATATATGAAATGAACTTTAAACATTTTTCTGGAATAGGCAACCGTTATGGATATAAAATTGAAGGTCTTGACAGGAACCTTCGAAATCAAGAGTTGATAATGTGGGGAAAAAGTTGAGGAACGCTTAAAATATGTTAACAGGGATCTTTAATCCGAATGATTTGAAAAAAAATATTCTTGAAGTAACGTATTTTTACATCTTCAAAGAATCTCTGGAGTTTATATTGCCATTGTCCGCATTAGCATGAAATACATCACCCAAAATAACAACAGCAAGCACCTGGCTATAAATCGAAGAAATTACATCATTTAAAATAGTCCTCATGACGCGACTGAAAGTTTGCAAGCGTTTTTAGAAAATAATTAAAGTAAAAATAATTTTCGGTGAAACTAATTACAAACGTCGCACCTAATATGATCAGCATTATGCGTATAAGATCAACAAATACGTTAGATGCCAGCATACGATCAATTTTGAAAATAAAAATATGATTTATGAATTTTACGTGCTTGTTTATACAATCAAAAGATCACTCTTGAATGTGGCAAAATTACATACCGAGGTGTTTTACTAATAAATACATGTATCCTAACTATTTCGTAAGAATCGATCCTTAAGCGACAAAGTCCATCGAACATTTTACTATTACAATAATAGCAATAACATTATATTGGGGTGTTTTTAAACGAGCAGTTCATTACATCTATGCATTTTTAAGAGTTTCAGAAATGGTGTACCAAACAGATATATTATCGTGTGGATATTGGATAACATCGTTCAAGTCTCCGGTCACTGGCTGAATCTGCCTCCAAGGAATTGCTGATAGTGGTGCTTGGAATCCGCCAATGCTCTTGGTCTTCCCATCGTTCTTCTTAAATGGTTGTTCTCCCAGCTATAGTGAAGTCTGTTATGATACATACTAGCCTCTTAGTTACCTTTGAGTGGTGTCATTTTTAAACAGAGTCTGCTTTAAGGTTTCTTTTTCATACCAAGTATGAAGATGCTTGACTCTGCTTTGTGTTTCTTTATGTTTTAACGTCTTCCCTATTTATAACTTTCAAAAAACGTGAAACCTTTTCAAATTATTCACTTTGCTAAGCATTGCATTTGATACAAAAATTTATTTTTGGGATTAGGAGGAGATTCACGTTGTTATAGTAGGAGGAGACCTGAATGACAGCTTGACAATGGTATTGATGTAGGGCTGCAATTTTGTGTACACCAAATTTGAAATGTTTTGAAGAAGAAAATCATGAACTTGCTGGGTTGGCGTTGGTGCAAGATTGTCACTCATATGTTTCAATTATAAAAATTAGGGTGCTTTTATAAAGCTCGGTGTTAAAACTGTTTCAGTTTATATATTGCTTAATATGCAAACCCGGGCAAGTACGAATTAAGCTCGCTTGGAGAGGATTCCGTTTGGTCAATTTGTAATCTACCTGTTTTTTAGGATCACATAAAATTATTTTACAAAATCTTATACAATAGGCACCTGTATGTCTGTCTGCCCGTCCGTTTGTGCGACACAGCAAGTTTTCTAGCAAACAACTTGACCTAGACACATGAAATTTTGTACGTAAACCAAAATTGGTGTTTTTTTTAAAAGATATTTAAGGTGGATCTTCATACATAAGGAGTGACAATCTAACAATTTTTTTACCAAACGTAGCCAATATGAGTATCAAATGAAATGTCTTGATGAAAGCTTTTCAAAACAGGTCTTAAACTGGAACTATTTGTATCGAGGTGTGCAACAGGAGGGGAAATGTACCAATAGTTTGTGCCCCACGCTTCGCGGTCGGATACCTTTGATCCAAAAGATCTCAAAAAATTATGGCAGTAGGTCTTTATGAGTACAAGGCCAGGAAATACCTCTGAAGACAAAAGTCGGCTAACTTTGTTAATAATAATACATTGTCAAAATTTTTACGTTCTCGCCGATAAAATTAAAAAGTGACCTTTAAATTTGCCAAAAACGTATCTAAACTTCTTAAGTAGCAGCATGTGTTCTAAAACTTTCACAACAATCGAGCCATACTCAACTAAGTTACAGTCGATTGAAAAGTTAGCAACTGCAGCAACAACATGTGATACTAGGCGCTACAGATGGGTAGGAATTTTGATAGAAATTCTAGATATAGTTTGTAACATTATGTTATGATTACTGCTCAAAAACTGACGTGGGCACATTGAAAAAATGGCGGCTAAGTTTTTTGAACTCAATTTTTGGAATCTATAAAAGCCAAGCTATGATATTCACAAGAAGTTGTTTGAGATATTCATTGGTTTGCACAACCTTCCGGACGGCTGATTATATTGTCTATTGTTGAATTCTGTCTTGTCAAATATTAGTGAATATATGGAATACGACTGATCGCTTGAAGGTACTCTGGCTTCTTATTTTTTGGTATTCTCTTTATGAGTACATTGATATTAAAGCCTCCTAATATAGTCAACTTTCATTAGCCCTGATAGCGTCCTTAATGCATTCGAGTGTGATTTTCGGAATAAATTTCAGAATTGTATAATTGAGAATGGAGCACCAAATAGTTTGAATTGCAGGTTTTTACCCTCAGTATTAAAAATGTTCGAGGTTACACACATTAAGACCATTGAATTTTGATAAATTTTCCTGTATGCTGTCACTGATTTTCTTAAATAACTTGAAAGCTATTGACTTGAAAATTATAAAGAAATTATATTTGAGACCCTCACAACCATACCTTTCATTTGATATATTACAGGATACACTTTTAAATTTTTTTCAACCCCTCCTCGAGAAGTGACTTTCGTTTTTAAAATTCATTCGCTTAACTTACGCTTGCGCGTTTGGGTACTAGGAGTTCATACAAGGTGTGACAACTAAGTAATGAGACTAATTCCATGAAAACCATATATTTAAAAATTATTCTATAACTCTGCCATTCCCTTTAAAGTAGTCCCCTTGGGCAGCTATACAACGATTCTAGCGCATTTTCCATGCTTCGTAACATTTCTGGAACGCTTTGACTGGGATGTCCTCGAGTACCCTTGTCACGGCTACCTGGATGTCCGTAATCGACTCAAAATGGGTTCCTTTGACCAGCGATTTTATTCTCGGTAACAAAAAAAGTCACAGGGTAACACATCGGGCGAATAAAGCGGCTATTGCAACACGGCGATCCCTTTAGAGGCCAAATACTGGGACACGCTGAGGGCGGTGTAGCACAACTTTTTCATCCCAAAATCGTCGGTTAAAATTTGTCTGAATGTTTCACGTTTCAAACCCAGTTCCGAGGCCAACATTCGAACTGTTAAGCGCCGACCTTCACGGATTAGGACGCGCACACGCTGCGCGTTCGCGTCAGTCCGCACCTCGACTGATCTCCCGCTCCGCGCCTCATCTTCCACGCTTTCACGCCCCTCCTTAAACTCTTTATGCCATCGAAACACATGGGCACGACTAAGAGCACTATCACTATGCGCTTTTACAATTTTAGCGTACGTTTCCGAAGCGGTTTCGCCCAATCTGGCGCAAAATTTTAGCGCGACACGTTGCTTGATTTCGTTTCTCCATTTTCGTGACGAGCACCACCAACACACGTCTACTCAACACGGCACAGCAGGCGAATCAAACAAGCTAGAGCAATGGTAAATATATCAATGGAGACGGAAAGGATGCCGGGGAAAGGGAAGGGAATTTCAAGGTCACAGGTTTACCACAAGCGCGGCAATAAAATCAGTCTCATTACTTAATTGTCACACCTCGTAAGTCTACCAAATTTGAGCTAAATCGGTGCAGTAAGTGCGGAGCGCATTAGCTGTGACAGACGGACAGATAGGCGCACCAGTGATCCTATGAGGGTTTTGTTTTTATATTTGGATATATGGAACTCTTAAAAAACTGGGCAGGAAACAAGAGATTGCAAATGAACCTTAAATTGTTAGAAAAGATAGTATTTTGCAACATACTTTTTTTTCGTTTTAGCACTACAACCCCTTTCAGGCCTTCGCTTAAAGATTTTTAAGAGTATCTCATTATCTTGATCGTATATATCGGCACTCGAGAAGGTGATATGGTCAGTACCATGCTTTGGCCATGTGTATGTCCGTTCAGCTGAGATACGTTCTGATTTTACACAACTCCGTCCCAAGAATCACTGGAAACAAATCTCGTTGCCAGCAGCGGGATGTGTGCCCGGGATCTTCGACTTACGGGATGAGCACTCTAACTACTATATCACGCGAACGACAACATGCTTCTGCTTGCTGTATTTTTAGGATTGTTTGCTTAAAAATAGGATCGGAATAAAAGCTAAGTTTTTTAGACTCGTAATCAGCTTGTATTTCCATCACAAAATATCTCATGTTATCCATCATTTGACGAGTTTCTGGCTAGTCAAATGAACGTTCAATTCCGATTTATTTCATATACCGTTGTTTCATCACCACAAATTTCCCGCGAAATAGGAGTCCTGACCGAGTTCTTCAGATGGAGATGTCGTTGCCTGAAAATTTCACTAAAACATTCTAAACGCAAGCTTTATCGTAATCTTCGATAATCAAAGTCATAGATCCTGGAAATACTCGTTATTTATCAAGCGAGCCTACGTTGAGTAAACTGGGAAATCGCATAAGGACAAGTGATCCTTCGCTGAGATCAATATGAAGTAGTGCAGATTAGAAGATCTATTAGAAAATAGTGCAAGGGTTAGTATCGTGGCTACAGGAGCCCTTGGCCTTTTTGGCAGTCTTCGATTGCAGCTTCACTTAATACAAGTCAATTTTAAGACTGCTTTTGGTCATAAGGCTGAAGTTTTAGTCTATGTGACTGCTTTGGTTTAATTTACGATTGTTTCTGAACGAAGAGATTCAATTTGTTTCGGGACAAATTTTCTGGACGCTTTTAACATCGTACCTTTCCCACCCCCTTTTTTCTGATACTTCCACATTTACTTCAGTCTTCTTGGTTCGGTGTGCCGCTGCGAGCGGTAGTATATCCGAAAATATCAACCACTATGTAGCCTTCATTGCTAAGAACTCTTAACTTTCTTACTCGGGTATTGCCCTACACAAACTGGGTTGTTTGGTGATTCAGGTGGAGTATGGGTCTGCTGGTAGTAGCGAGTCAAGTTACGGATTTCGGGGCTCGCCCTCACCAGATGCGGTATTTTCATATTCCTTAGTCCAGTGTTAGCTAAGAATATGTGTCACCCAGAGCACAGGATTGTGCTCGGCTTGATAAAACTTTCAGAGCCTGGGTCGTCCCCACAATTGTTGCGGCAAAGGATGCTTGAGTGTAAAGACTTAGAGATCCATAAATTAAAAGTTAATGTCAGCATCAAAGTGCTTATTTTTGATTGACTGGAGTCATAGTGACATCAGCATAATTTTCAGGAGATGAAAGAGACATCCCTCTACAGAAGTCCAGAAGCTGAGAGGAACGGCAGCTCCTGTAGCGCCATAATGAGCTTTTATGACAGCAGAAGCTCCAATTAAATGGGGACACCGCAATTCAGCCGCCCAAAATCTGCTTGAGCAGTTTGCGAGGGACATGACAGCCGACTTCTTGCTGCTGAGTGAGCAACACCATAATAAAAGTCCCGCATTATGCTATTCTGACGAAACTGGTACTGCCGCCATCTGGGTTCGGAACAGTGCCTTTCAAACGGAGAGTTGTGGTTCTTTAGTGTGTACCTAACGCCTATCGAATCGATATCATCTTTCCAAGCCAAGCTTCAGGCTTTGGAGGGCGCTGTCTCGAACGCAGAGGGCAAAGTGCTCGTTGGGGGCGATTTAAACGCTAAATCAATCAAATGGGGCATGCCTCAGACGGATCCGTGGGGAAAACGAATCCTGGAAATGGCGGCCAGGACGGCCCTCGTCGTACTAAACTCCGGAAATACGCCAACTTTCCACCGTATTGGCTGTGAGGGAACCATACCGGACGTGACATTCGCCTCGGAGTCCTTAGTATCCTCCGTACTAAGGACTCCGAGGCGAATGTCAACTGGAAAGTATTAGAGGACTACTTAGCCAGTGATCATTAGTTAATTCTGCTTGAGACAAGTGATGCTGTCTCCGACGTTCGTGCTCTCGGCTTTCTACAACTGGATGGAACATCGGAAGGATGGACGTCGAGAGGCTCGTCGAGGTGCTCACAGCAGGTGAGCCGCTGCAGGGAGCTTCGGAAGGGACGGAAGAACTGCCAGCTCAAGACATGTTGAACACTACTATGAGCATCATTACGACTGCTTGCTGCGCTTCTATGCCCCGTCGAAGACCCCGGCACGGCAAGCCCCCAGCGTACTGGTGGTCAACTGAAATCGCTGAAAAGCGAAGGGAGTGTCACAAGCTTCGACGTGAGGCTCAACGGGCGTGGAACCATGACGAGGCATGCAAATAGGTGGCAGCATATAAGTCGGCCAGGAAATGCCTTCGCAAACTGATCAACAGTAGCAAGGCTCGCTGCTAGCAAGACCTAGTGGACACTGTGAACAAGGATCCGTGGGGTCTTGGCTATAGGCTGGTCATGCGGAAGCTTGGCGCCCTACAGAAGCCTTGTATACATGTCGCGGAAAAGATAGACGCGATAGTGCGGGGACCCTCTCCTGTCCATGGTGAAACAGTAGTCGAATACCTACTCTTCACACAGCTGGAACCTGAGGAGGCAGTCCTTTTATTGAAAGCGAGGAAAGCTTCAGGTCCAGATGGTGTTCCAGCTGAGGTGTTGCGGCTTGTCTATCACCACTGTCCTGACTTGCTGCTCAGCACATTCAACGCTTGCCTAAGGGACGGGGTTTTCCCGGTACGATGGAAGGTGGCGAGGCTCGTGCTGATCAGCAAGGAGATGGGAAATCCCGAATCGCCGTCTGCATACCGCCCGTTATGCATGCCAAACATGGCTGGCAAAGTGCTAGAGAAACTCATCAAGGGAAGACTCACTGACGCGATTCGTGCTGCTGGGGACCTATCTCCTCGGCAGTACGGCTTTAGAGCAGGGCGTTCTACTATTGATGCGATTGCAGAGGTGGTGAACGCGGTTCAAAAGCCAGAGGCAAACTCTTTTCAAGTTCCAGAATATCTAATGCGGCTTTTGAGGAACTACTTAAAGGACCGAAGCCTGCTCTACGACACGACACAGGGCCAACGATGGATGGAAATTACATAGGGTGTAGCCCAGGAACCTATCCTTGGTCCGGACCTGTGGAACGTGTCTTACGAGGGGCTACTGAGACTTGAGATGCCCGATGAGTCGCGCTTGGTCGGCTATGCAGATGATGTTGCGGCTCTGGTTGCTGGACGCACCGTTGAACAAGCGCAACTTAGGCTAGATATGCTAATGCGTCGAGTGAGGGACTGGATGACTGTTCGCGGGCTCAGTTTAGCACTGGGGAAAACCGAAGTGGTCATCTTGACAAAAAAGAGAATCCCTAGAGTAAGGATGCTCAGTATTGGAGATATACAAATCGAACCGAAGCCAGCGCTGAAGTACCTGGGGCTACTGATCGACTAGAAGATGAGTTTCTCTGAGCAAATCAGGGCAACGGCTGAGAAGGCTTCTTCGGGAATATCGGCTCTGAGTCGACTTATGGCCAATGTAGAGGGACCCAGCCCATCAAGAAGACGTCTCTTGATGAGTTCTGTAGGCTCAGTGCTACTGGACGGAAAAGAAGTATGGGGCGACGCTCTCAGCAAGGAGGTGTACCGAAAACGTTTGGCGCAGGTACAGAGAAGAAGAACACTGAGGATTGCATCTTCGTATCCGACAGTCTCTGACTCGGCGGTGAGAGTTATTGCCGGCGTGATACCTGTCGCCCTCCTTGCTATTTGCCGCGCTATTGACCTGCGTCGAAACGAGCATACGAGGGAGATGGTTGTCCGCGAGGAGAGATAGCACTCGCCCAACGATTGGCAGCAGTCTTGGGTCAGTTGCACGAAGGGAAGTTGGACTGCGCGCCTCATCCCGGATGTGAGACCGTGGTTGAATCGAAGGCATGGTGAGACTGACTTCTATCTGACCCAGCTTTTGACCGGACATGGGTGTTTTCAGTCTTACCTGCACAAGATCGGTAAGTCAAGGTCCCCCGATTGTCGGTTTTGCCCAGAAGAGGAGGACGATGCCTGTCACACATTTTTTGCGTGTACAAAATAGGTTAGGCTGTGAAAGGAACTCTACAGGGAGATGGGAGAGCTCACCCCGGATAATATAGTTGCGGTGATGCTCGAATCGGTTGGCAAATGGAACCAGGTGGCACATTATGCTTGGGCAGTCCTAAAATATAAAAGGGACTCACAGTTGCCGGAGGTCTTGGGGCTGGGGGATCGCTTTTCTGGCACTTCCTCTTCTCCTCTCCCCTCCCGCTAAGAAAGGGACTCCCCAGCTTGAAGGCATCTCACGGCGTAACAAAACGAGACCTGGCCCGAAGTAATGTGTCAAACGGTTCCAGGCTGGGTTCTCAGGTTGACAGGTTGACAGGGGAGGTGTTTAGTGGGTAGTCCAGTCGCGTATGGGAGTCCATACATAAATGGCATTCACCTCCCTACCACAAAAAAAGGGGTGGAGGGATCTATTTGAGATTTTAATGAAATCGAATAAGATCATGTTCAATATGAGGAATATACATTATCGTTTATTGCAAGAGTAAGGATGGAGGTTCTAGGTATTAGGGTAGTTAGTATATCGTGAAACTCCGTGATTAAGGATCACAAAAGTTTGAAGAACAGCTAAGTATTCGTGAAAATTTATGTAACGTGCAAATGAAGCCTCTAGAACGCACTGCCGGTAGATAAAGTGAAGAAGACTTTTATTGACGCTTATAAAAAAAGTAAAACCCACAGGGTGAAATGAAGGACTGGCGATTAAAGTGGGGGTACACAAGTTCTACAATAGAGCAAAGTGCATTGATCACCTAAGATGAATACCATAGGACTCTTACATAAAATGGGAAAGAGATCCAGAAGACAAGACGGAAAAGTTTCAGATTCTTTTGTGGCAGCGTAAAGGATACCTAGGGCAAACACTTTAACACTGTAGTAAGCAGAGCCGAAGGTAGCTTTAGAGAAACTGAAGAACAACGTGCTCTTCTACTTTTGGAAACCCACTTCCCGGGGAGTAAAATTGCAGGAGGAATTGACGAGGTAGCTTACACAAAGAAGATCAAATCAATGGCAACTGAAGGAAGCAGTAACAATCTGTACTGATAAATAAACATGATGGGCATTAAATTCTATCTGACCCCCCAAACCACCACGAAAAGGGGAGTATTATCCAGCCCTTATTCAGAAAGGACAGAATTGCTTGCATTTCTAACCTGTGTAAGTATGCCGAGTATTTTGTTAAAAAGAATTCTGTGCTATTCCAGTAATTTCGGAGCTTAGCATGAACTGAAGATACAAGATACAAGGGCAGGACCGAGGATACAAGATACAAGTTTTGCGACAAACTGAACATTTGGAGGGAAGAAAATAGGGCCTTATCCTGGGTGCTGGAACATGCTGGAATCCAGAGTTATGAGCAGGTTAATGTGGCCAGGAAAGGAGCAGCGACAGAATTCGTTGGTCACGCACCCTCTACTAGAAACAATATGGTGTACACCCATAGGGGCTTGAGGGAAATTAAGTACAAGAACTCTGGAGAAGTCATTCAAGGCTTCCAATATCTAAGCTGTTCTTTGATATTTATGAGGAGAAAATATTTCAAGACTATATCATATTAGGCAAGAAATACCTAAGGCTCATCCTGGAGTGCCTAAGGCTCATTATGGAGTGCCTCAAGGGCTATTGTATGCTCTGAGGACAACTGAAAAGGATGGAAGAGGACGGCGAGCGTAGGTTCTACAATTTCGCAGATGGAACACCAATCCATTTTCCTTCAATTCAATGCCGCTTTCACACGAGGGAGGGAGTTGATTTGCAGGTACCAATAATTTCACTCCTAAGGAAACGTAAATTACTATCTCTCGTTTATAGAGTAAGTAAGTAATCAGAATCTTCCAATTACTTTCGAAAACCCCTACCTGTATCCCTTTTTTGCTGATTTTATTATAATTGTTTCCTGTTTTCGTTGTGCTTTCTTTCAAGAATAATTTTCATCAAATTACTTTCAATAACAACAGTCAGCTTTAAAAATACCACTTTCACGACGAATAAAAGATAGTTCTTTTTGATAAATGCTAATGAGGGTTGACTTTTACTTATAATAACGCATATACGCTGTGTCGTGAATTCCTATAAATAAACGAATAAGTGTACTTCTCTAAGTGCCAAAAGGAAATTTTATTGAGAATCGATATTGAAGTCATTATAAGTTTGCTGCAATTACATTAAAATACTCAATTTCTACTGGCAATGCTTTCACTTCGACATTTCAACGATGCGACCTTGTTTGACAAACAGGACATGTTACTGGAATGGGTCTCATTCTTTATTTATGCAGTCGTATGGGAATTCTACATGTAACTGTATTTCACAGGATGATATGTTAATTGAAATGCAAAGAACGTTTAAATTTAATTAATTTTTGAAGAGTTCATTGACGTTATACATCGATTTGTAGTGAAATGAATTTTCTTTGGAGATGTTCATTATTTAATGATACATTCAATACTCAAACGCACATTTCAGAGAATTCTTTTGTGCAATTGAAGTTTAAATTGGTTAATTTGGAATGCATGATAGAATTTAACTTGGGAATAATATGCCCAAAAAGTTCAGTAGAAACAATTAAATTGTTCAAACAAGTTGAAGTTTGGTTAGAATGTTAGATGCAGGAGATTGACAAATAAAAATACGAAGTGGTTTTCTTGGAAAACAATCAACAATCCTGTTGACGAAAAACTTTGATGTTGAAATATTAATAAGAAAGTTTAATCGAGGGTGTGATGCAGAAGAAAAAAACTCCAAAAAGATGTGGTAGATGTAAAAACATAGAAGTTTGGCAAGTCACAAATTCAGCAATGAATAATTATTATAATGGAAGAGCCGTGTGAAGAGCATTTGCGATGTTAAACAAGAACATTCAGGTCAGTCATATTCTCGAGTATTTGATAGTTATGTTTATTCGTGGCTTTTTGCAGAAAATTTGTTGCGATTGCTATTTACCTATATATAAAGCTCAATATCAGTTAACCAGTTTTTTCTCTTTTTGCTTAAGTGATTCTATCGAAAATTGTCAATACCCTAGAGGTCAGAGTTTTGCATCAAATTTTGAAGGAGGGTGTATCGGGTAAAAGTCTCGATTAAGTTAATTAACCAGCTAAATTGGCCGAGCGATAAAATGGCGGCCATTTCAGATGCAAATCGACCTTCCATAAATTTTATTTCATCCATTTCAGGGCATTTCGGAGTCCGTTTTCTTTTTTCGAAAAATTTGTTCATTGTTATACATTGTTAAATGTATAAATTCTTAAAGATGGAAGTTAGAATTAAAGTATCCTTATGTTTAGTGTCACTTTTTAACCTATATTGAAATATTTCGCTCTAATTTTTGATTTTTTTTAGAAATAGACTAGAGATGAGCTGGTAGCGATTTCCTTCGATGATTGGTAATTGTCACCGCTATTTATTTTCCCGCTTTAACGGGTGAAAATACAAACAAAAATTTACCAAAAACACTCATCATACTTTTCTATTCACAGTTTTGCAGTCCCTTAATTATTTTCACATTACACAATTTAAAATCACTACACCGTAATCAACACACATTGTCTGGCACCGACTTTTACCAGGTCATGTATTCATTATTTCCGCACCAAGGACGACGAACGATGCAATTTTGCTTCCCTTCCATCACTAACGGAATATAAATTTGATTTACACATGCATGCACAGCAAAACGAATAGAGAGATTGCGAAACACGCCAATTTTCAAACATTCAGAAAATGGGTCACTGTCCGTCCTTATTTAAGTTTTTGTACTTTGCATAAAATTTCCAAGGAGTTTCACAAACCAAGGAGAATAATCAAGCAAAAACCAACCGGGCCGGAAAAGGATACTTTTCATTGCAATTTTCGCACATATTTTATCTTGAATTTGAATACGAGTACAGTACAAAATTACGCTGCGTTCACAACAGTATTACACTAAGCCGATAAAGGATATGCTTGGACAGCTCAAGTCCTAACCGTTCAGCGGTGAAATACCAACAGGGATATGGACTCCAAGTGAAATATAGAGAATGTGCCTTGGTCAGACATGCTAATCGTAGGAGGTGTATTGACTGCCAGGGTGGATAGTTGATTAGGAAAAAGCTTTTCATTGTCATTTTCCCTTGTCCAAGTCCTCCAACTCCCTGTGCTATATGTGAATTGTTGTCCTTGATTATTCCAATGTCGATATTAAATATTTATGTTGTTGTGGTTAAGTGGTCTACCCTCGCATTTTCGTATCCTGTTATCGTTAAGCGCAGCAGGGCTGATTGAATGGGCAAATACGTTTTGAAGGAGTAGCGAGAGCCACTGGTTCGATGTTTTTTGGTTTTGAGAATTCTTTGCTTAATTTTGAAATAAATTGACGACGTGATGATTTCCGAGGTTTCAGCTATATAAATGAATTACTTGATAGTTATTAATTTCAAATATGAGACCAAGCAATTTGAAATACAAAATCAATCTGATAATTTTCAAAGAATTGAAGCGTTTGTTTATGCAATTAAAGATATTTTTTGAATACATTTTCCACTGTGACTTCCATTGAGTCCCTTCTGGGGAGATCAAGATGGGTTTTTGTAAGCATAAAACATATCAATAGACAGAAAGTAATTGGCAACTCATTTTTACTTTTTGGCGAAGAGTTCAACATATTCAACGTTGAATATTATAAACATTATTTACTTGAAAAGGATTAAATTTAAATATAGTACCATAGAAACGCATTCTTATAAAAACTTTTCGCAACAATTTTGGAGACGACCCAGTTCCTACAGATTTCATCAAACGGAGTATAAATATACAATATTACTCAGTGATTTGATAACTAATCATATAGCTATGGTTCACTGCATATTGAAAATACAAAAATGCTTTTCTTCGCCTTCGTAGTCCTGAGGCCCCCCTCGAGCCTTTGCTTCCTGCAACAAGCGCCTCCAACTGTCTCGGTCTATAGATCGCGTCCTCTAATTTCAAAATCCGAGTAGCGACCGCCGACCTCCTCGGTTTCCCCACTGGGCCCCACACTTCAGTTATTCCAACGAATACCTTTTTGGGTATGCGTTGTTCGTCCGTACGATTCACGTGTCCAGCCCATTGCAGCTTCCGCAGTCTTACAATCATTGAGACCTCCGGCTCGTCAAAACTTTCATACAGCTCATGGTTGTATCGAATTCGCCGTTGATCACCGTCTAGCTTTGCTCCGATAATTCGTCTTAGGACCCGTCTCTCGAAGGCGTTTAATATACTTGCGGATGCATGAGTTAGGGCCCAAGTGCCACACCCATAGCAGAGCACAAGTCTTATCAAAGATTTGTATACTTGGAGCTTTGTTTTCCTTTGTATGCAGGTGGTCTTCAAGATCGTCAAAACTGAATAATATATTTTATTTGCGAGCTGTATTCTTTGGCGCATTTCATCTCTTTCATTACTGGCTCTACTCATTTTGGCGCCTGAATACACAAATTCACTCACATTTTCGGTACTTTACTCACCAAGTGTGGTATTTTGGTTATTTGAAGTATTTTTCCTCGACTGCGTCATGAGTTTTATTTGATTCTAATTGATTTGTAGCCCTACTAGTTTTGCTTCACTGTCAAGATTTAAGAAAAGTTCTTTGGCGGTTGTTAACGACCGTGGCAAAATGTTGATGTCGTCCGCATGGGTTTGACTTTTATAATATCGTACCTTTTGTATCAACAGGTAGCTTTCCCATGACGTATTCCAGGGCGAAATTGAATAGCCATGGGGCCACCATCCCTTCTCCCGGCTTTAGTCCGATATTTGTATCAAAGGCATTGGCGAGTTGGTTATTGATGCAGACTTGGGAGGTTGTCAACGTCATTGTTATTTTGGTAAGACAGACTAACTTGGCTGGGATACCACAGCAAAGCATTTTTTGTTACAGCACGCTACGTTCAATGCTGTCATTACAGTCAACGAAAATTTGTTGTACGTCTATGTTGAGCTCCAAGCATTTTTCAAGTTCCTTCTTGACTGTAAACTGTTGGTCCATCGTCGAACTACTAACTCTAAAGCCACATGACATGAAAGCCGACTTCTTGCTGCCGAGTGAGCAACACTATGATAAACGTTTTGCATTATGGTATCCTGACGAAACTAGTACTCCCGCCATATGGGTTCGGAACAGCGATTTTCAGGCGGAGAGTTGTGGACGGGGGAATAGTTTCACGTGGGTTCGGTGTTCAGGGACCATCTCCTTTAGTGTATACCTAGCGCCGAAGGGACCGATATCATCTTTCCAAGCCAAGCTTAATGCTCTGAAGGGCGCTGTCTCGAACGCAGAGGGCAACGTGCTCGTTGGGGGAGACTTCAACGCTAAATCAATCAAATGGGGCATGCCTGAAACAGATCCGCGGGAAAACGAATCCTGGAAATGGCGGCCAGGACGGCGCTCGTCGTACTAAACACCGGAAATATTGGATGTGAGGGAACCATACCGGACGTGAAATTCACCTCGGAGTCCTTAGTATGAAGGATACACAATTGGAAAGTATTAGAGGGCTACTCAGTCAGTGATCATCAGTGCCTTCTGCTTGAGATCAGTAATGTTGTCCCCCGACGTCCGTGCTCTCGGCTTTCTACAACTATATGGATCATCGGAAGGATGGACATCGAGAGGTTCGTCTAGGTGCTCACAGCAGGTGAGCCGCTGCAAGGAGCTTCAGAGGGGACCTAAGAGCTGGCAGCTCAGGACGTGATGAACTCAACTATGAGCATCATCACGACTGCTTGCTGCACTTCTATGCCCCATCGAAACCCCCGGCACGCCAAACCCCCGTGTGCTGCTGGTCAACTGAAATCGCTGAAAAGCGAAGGGAGTGTCACAAGCTTCGACGTGAGGCTCAACGGGCGTGGAAACGTGACGCATAAAGGTCACCCAGGAAATGCCTTCGCAAATTGATTAACAATAGCAAGGTACACTGCTGGCAAGACCTAGTGGACAATGTGAACAAGGATCCGTGGGGCCTTGGCTACAAGCTCGTTATGCGGAAGCTTGGCACCCTACGGAAGCCTTGCATACATGATGCGGAAAAGATGGATGAGACAGTGTGGGCACTCTTCCCCGCCCATCCCGTCCGTGTTGACGCTGTCCATGGTGAAACAGCAGTGAGTGTCCTATCTTCACACAGCCGGAACTGGAGGAGGCTGCCCTTTCATTGAAAGTGAGGAAGGCTCCAAGCCCAGATGGTTTTCCGGCTGAGGTGTTGCGGCTTGTCTATCACCATTGTCCTGACTTGCTGCTCAGCACATTCAACACTTGCCTGCGGGACGGGGCTATCCCGGTACGATGGAAGGTGGCGAGGCTCGTGCTGATCAGCAAGGGGAAGGGAAACCCCGAATCGCCATCTGCATACCGCCCGTTATGCATGCTAGACATGGCTGGGAAAGTGCTAGAGAAACTTGTCAAGGGAAGTCTCACTGATGCGATTCGTGCTGCTGGGGACCTATCTTCTCGGCAGTACGGCTTTAGAGTAGGACGTTCTACTATTGATGCGATTGCAGATGTGGTGAGTGCGGTCCAAAAGGCAAAGGCACATAGTCGCACCAAGCGACGGATCGTCCTGTTGATGACACTCGAAGTCAGGAACGCCTTCAACTCCGTTAGATGGGTGGATATTCTGGATACGCTGGAAACCCCTTTTCAAGTGCCTGAATATCTAATGCGGCTTTTGAGGGACTACCTAAAGAACTGAAGCCTGCTCTACGGTGGCTGTTACATCGAGTGTTCCAGAGATCTATCCTTGGTCCGGACCTGTGGAACGTGTCTTACGATGGACTACTGACTTCTATCTGACCCAGTTTTTAAGCGGGCATGGGTCTTTTCAGTCTTACCTGCACAAGATTGGTAAGTCACGGTCCCCCGATTGTCAGTGTTGCCCAGGAGGGAAAGACAATGCCTGCCACACATTTTTTGCGTGCATAAAATGGGACAGGCCGCGAAGAGACCACTGCAGGGAAACGGGAGAGCTCACCACGGATAATATAGTCGCGGTGATGCTCGAATTGGTTGACAAATGGAACCAGGTGGCACACTATGTTCGGGCAGTCCTAAAAGATAAAAGGGACTCACAGCAGCCGGGGATGTTGGGGCTGGGGGTAGCTTGAAGGCGCCTCACGGCGTAAAAAAACGAGACCTGGTCCGAAGTAATATGTCAAACGATTCCAGGCTGGGTTCTCAGGGGAGGTGCTTAGCGAGTAGTCCAGTCGCCATCTTGCGAGCATGGGCGTCCCACACGCTGCGCGTAAATGGGCATTCACCTCCCTACCACCAAAAAAAAGCCACCTTGATACTCCCTAATAATATTGTTGACGTATGATCTGTAAAAATATTTTGTGCGCCGTACAAAGTAGTGATTTGCCTCTATAGTTTTTGCACTGTAGCTTGTCACCTTTTTTGTGGATAGGGAATATAATTGATTAGCCTCACTCGTTCGGCATATATTCTTGCTGTTAAATGTGCTGGATGACTTTATGGATGGCTTTCTGAATACCACTGCTACGATATTTGATGAGTTCTAATGTCATCTTATCTATGCCCAGCGCTTTTTCATTCTTTTGGGCCTTGATGGCGGAACAAGCTTCATCCAGAATTCAAGGCACCAATGGAAGTCTCCGGGAATATGTATAAGCTCCGACGTTCTGATGCTGGGCAGAGATTTAGGAGGTTCTTGAAATATGATGCCTTTCTTTCATTAATCCTGTATTCATCAGCGATGGTGTTGCCGATGTCATCACGGCCGAGATGGTCTTAGGCTGGTAGCCTACATCCGAGTACAGCATGCAAGCAAAATTTATTTGCTGCGTTAGTACCTGCTAAATTAATGCGTAGGCCTGTTGGCTCAAAAATGTATCGTTGAACTCACTTTAGATAAGCTTCTTTAACCTTAGTTCTGTCACGGTTGTTTTCCATCATCAAAAGCATGAAGCTACTGTGTAAACCCAGCTTGCGCACTTAGAGACAATCTAACATATTCCGAAAGGGTTTTTACCACATTTACTATGGCTGGCTGGTTTTATTGTAGATTTGATTGCGTTGAAGGTTGACCAATTGAGTCTCTAGAGCATACCATCGTGATGAATTATAGGATTTGAAGTAATACGTTGGAGAGGATCTGTACTTTATTGTCAGGACTCATCCGTCCGGGGACGGGAAGTCAAAAGTATTTACCGCTTGAAGTCAAAAATATTTACCGCTTGAAGTCAAAAATATTTAACGCTTGAAATATCGCCTCGCAGATTTATCTGTGACTTTGCTGTAGGTTTAAGCGAAATGAATTTGAAGAAACGATCCAGAACAATGAAACTCTAACGAGGGACTCGTCTCATCTTCCCTACCAGGCACTGCATGATTTTTTCCAAGTCTCGTAATGCTTCCCGAAATAAAAGCCTCAGTTTTGAATTTGAAGGCTTGATATTTTTGTAGATGCTCAATGCTAGAAGATTCTCAGATCTAGCTTGACTAAATTTCACAATTGGATATCTCACAATTGGATATCTTAGAACCTCATGCATTTTACCAGGCCAAGTTTAAGCTCCAGAAGATTAGTACCGAGGCCTCTATCCTTCCTACGAGTAAAGTCTCGATATCGTGTCAGGTACAACTTTAAGAATATTATGGTCACTGATAATGGTGGAAGGCAATTCTTGATATATGCCCTGTGATTTTCAACGCTTTGTGCTACGTCTACGTAATCTAATTCTGTATTGACAAACTTGCCTCGCAAGGCACATTGGATATCAAAATATTTTGTCGAGTCTGGATTGGTTCACACTAAAGATGAAATGATTTCACATAACTGAAAAATTACTGGGGATGGCAGGTCATAATGTATCATACTGTCATCACTTGCAAAAAAGGCAAAGTAGTCAAGGCAAATGGTATGCGCTCAACAGGAAAAGGGTGGGGTAATAGTAGGAGAAAAGAATAGGGGCGTAACAAACGAGGACAGCGAAGGAAAAATTCAACAATTTTATCGTAAAGATCTTCACGGAGGTCTTGGCGCAATCTGCCGTAAATTTTCTCCATATAATATTGGAGCGTAGAGTAAGGAGTTCGCTCAAAGTTGTGCGGTGGAAATGACCATATGAAACTCCAAGACATGGTCCGGGATGCTGTAGGCCCTACACCACAGAAAGAGTTTTAAAATCCGATCCAACTGCAAACGGTTAAAGGCTGGAACGCCGCTGGGCTTGATATAGGAGACGGTCACATCGCTCGGTTTGAGCTCGAAAGAGGAGTCTGTAAAAATTTAGACACTTGTGGTTCAAGCAACGGGAAAAGTCATTGCTTCAAGGCTATATCCTGGCACTTATAAAAACCCGAATAACGGCGCCTCACATTCGTTACTCAACCGTTCAAGATGCCTTAAAGAAGAAACAATGTCATCGTAACTAACAACCACATTAAAAGGAAGGCTTTTTGTGATGAGCCTGGTGTTTGGCTTCCAAAGGGTGGTGAATACAAATTCGTAGACTCAGTTCTCTAGGTTCAATGATAAGTTCAACAGTCTTGTGTTCTGCGAGTCACGGGTTCGATTCGGTATGCAGGAGTGTAAGCATTAATTAAAAATATCAAATTGTGGTTTCATACCATTCAGGGAAGTCGCGCAGCGCTTGGATGCTGTATACTGCTCCTGCGATGGAGTAAAAAATTTTTTAACGAGTTTTAACGTAGTGGCGCGTCGATTTTGATGAGCCACGCCCAGGCTCATTTTATTCATTTTGGGCAATCAGCTGCATATACAGGAAAACAAAGCTCCAAGTATACATACTCGTATCTGTGATAAGACCTGTGCTATGCTATCGGTGTGATACATGCAAGCATACGCAAACATATTGAACACCTTCGAAAGACGGGTCTTGAGGTGAATAATTAGAGCGAAACTAGACGGAGACCAATGGTGAATTCGATACAACCATGGGCTGTATGAAATTGGAAGACGCGTTCAATGAACCCAGTCACTTGAAAGCACTTTTTGAAGGAAGCTAAGGAAGCTAAGGAAGCTAAGGCCGTAGAGGAGCTGTAGTGCTACGAAAAAGAAGAAGAAGAAGATTGCATTACGGAGCCAAGCAAAGAAGAAGAAGCATTGAGATAGGATTTTTCAGAAGTAAGTGCCATGTAGATACATAAATAAAGATAAGAAATTTTTGCTGAAGGAAGCATTGAAAGTTGGCTGAGTGGTGTACGAAATGCAACAAAGAGTTGAACTTATATGCTGTTTCGGGTGGCTTGATGATGGGTACAAAACAACAAGCCCCATCTGACCGAAACCTGTGCTTTAAGTTTGGAGAACTCGATCAAAAACTATGCTCATAACACACGCTAACTCCTCTATGAAACTTCATGTTTAAAATTTGATCAACTATCTCAAACCCCAGTTGATAAAGCAGAAACTCTACTCCTTTTTTTCAGTGTCTTGAAAATGAATATTTAATATCTGCTATAGCAATAAGCAAGGGGAAGAAAGGCTCATTGGTTACTGCTGAACGTGCCACATTAGGATAATATTTAGTCATAGTGGTTCTAATATTCTCTCAATTGCTAACATCAGAGTTCAGTGGTTTGTTATCTAAGTTTTCAACATTTATCTGACACCAAATGAGTCAATGCCCGCTTTCTGGTGAAAACTTAATGCACTAGAAGGTACAATTTAAAGTGCAGTGGATTAAAGTAGCATACAGAGTTATTCCGGATTCTGGATAAGCTTGCTCCATAGAAAAACTAAAAGTCGTTGGTTAGAAGCGGCGTATTCCGAATACGTGAGTCAAACTGCTCCAAATTAAGGTTTTTTGAAAAATATAGCAATAACATTTTAGGATAAACTCAGCTTAAATCGGAGTCGTCAACCAGGGCCACTTAGAAAATTGTTAACATAGAAGATTCAATCTTGAGCACAAAGAATGAAAAGATGGAGTCCATGGGCTAATTTCAAGAATTTATAAAATATTTCATGTTTGGAAATGTAGCAAATAACTACAAACTCGGTATTTTCTCAGTCGGAGAAGGTAGAAGCGAGTACCACGCCATAAATGTCAAATCAAAACAAAGGAAAATGTTCCAGGTACTTTGAATTATTAAATGCTTTTTTAAACGAACAGTTTATTTTCATGCACAACATAAACCTATCATAAATCAATTCAATCTCAAATCATTTGAAAACAACTTCATTTTGGGCTGCCGATATAAAGCACGCTACAATACTCACCACTGTTGCAGAAATTTACACATACAAATTTCAATTGCCTTGATGACATGCTGAAACTATTTAGAAGTCAGTCTGATCGGGGTTTATTTTGAGAGGAAACATCTACCCTATTTGGGCCACCTACATAAAAGCAATGGTTTTAGATTCTAGTATTATTATTACAACTCACTTTTGCAAGTACTCTTACTATTCAATAAAAACTTGCAGCTTTGCAACTTTTCAGATAAAACAATAGAGGCAGAATCCAATAAATCATCAGTTACTTTCCAAAAAATAAAGCCATGTAACCATTATGTTCGTTTAAACAATTCTACTGATGTCATTAGTAGAATCTAAATAATTTGAAGCTGGTGTCATCCAATTACCCTAAACAAACCTGCCAAGTCAAAGATTCACTCACCCTTGCATGTACTGTCTAAGCTTGGGAACAATAGACCGTGGCATGATAATCCCCATTTGAAATATTTCATCCTTATTCATATTCAAAAGCAATCTTATCTCCGTTTCTTGAATGCTAAGATGTCCATAAATAAGGCTCTTGATCTTATCATAGAAATCATATGGCATGGGCAAGCAACAAGCTTAATTTTCAATAAACAACAGCAGGTCCCGTAACATTACACACGCATCACCAGAAGCTCATTTCAAGCCCTGTCAAGTGAGGATCCTGGAGAATGGATTGGCTTAGTTTTGATGGTTTATTTGAACGTCAACGTGAATCGCCGTGCAGCCATTCCGGGCGGGAATGGCATGACGTGAACGTATTATGAATGTTAAAGCTCCAATATTGAACAAAAGCCAATTATTTGACCGACCCTATCAGCTCAGCTATCAGTCCACAGGATAGACGAGCAACACACTCTAATGGCTTCATCTATTATCCTGCACCTTGTACTGTCGAGGCTATACTCATAGTTGTTTAATATTCGATTGGATATGGTTTTTATGATAACGTGGCATTCACATTCGGGGGTGGTTATTTAACGGCGATGCTTGATACAGAAATAAATCGCAGGCACGCTTTTGGAAACAATTGTTATAAAAATAAAATAATAATTGACCATGATAGATTTTAAAAATAGATACAACAGTCCAAATATGGAAATGGAACTACAAATTGCCTTAAAATAAGGCTCGCTCAAGATTAATTTTAAATTAAGTTTAAAAATCAATATTTAACCGAGTACAAGTGAAAATTATTTGGTGTTAAAAGCCAGTCCATATTTGCTTTTGAGCCAAAAATTCTAACCAACCATTCTGGCATGTTGATGACTCTTGTGTAGTCCTCTTATTTTCCTGTGTTGAATTTCATCCTGTTTAGGTGTTCCGAAACAAAGTCCAACAAAGGTGGAGTGGGGGTGGGAGAGTATTGTTTTGCGGTTCGAAAAGATGACAAAAAGGAAACCGAAGAAAAGTTTCGTAATTTGATTATTTTTGTGATGAATAACTAAAGGGAGCGAGACAGATTTTCATAGTCGTCCATCACAAAAACAGATTGAAGGAAGATAAGGTTTCGCATGACATGTATTTTACGATGAACGAATGGCAAAATTGTTCAGAAAAAGGAAATCAAATCAATGACCGTAAAATTATTGATGAGTTGATAGAAGTCCGAATTGTAGATGGGTGTTTTGAGGCTTCAGATGTAAAGTCAAATATGTATATAAATATTGTCCATAAAGCAAAATTTGATAGCGATCGATCAATTTACTGATTATTATATTAGGGATACGTTTGACAGTAGAAAATTGACGAATTCGAATAAGCTTTCGGAGAAAATTAACTTCAACCGGTCCATAAAAAAATCAATTTCCACTTTATCATCGAGTATCACATGCTTACCGTTTCATAGCACCTTCACAATTATAATTAAATGTCCAGCTTACCTGAAACGAGGAAAAAAATATTTAGGAAATATATTGATTATCTGTTGGGATTGTAAGCGTATAATACTGTATCCTTTGAATAAAGTAGTTTAAATGTTTATTAGAAATCAAACCAATTTGTGTATATCAGGACAAATAATTTTGTGAAGTTTATTTCGGGATATGTCAATATGTGGGAACCCTTAGAATTCTTGGTCCGGCTAGCAGCCATTGAAGAGATGGGAGTAAAAGGGCCGTAGAGATTAACAAGATACTTTTAAATACCCTGATAAATTAAAATAGGGATATCAAAGAACACTAGACCTGATATTCGATATTGGATAGTCTAAAAAGTATTGACCCTTTTTTGTCACTAGATGGTGTTCGTTGTCATATATCGGGCAATACTAATCAGATTGAATCAAACTGACATGCGTTTGAAAGGCGACATTCCTGTCTACAATTTTCATATGGACAATTTTGTATTTCGTCATTCGCGTCAAAAGTTGTATTCATTTAAAAATGAGTGAAATTTCTGAAAAAATTCGTTATATTTTACAATATCACTACGATCAAGGTGAGAATGCATCGCAGGCTCGTCAAAAACTTTGTGGTGTCTACGGTTAAGATACGTTATCAAAAGCCACGGCCAAGAGATGATTCGCTCGCTTTTGTTCTGAAAATTTTGATGTCAAAGATGCACCCCGCTCAGGTCGACCAATCACTGAAAAATCGATGAAATCTTACAAAAATTTGAAGAAGATAGACACATAAGCAGCCATGACATTGTTATCGAACTGAATATCCATCACCAAACAGTTTTGAACCATTTGCGTAAGGCTGGATACACAAAGAAGCTCGACGTTTGCGTGCCGCATGAATTAACACAAAAAAATTTGATCGACCAAATTTCCATATGCGAAATGCTAATAAAACGCAACGAAATCGAGCCATTTTTGAAGCAAATCATTACGGGCAATGAGTATGGGTAAGATACGAGAATGCCGTTCAAAAAAGATCATGTTCAAAAAAAAAGGTGAATCATCACAAACGACTTCAAATCCAGGATTGACACCAAATAAAGTTATGCTGTGTGTATGGCGGGATTGGAAGGGAATTGTTTATCATAAGGTGCTACAACCTAGCCAAACACTCAATTCGGCTCTGTACTGTCAGCAATTAACCAGATTGCAACAAGTAATTCAAAAAACCGGCCAGAGTTGATCAATAGAAAGGGCGTTGTCTTCCATCATGACAATGCCAGACCACACACATCTTTGATGACCCGGCAAAAATTGACAGAGATCGGCTGGGAAGTTTTGATGCATCCACCGTATAGTCCAGACCTTGCACCATCAGAGTACCATTTGTTTCGGTCTCCGCAAAACTTCCTTAATGAAAAGAAATTTACTTCAAAAAGAAACTGTGAAAATCACTTGGCCAAGTTTTTCGCCGATAAACCACAGAAGTTCTACACCGATGGAATAATGGCTCTACTCAAACAATGGCGAAAGGTCATAGATAATAATGGATAATATGTACTTAAATAAAATCCATTTTAAATAAAAGAAATATTCAATCAAAAATTACAAAAAAGGGCTCAATACTTTTAGATTTACCAATATTTTTCAAGTTAGTTAATGGCAGATTATAAAGATATTTCTTGTACCTTGCGACAAAGGCCAGTTGCTTTTCTTAAGAATTACAGCTCAAATTGTATGCTTGCGCGAAATCAAATCACTTATAATCGAAGGAGAAATGTGAATTAAATAATACTACGTACATCGTGTTTGATTGGGTCTGTGTACGTCATTAAATTTAATATAAGACAAGGGTAATCAAAGTATGTTTGTTTCGCGTCATTCATAAAATGGGGTATAATATAGGCCGTCATCTTGTGGTTCGTCCGCGGCACTATCGAGGTAAAACTAGAACACGATTGGCTTCAAACTAAGTCTCGTAGCGTTACCGTCGAGATCAAACTTGGGCCGACTTTGGAGTACGTCCAAATGTTCACACCATTGAGTTGGTGTTGTAGGTTCGGTTGGGACGGACTCCCGGATAGCGTTGGTTAGACTCTGTGCACTTATCTTCATAAGAGCTGGTGTCAATCGTCGTATGGTCCCCCTGCCTAGCAAAGATAATCATGGGACATACACGGACGAACAGAGATTGCGACTCTGAGAGGGACCCCATCACAAAGGCTTCTATCAATTCATCCTCAGCATCATCAGCAGCGAAAGCAACGGCTGAAACAACAAAGATAGATGAACAATTGCAAAAACAGAAAGTATGAGCCAAACGGCCATACTTACGGTATTTTGGTACTTCAAAAACCATTCACACGCAGGATAGTCCTATATGTTAAGAGCGGCGCAAAAATAGGAACAGTTCTTGCCAGGGAAGCGCATGAGGAGTGGAAATTAAGTGCCAAAAATCCCACTCCAGAGGTAACGCCGGGCAGTCTGATTGCCCTGAATTCGTTCCCAAATAGAGCTTTGATCTGAGTAAATTTTACTTGTGACAATTAAAAAACATAAACGAGGATGTGAGAAATGGAGCCCTTGAGCTGCAAAAGCTTAAAGACACTTAGACACTATGGACGCAGGTGGCTTAAGGCAGAAGAAGAAATGGCTAAGCCTCCTGTCGAAGCGATATTAGCTCCAATATCTTATACTAGAAAAACGCTAGTCTATTGTTCAATCGGGGGGAACCTGAAGAAAAGGAGAAAGGATGATACATCAAATTAACATGATACCTCACAAATAAGGTTTAATCGGTGCCTTCTATGGTATTCCTCCTCCCGAATGTGGAATAGAACTTTTCCGAGAGGCAAAAATAAGGAAGCATTCGATACGAAGCCCGGAGCGAAAAGAAACCACGATGTCGATTCGAACGGTAGGCACTTTAGTTAAACCAATCAACGACTGATCTTATGCAGATTTGCTAGGTGTAATAAACAGATCGATCAAACCTGACGGTATTCAAACCACCATCGACGTAGTACTTCGAACCGAGATGCGGTCAAGTGGATCCTTAGAGAGAAGGTAACTATAGCCTCGCTCAAACCTATGGCAATCCTCGAAAACAGGAATCATGACTGAAGTAGAAAAGAACAGCAAAAGAGAGTTCTCTCTTTTAAGTGGGGTCGAAGTAAGACTGAAAACAAGTTGGGTAGACAGACCTACGCTCACGTCAGAAGGGTTTTGTACTCAACTTCTCAAAAATGCAGTCACCAGCAACGAATAAAGTCAAGAAATATGTCAAAGAGATGTGCGCGTTTAAAAGAAAATCCGTTGTTTTTCTATTTTCAATGGTCGTTGCAAACCAACAAAAATCACTCAAATCATGAATTCCCAAAAATATTAATGTTGTTGACCTATTTGAAAATTTCAAGAAGATCAAATCAAAACTGCAATGACTGATTCGATGAAAAGTGCATAAAATACCAAAATCGTGTGTTACTGTTGTTGTAATTCGAGAAATTTCAAATGGCTATTACTTACAAAGTTTAAGGACCTTCTGTAGTGGTACTTAAATATAAGTTGGTTTAAGGGTACCTGTAGGATTTTATTAGAAAAAATGTGAAATTCGAATATCACACTATTATTAAAAAAGTTGTGCGAATTTTGACTTCTAAAGCATTCGTTCTTGTACTCATAAACAGGCCCCTCCATAATTTTTTTCACATTTTTGGGATCACAGGTGGGGGGGACACAAATCTTTCGTGTATTTCCCCTCCCTGTGCGCCCCTTGAAGCAAAAAGTGTCACATTAAGACCTCTTTTGAAAAGTTCTCATCAAGACCTGTCATTTGATACCCATATCGGCTACCTTTGATGAAATTTTTTTTTCAGGGGCCACTCTCCTATATGGGGAGACCCCCCTTAAATACCTTATAAAATTTTTTGTAATTGAACTTTGAACAGAGCACCACTTTACAATGCATACAAAATTTGATTCTTCTAGCTTGAGTAGTTTGAGAGAAAAAGTGCTGTGACACACGGACGGACAGACGGACAGACAGGACGCGATTTTAGTAGGGTTTTGTAAAATTCTTTTACAAAACCCTAAAAAAGGGACTAACTGCCAATGAAGCTAAAGAAATTCTAATGAAGGGTAAAATATAAATAGGTTGAGTGATCTGCAGGCTACCGGAAGAGTAGTTCTTCTATCCTGCTTTTAGTACCCACACTGCAAGGGACCCGATAGAAACTTCTGTATTATGGATGTGGTAAAAGATGGATCAAAAGAAACGAATTAGATACATTGCATTCTCTGCAAGGATGCTAATTCAAGATCTGAAGAGCTCAATCACGCAGGATCAGAGAGATTCTGGGCTTTTAAAGAAGCCCTATTTAAGGCCAAAGTGATACAGCAATGAGCCGTATCTTACAAGTAATTTTAAGATAGCGTTAATGTCCAGGATCTGCTTAATAAGTTTACGAGGAGCATGAAAGCCAACCAACTACTGTTCAGCGCACAACACTACAAAAAGATTCGCCACCGTGGAACCCTGACGAATCTGTTACTGCTACCTTCTGGCTTCAGAACAGGATTCATTTCTAAATTATAGGTCATGGAAAAAAGAATGGTTTTGTGTAGGGTTCGAAAATACCTAAGGCCGAACGAAAGATATCATTTTTTCAACACATACTCGATAATTCGTAGGGCCTTTCTGGAACACAGAAGGCTAGGTTTTTGTCAGTGAGATTTTAACGTTAAAGCTATTTAATGGGACATGACTCGAACAGAACCGACGAGAAAACGAATCTGGTGGTCCAAATTGAACTCCGCATGCTGAACATCGGCAATAGCCAACTATCAAATGTTGGGGTTGCGTAGTAACCATGTCAGACGTGAAATTCGCTTCGGAGCTGCTTGTACCTAGGGTACAGAACTGGAGAGTACTAGGGTGCAGAACTGGAGAGAACTCAGCCAGTGATCACCAGAATATTTGCTCCACAATGGCCATGTTCAAAATCATCCACTTTCGGGTGGAATATTTGGAAAATGGGTGTTGACAAATCTTTCGACGTACTTACGGCATATACAGCGCAGCTGGGATATTCGCCGGAGACAGAAGACTTACAGGTAAAGAATGTGGTGAACTCACTACGAATATCTCAGGTGTGCTCGTAATTTTTTCTGTCTCGTCGGAGATCTCGGCACGGAAGTCCCGGTGTAAGGATGGGCAAGTGAAATCACTAAGCAGTGAAGAGAGTGTTACAGGCAGGGCGCTTTAATTTTAACGTCTCGCCTACGCGATCATCGGTAGCTTTTGCTGATTATCTGCTCATCTATACAGCAGACCGAAAAGCTACAACAGCTCAGAACAATCTTCAAAAAATGTTCAATGATGTGCAGCTGTACACCGATAATTGGCGAATGAAAATCAATGCGCAGAAGTGCGAAACAATTTTGTTTCGGACAACGCTGCAACGTAATAGGAAGAATTTCCACATTATGGCTGGCGAGGGTAGTTTAGAACGAGTTCCACATAAATCCTGTGTTCGATACCTCGGTGTTCATCTCGATCAGTATTTGTACTATACCGAACATATCAGCCCAGTAAAGCGCAACGAGTAGTCATGGCTCTTCGACGACTCTTTCATTCCAGATGCATCGAACAAAAGGTCCAAATTATTTGTTACAAGCAGGCCCGGCAGGAGTAGTGGGTTGAGTGGGAAGCCTAGACCCACTCGAGAAATCCCGAGTAGGAAAATTATCCACTCGAAATAATCAAACAACATATATCGTCAACTTTGGCGATTTATCCATTTTAAACTTCACGCGGGATTTAAGCGCGCTCGGAGCATGCACATGGTGTACGTGCACATATCACACGTTTATGCCAACGACGGCTGTACCTACAAGTATATAGCCATGTAGGTGTACTATATGTGCCGGAGTTTTTATGTTTACGTTCGTTTTATACTTATATTCGCTCGTGTCGTGTCGTGTGTATTATTCTTGAGTGTGAAATTGCAAGAGAAAAAACAAAACGAGTGTGCATGCTATGCAAAATACAAAAAGACGACAGATGGATAGATTCGTCGTGCGACTGATGAAAAGGAAAAAAGAGGATTGCGTAGATGATGACCAGCAGCGGATCGAGAAAAAAGCCTCAGGATCCTCAAAAACCGAGTCTTCACGAGCTTCTGATAATGATAGTCAAAATCAAGACAGCAACAACGACAATAACAACAATTTTAAACGGTGTAAAAAAAACGATCCGTGGCTCGGACTTAACAAAAACAATTGCGGAATTTGCAACGTCTGTACTGAAGCGTGTGAACAGCAATTGACCGCTAATTGCGACTCGCATACACTGAAATCAAAACAAGCTTGGGTCGATGATGGATTTTCAAACTGGAAGCATGTGTCAGAGCGGATGAAGAACCACTCGTTAAGTGTTCTACACTTCAATTGCACCGGAGCACTGGCAAACTTGGGAAAAGTGAACGTTGTACAATCGTTATCGTCCGCTTACTCGAAACAGATGATGGGGAATAGAACGAAGTTACTGAAAATTTTCAGCACCCTGAAAGCATTGGCAAAACATAGTTTGCCTTTAAGAGGAGACAATAATGACGAGAATTCCAATTTCCTTGCGGTATTGAAGGCTCGCTCGGAAGACGTTCCACAACTGTATTCCTGGTTGCAGAGAGATGGATATAGATGGCTCCACCATGAAAGTCAAAACGAACTACTCGATCCGATGACGACTAAAATCTTGTCGAAAATCATGGACGAGATGAGAAATTTTGCGGTTCTACTAGATCAAACCGCAGATGCGTCACCGTTTGTCTTAGAATGATTTCCGTAGATTCCGTTGCAAATGAGAATTTCATCGGATTCTTTTCAACGCCAAACACTCAAGCACAAACTTTATTCGATCTTGTTCACAACATTTTCGTCATGAACTCGTTGCTTCTCTCAAAACTTAAGAGCCCAGTGCAACGATGTGGCGTCAAATGTTTCGGGGAAAACCTCAGGATTGCAGGCGCGTATACGTGAGAAAGAACCTCGAGCTATGTTTGCACACTGTAATGCCTATAACCTGAATTTTTGTTGTCCAAGATTCAATTGAAAAGTTATTACCAGAGAGAAAGTTCATTGGATCAATCAAGAATTTGATCAACTTTGTCCGAGATTCGCCAAAACGCGTTGCATAGTTCAAGGAGTTGCAAACTGAAGCGATGGAAAAGAATGACGAAGATTCATCTTTTATCGCAGCGTTCAACCCGACAAGGCAAAAACTACGATCGAAAATTTCGTCAAATATTGTATCAAATTTTGAAACCTTATTAATATTTTTCAGATAGGAGATGCGAATACGGCCTCTTAAAATAATCAAGGCGAATCACCCAGAATTGCTGAAATCCCTCGATGATCGATCAGTGGACAACCAAGTCGATAGTGCAATCCCCGCCAGAGCTTCGGGGTTTTACGATTACATGGAGTCTTTTGAGTGTGTATTCTATTTAACAATGATAATTGAATTTTTCGATCGTATTGAAATATTGAACAAAGAATTTCAGAAGTCGAGCCTTTGTGTTATTGAATCGCATGAAAATGTGAAAGCAGTTGCTGATGTGCTGAATGCGCCACGTGATTCCAAATTGTGAAGAAATTTGGGAAAAAAGTGTTGAAGCTGTAATTGCTTTTGAACTCAGAGAACCTCCAACTCCCTGTAAGCGTAAAATTCCCAAACGTTTTGATCCAGGTTCAACAGAAAATTTCAAGTTTCTGACACTCAAGGATTATTTTAGACAATCTTATTGTCAAGTTGTTGATCAGTTGATCGGGTCGTTAAAAAGTCGATTCGAAACAGAGGCAGTAAAATTTTTCGAGGTTCTGGAGCGATTCGCTATCGGTCAGACCGCTGATGTTGAAAAGATAGTCAACTTTTATAAGGAAGATGTTGACAGAACGAGGTTGTTGAGCGACCGTGACATGTTTTTGCAACTTTTGCGCAGGCAAAATGAGCAAAAAAACAATTTGGAGGGAGTTATGAGTTTCTTGAAAAGATAAGAAAGGACTAGAGTGCTCATTCCAGAGTTTGTTCTTTTTGTTCGTCTGTTAATGAAATTCCAGGGTCATTCTGTTCGAATGAACGAAGTTTTTCGGTCCTTCGTCGACTGAAAACATATCTAAGGTCAACAATGTTACAAAATCGGCTCAACAACGTCGCTCTTTTACATATTTATTCGAATATGCCCGACGAGCTCGATCCGGAAAAACTTCTAAATGAGTTTATTTCAGGTGATTCGAACCGTACTAGTGTTTTTGCTTTGCGAAAATAAGTTTGTTTTAGAAAAATGACACGATTTTCGTGTTTTTTTATGTATATGAATAAATATCTCAACAAAAACAATTGTGTCGATTTGATTAATTAATATGAACAACCATGAAAATTATTTCATTAAAATTTTTCTTGATCTACATCCGTTTTGGTCACCCCCGGTCCCCACTAATCACTAATTGACTATCCACTCGGGCCCAACATGCCTTGCCGGGCCTGGTTGCAAGACCCTGGTTAGACTAGTTTTGACATATGGATGTCAGATCTGGTACAACCCGAGCGCTAGTACTATGGAATGATTAAAAGTTTTCGAAAAGAAATATCTTAGTGCATATGTTGGTTTGTACATAAAGCCTGAGATGGATTGGAAACATTATATATCGAATAGAAGAATTCGGAATCATATCGCAAGATCTGTAAATGTGAGTGAAAACACCTGCATTTCACAGCCGTTCCACTCTACAGACCGGTATATTGAAACTTTTCTTACTACTGGCTTCATTTCTCCGGAAGCATTCGTGTATTTGGACATGAATCGATACGTTTTTGATTCTGACGGTGTCCCAATCATATACCAACAATTCCAATGGAGATACTAATTTGTTAAGTTTGATGAGGTTGGTCGAGCTGGGACGGAGCGATCTATGTAGGTATTGGTGGCTGAATGATGACGTCTAAATTATTCGTGATTATTTTGTTGTATTGTGTTTTAGGTTGCATAGTTTTGAGTTTGAGTTGATTATTGCTACATATAGTGTTTTTGTTTATTTTTGTCAAAAATCAGGAATAGATTTCAATATTTAGGATAGGTATATGTTATGTTTATCATATTAGGTTTAGAGATAAGGTTTAATGTTTAGGTTAAGAATATTTTGAAAGCATTTTTTAGCATAGGATAACGTTTTTTGATTGAATCTGATTAGAATTGGGTTATATATAATAATATTAGGTATAGGATAAAAAACACTGTTGTGTTAAAATTATAACTAATTTTTAAGTGTTGGTTGTTTTTTTTTCTCCTTTTTCCAATTGAATCATTCAACATGTAGTAATTTTAATTGATTTGAATTTGGTATTGTTTTTTTAATTTAATGTTTTTAATTGATAATTTATAAATTTAGAGAGCCATTTGGGCCATTAAGTTTTCGTATTTTTATTGTTTGGAATCAGCTTTATATTCTTTTAAAATTTATTACGATTAGTATTGAGTAAAGCGCTTTTGACTTTGACTTTGACACGTACCGATTTTAATAATGTACTGCAATTTTGTTTTACAGAACCCTACAAATTATTATGAAACTCCGGACTTAAACACCAAGATGTAAATTGCGCTTTCACATACATATTTCATTCAATAATTTAGGTAAACTTCTTTATGAACTATTTTTCTAACATCTAAATGGAAAGTTAGTTAGCTAACAGTCTAGAAGCAATCGTTCTTAACATGAATATAAAGTTCAAACTAGAATATAAAAATAGAATCAAGCTCGACCATTAAACACAAATAAACGTGTGATTCTAGCATAGCCTTAAGCAAATGCAAATTAACAATAATTGTAGACTAGCGGGCAAAAAAACCTTTGAACGCACGCTGAATTGCATTTATTGCATCCGGAATATACTTTTATGCAGAAAATTGATCAACTCATGACCAAACCAGGAACACTTTTCCTTTATAATTGTGCTAATGCCTAATGGCTTCGAACCAGCCAACCAAGTCGGCCGTCCACTCATTTAGAAAATAAATTCTAAAATATAAATTCTAGAATAATTACGAGTAATTCAAGGTCTCTCTGAGAATTTTCGCTCAAAAAGAAATGAAGGAAAATTGAAACAAACATTGCCACCGATGACTATCAAGTTTAATGAGTTGAAATTAAAACAAATGTTTGCTGCGAATGAAAAGTGAAAAAGTTCTGCCCAAATCGTGTTTTCGCAAAGGAGCAATACACGGCGCCATTTGTTTGGTTTCCATTTCAAATGTAATTGATTGAATTTTGACTTTTTGGGGGTAGTTAGGGGGAGTTCTGTTTCAATTACAACAAATTGCTCGGAATCGTGTTCTGTTTTTTTGTTGTGACTTTACTTTTGATTAGGTACAAATATTGGCGGAATTGTGATGGGGAAATTTACGCAGCTGGTACATTTTTTGGCTTTGCGTCAGTCCAAGGTCAAGAAAAGTTATTCATGCGAGTAGTTACGGACATCTTAATTTAAGCTTCTTATCATTCTTTTCGTGTCTCGTAAACTTTGATTTAAAAAAAACTTTTAAGTGGCCAATTAAAAGGAGGTTTGGAGAAGGGAGGACAATAATGGTGGTTTAACATAAGACTAATGAATTCATCCACTGTGATCATTGTTTGAATATTTACGAGTATTTCCCCGATCCAAGGATTTACCATGAAAAATTAATTTCTGCAGACAATGCAAATTTCTTTGCAAGATGTTCATCGTCTCAAATGTTCTTTTCATTACCTGTCGTAGCCGCTAAATGAAATTTCTTCTAAAGTATCTCCTCCGACAATTCCACTGAAGCTACAAGTCTCCATAGCCATCGAGTTCGTCGTAATGGAGTGCTTAAGAGCAGGCATGGCTGCAATTAATGTTTACGCCATTCAGACAGGATTTCTCATTATTTCCCATGCCTCCAGTGTGCTCACTGTTCGTATGAACAGACTCCAGAAGGAAAAGTTATTTCCTTGAATTTCACGCAGATACATGCACGTTCCGAACGAGGGCTGAGACAACAATAAATGGTGCAATCAAATGAATAATTACAACAATTTGTCGGGAGAAGTAGAACTCAAGGTTTCTGATTGAAAATGAAAACACTCAAGTGCTGAAATGCTTCAGTGCTTTTCGAGGTACATAATGAATATTGAAATACAAGGAGTGAGCAAGAGAGGATTCCGGTAGAAAGGCTTTTTTAATCAAGGACACAATATTCACATGTTCATTAAAGAAAGGCACTGTTATATGTTTGTTGTGTTGGTAAAACTTCCATTTTGTTCAGGCAGATGCTGAAGTTCTCCAAACCCAACAGTCGTATCCTAGAAATTATCGGTTTTCCCAAGTTTTGCAGCATATATTATTCTTATGTTTTGAACAAGACTTAAAACAAACACCAAATATACGAGTATATTATGTTGCTGGTTTATTTCTTTGCACGAATTGACCATAAAACGCTTCTTGTTGCCACATGAGTTATCTTCGATTAGAAGATGCAATTAAAGCTAGTGTATTTAGTTACAACCTCATCACTAACCACTCTTCCACGACGCTTCGTCCTCCTTGCCTTTGCACGTGATTTTTCAATCGATTAAATTTCAAAGAGTTTATAGTTGTCAAGGGTTGTTCACTGACTGGCAGCCATGAAGCCTTACAAGGATGTGCTTTGTATCGTGTTATACTCGTATTTCAACATATTTACAGGCAAAATATTTTTACAACGAGCATCCTGAAAGTACTAGGTTGCGTATTTAGTTGAAAGAAAAGATTTATAGGTGGCGTGAGACGTTTGCTATGCTTCAATGGCTGCTCGATTATTTAAAGTTCTATTTTAGTCTGAGAATTTTTGATTTTAATATGGATATACTTAAATTAAGAAGACGAAAACTGAAGAAATATCTGACTTCTGGTTCATTTGCTTCTACTTTTCTTTTCAATTTTTTTTTCCAGTTATACTTTATATAGAAGAACTTCTAATACCGACTTCAAAGTGCCCTAAGAAGGTGTGACAATTAAGTAAGGAGACTGATTTTATTGCTGCGCTTGTGGTAAGCATGCGATCTTAAAATTCCCATCGCCTTCCCCGGCATCCTTCCTCTCTCCAATGATATATTTACCATCGCCCTAGCTTGTTTAGTTCACCTGATGTTTCGTGTATAGTAGATGTGTATTGGTGGTGCTCGTCACGAAAATGGAGAAACGAAATCAAGAGCGACGCGTCGCGATAAAATTTTGGGCCAGATGGTCTTCGGAAACGTACGCTAAAATTGTAAAAGTGCATGATGATAGTGCTCTTAGTCGTGCCCAGGTGTTTCGACGGCATAAAGAGTTTAAGGAGGGGCGTGAAAGCGTGGAAGACGAGGCGCGGAGCGGGAGACCACCCTAATCCGTGAAGATCGGCGATTAACAGTTCGAATGTTGGCCTCGGAAGTGGGTATGAACCGTGAAACAGTCAGACAAATTTTAACCGACGATTTTGGGATGACAAAGTTATGCGCGAAGATGGTTCCAACGCGCCATGCCACACCGCCCTCAGTGTGTCCCAGTATTTGGCCTCTAAAGGGATCGCCGTGTTGCAACAGCCGCCTATTCGCCCGATATGTCACCCAGTAACTTTTTCTTGTTCCCTAGAACAAAATCGGTGGTCAAATGAACCCATTCTGAGTCGATTACGGACATCCAGGCGGCCGTGACGAGGTTACTCGCGGACATCCCGGTCGAAGCGTTCCAGAAATGTTATGAAGCATGGAAAACGCACTGGAATCGTTGAATAGCTGCCCAAGAGGACTTCTTTGAAGGGGATGGCAAAGTTGTAGAATAATTTTTAAATATACGGTTTTCATGGAATCAGTCTCATTACTTAATTGAAACACTCGTAAATTTTATGGAAGCAAAGCCCAATCATTCATGGCAGAGAACTTGTTACATATTTTTATACGAAAATGAGGAAATTAATTTAGTCCCGATTCCGAGAAATTTATTTTATCCTTTTCAGGGCATTAAGAAGCCTGTTTTCGATTACTCTAGCCAATTCAAGGAGTTCTTCAGCCGAACAAGAAATGTTCGGCAAAGGGCTGCACTGAATCAGGGAATATGTAACATAGGGGGTTCCAAGCAGTGGCAGCGCAAGGTGAAAAATGTATATGGGCAAGATAAGCTCCGCGAGGCCCTACAATGACACAACTGGAAGAATTTCATGGAAATCAAACAACCTGAACAGATTTTTTTTTCGTACAAAAGCACACATTTTTACTTTAACATAAACAAATCAGAGTCTCGTCAGCAAGCGTTTTCTCAATGTGAGTTAAAATTGAAAAATCATTATTTGGACACTATATACTACTTTCATAAATCGGTGAATGGAATTCCATTACCTGACCACTCATATTCCACCTGTATTCCTGCTCTTTCAAAAAAATACTACTTGCTGACTAGACTTTAATAGTGAAAATTACGTAAACAGAAATTTTCTACTTTTCGCCTTACTAAACTCCTTTATAATTGCATCATAGTCCAAATTAGATGCTATATCAGCCTCGGTGGATAAAACTCCTAACGCTGAAAGTCTTTGCTGGTAAATTGTATTTCTTGAGAAGTTTATAATATGCGCAATTTAGAAAAGCTCCTTTCAGCGAAAACCGTAGGGGAGACTGGAGCTAGTTGGCATAAGGGGTTAGTTGGCATTCAGCTCCTAAATTTTCACGGAGAAGTATCAGAGCGCTGTCGTCTGTATGTTGTGATAACTCCAATTGTTTCATTTTCACCCAAGTTTTCAGTTCGATGGAAGTCACCCATGAGTGAGGATCTTCGATTTTCTGTTTTTCTGCCTGGTGAGTAAATTTTTTCATGTACAGTTAATTTGTTTTGTTGAAACGGTGTAACATTATGTGATGTCAGCAACGATTTGTGATTCAGTGGCTCATTGTGTTTATATCTACATGTGATAATCTTTTGTCTCGACGTTATGAAAGAGTGAGGAGGCCATTTTGTTTCGAAAACACTCTTGAGGCTTGTTGGCATGAGCTAGTCTGGGATTAGTTGGCACAGGCTAATTGAATTATGCCAACTAGCCCCAAACTTCCGATGAGAATCTTTTTATTTAAGAAATCGATAGACAATAAATTTATCATTTATATGTTTGATAAATTTGTTATGAATAGTATAACCCTCTTACTATTTATTTAAAGATATAAAAAACACCATATTTTTTTTAAAGAAATATATAAACCTGCACGTTTTTTTTGTTTTAATTTTCCCCCACTTAATATTGCTTTTGTAGATCAGTATGGTAAAGTCCGGGCTAATTACTCGGTTGAAACGGTGAAGAAGGCTGTAGAAGCTTATATCATTCAGGGAAAAATTCTGGCTCGTGCTTCAGATGAATTTGGGATCCCTCTTCGCAGCTTAGCTAGACATTGCCAAAAATAAGGGGAACGTGATGCTTCAAAGGCTGCCAATGCGGCTACAGCTTCCAATGCTGCATTAAATGCTTTGACTCCAGCTTCATCTTGTGGATACGTATTGCCGAGAATGGTAATTATGTACCCACCTATCTTTATATATTTTCATGCTTGTTAACTGTAATATTTATTGTGATCTCCTACGTTTTGTATTACCTGCTTATCAATAACTTTATTTCTTCGTACAGGTTTTTGCAACTAAGCAAGGATTGCTGTTGTTCGAATATTTGAAAACGGCTGCAGATGTGTACTTTGGGTTGTCGTCTAAAGAACTCAGAAAATTTGCGTATCAGTACGCAAAAACAAATTCTATGAAAATACCTGCTTCATGAAACGATAATGAGATGGCGAGACCGGACTGGTTTTATCATTTTATGAAACAACACCCAAGTTTATCTCTACGTACTCCTTAAGCTACCAGCTCCTCAAGAGCTATAAGTTTCAACAAAACCAATGTTGCGAGATTTTTGCATTGCTGAAATCTATACCTGACAAATATAAATTCGAGCCTCAAGATATTTACAAGGACAGGGATCACAACAGTGCAAAAACCAGACATGGTGGATGCACGGAAAAGATTTAAACAAATTGGACATGTAACCTCTACTGAAAGAGGAACATTGGTGACTCTCGCAGCATGCGTTTCAGCAGGAGGAGTTCCGATTTCTCCTTTTTTCGCTTTCCCACGAATTAAATATAAGGACCACTTTGTCCAAGGTGCACCACCTGGCTCAAATGATGCGAACAGATCAGGAGGAATGTAGAAACTAATTTTATAAAGTTTGTAAGACATTTCATTCATTTTACGAGATGTTCGAAGGAGCGACAAGTACTACTTCTTCTGGATAACCATAGCTCGCACTTATCTATTGAGGATCTTGATTTGCGTAAAGAGAATGGAATAATTGCACTATCGTTTCCCCCACACTGTAGCCACAAGTTGCAACCGCTAGACAAAACTGTCTTTGGGCCACTCAAAAAATATGTTAACTCAGCATGCGACGCTTGGATGAACAAATCCAGGACACACTATGTCCATATATATATAAATATATATATATATATATATATATATATATATATATATATATATATATATATATATATATAAATAATATTCCCTCAATTGTCAACATGGTATTTCCGCTTGTTATGACTCCATCCAACATAACAGCTGGATTTCAAGTGGAATATACCTCTCCACCCCCGATATATTTGATGATGCAGAGTTTTTACCTTCATCTGTAACTTATCGCCCACCTCCTCAGGAAGAGATACCGCACATTTTAACACCTGCCGATTTGACGGACTCAGCTCATGATTCTTCACCACACTGTATTGCACTAGCCTCAACATCCAACCAACTTGTTCAACCTCAGGAAGTCTGTCCATTACCAAAAGCAGGACCACGGAAGCAATCTAATCGAGGAAGAAAACGGAGGAAAGCTGAACTTCTCACAGACACTCCAGTGAGAAATTCGTTAGCAGCTGAAGTACATAACAGAGCAAAGAAGCCATCTGATAAAACGGCCAAGAGGTTGAAGATTTGCAAGGCAAAGAATAGGCGGTTTGTCAAAAAGAAATTAGCGTTTTCCTCAGCGGAATCTGAATCCGAAGGAATTACTTATGCTGAAAGTGAGAATAGCGTCGGTCAATTATCTGATGCATCGAGTGAAGGTGAATCCTTCACTAATAATGAAAATTCCCATCCGACCGAACAACCCCAAATTAATGATGGTTCCTTGCAGAATACAGATGTTACCGGACCTGAAGTACACAAAAATGATAATTCAGCATTAGAAGTAGCAGATTCTAAAGAGAACAGCAATATAACTGAAGCTGAGAGGCGTGATAGACCCAATACGAAGTAGGAAACTTTATTTTGGTGAAGTACCAGTCACGCAAACATCCGGGTATGATTCTTGACATCTGCACAGATATAGACGACGTTTGTGTAACGACTATGATAAAACATCATAAATACTGGAAATGGCCAGACATCGGGGATCGCCTTTGGTACAAAAAGAGCAAAATACTGCAGAAACGATATCCTTTTAAACAAACCAGTAGTAAGCCTATATTATTGACTGCTGACATACAATGCTCACACAAACCAAATTTTCAGAATGTTTCCTATCCGTGTACTTGCTTTGCTACTTTCTTAATTAAAAAAAGAAATGAAATACTCTTGTCCTGAACTGTACGTTGCTTTTCCCTCAAAACCCAATCTTTTTCAGGTATGCCAAAAAGCCTCTATAGGTATGCCAACTTCCCCCATAACTGGGGTTAGTTGGCTTTCTTGAAGACCTTCGGGAAATAATTTCTAAGAGTAGACAAAACTAGTAATAATAACTAAGCAAATCGATACCAGAGATGTTTAGCTGCAAAAAATAGAAAAATCGAAAACCAAAATTTATGCCAGCTAGCCCCGGTCTCCCCCACTTAAAGGTATTGTTAATGAAATTCGAATTGCAATATAAATGTTTGCATGAATTTCCTTTAAGTTATTCTTGGTTGTATATTGAAGCAGCTGTTTTACTACTTCGATGCAGGCGGGCAAATTCGGCATAGTTGCTTGCAGTTATTCATACAATGCATAAGATTAGATTTCACTGCTCTCACTCGCTCGTAGGACTGTTAAAATAAATGCTCTTTTCGTGTATTTTTGAGTTTGCTTAAATCATAGAGGAAACCGAAATCTGCAAAATTTTGGTTCAAAGATGTAAATCTTCTATCTATACTGCTCATTCTGGAATTGATCATAGTATTAAAGAACTCTGTTTCGAACCGAATTTCGGGAGACTGTATGGGTTAATCACTACTTTCATAAGCGAACATCCTTTTCCCTTTGGCTAACCTTTTATTTTTAAATTCTTTTGGCAAGTCATAATTACTTCGTTTTTTATGCCTACCATTCCGTTTTTATGCCTACCATATTCGTGCTATTGTCGTACCCTTGGCCGACAATTATGAATATCTTATCCATTCTTTTTTCCCCAATTCTTCAAGTATTGCATTAGTTAGGTAGTCCCCAGTTGACGCAGCCACAACAAGAAACCCAATAAAATGTTCTTCTATTTTACCGGCTGTTATGTTGCAAAAACCTTAATACGACAGACATTTGTTGAACTCGACTATAGTCTCTTGTGGATTCAAGCAAAATACCTTCGAATCTCTTCTCCGGTCACTTTTTCCGCCATTAGCCTTATCAACTGATTTTGAATATCGCGGCTTAGATAATGTGTTACAAGTTGTTGGTCATTAATGCATTTCATCTGTTCTCGAAGCGCGGGATCATATTTAGAAAGCAATTTGAATAAGTCGATGAAGTTGCCGGAATTTTCACTACAGTCTATTTTAAGAAATTCTCTATGCCCTCCGAATACCAGATTATGTGAGGCTAAGAAGTTAATTTTGTCAATTAATCTTTCAAATAAATTGTACAAAGTTTTTTTTTAATTCATGAATTAGCCGTTCATTTTCTTTATCTATTGTTTTCCCATGCTTAATTCGCTTCTCAGATGTTAGCCATTGAAACATAAATGACATATGTTCTCTGATATTCTCGTGTCTTGGTAAAATATTTGTTAAGTGTTTCCAGTCTCAGCATCCTTCTTGACGATGTTGATTTTCACCATTACCGAGTCGTCTTAAAAAAAAAAAATAAGAAAAGTGCCCACGATCATCATCTTTGGGATGACCATTATCGCTGTTATTTGATGGCTGCTTTGGACCGCTTTGAGCAATATCATGACGCTGAGAATCGGTTAGGGGAAACGACCACATTCCTGGATCAGAACTTTAAACGTTTCTTTGATAATGTCGCCTGCATCACCGTTAACTGACCGAGAACTTATTTCTTATTCAGGAATTCCGCTCTCAACCTCAGAATCTGATTGGGTAGAGGTTGATGCTATTTCTACTTCCAACTATAGCTTACTAGTATTGGCTGTATTGGCTGTTCAATATCCGACGGCAAAGAAATCAATGTATATTGAACATATTAACAATAATAATTTTTTCACGCACATACCTACAGTCACTCCACATGTCTACAGTTAACTTATGAAAAATTACCTTAAGTAGCTCACTGAAATTCTATTTGAATAAATCGAGCTGATCAACAATCACTACGTATTAATTTGATACTGGTAGTTATCATTTTCAAACCTTCGACACAATAGTACTCATTCCCACTCACAATAAAATGATAGAAATGCTTACGGTACTCTGCTTTCTTTTGCGAGCCATGGAGAAAGAGTGGAGGCAGACTCGAATCAACCGAAATCAGAATCGTTTGCGGGTACGGAACTCCCTTCATAGCCATTGCTATATTCATCAACGCATGTAGCATTTGGCCTCGCACACGAATAAATACTCACGATTCTTTCTCAGAAGTAGCGGGAGGATGGATATAACCTCATAGCCGATTCAAACCTGTTTTGATACATTGACAATGGTCCTTGGATCAAATTAGATGGCGCATCACGTATGTCTTATATAGACCGATCTCTGTAGTCCGTTGTTAAGTGTTGACTAGGATACACTGCGCCTTATGATGGCGTGTTCATTATGTATATAATACACAAAACTTTGCGCATGATGAGTTGCATAAAAATTGCATATCCTGTCAAGATAAAAAGGTGTTCCCACGGTTCATTCTTCATATCGCCCACTATGCAAATTTTCCAGCTCAAACATTTAGTGAGATATGCATATGTTAGTAAATACCATTGGATACTTCTTTCGAGCTTCACGGAAGTGTGTTGGCATTCCACGAAGGGTTCAAGGAACCCAACAAGCAGAATTTAATTATAAGTTATGCTAGAATTGTAAATATCACACCGAAGGTAGGAGTGCAATTGTGATGTGAGAGATAACATTGAGGGCGGTTGAGAAAGTATACTGTAAGCCAACAAGTCCCTGCTTTAGTCCGATGTCAATGGCGTCGGTGACTTGGTTATTGATGCGGACTTGGGAGGTTGTGCCAAAATATTACATATAGTTTTTATAGGAAATATTTTAAGGAAAACTTCGCTTTGAGTTTTTGAAGACCGCAAGTTGACACTTGTTCGTTATGTGAGGAGTTGAATTCGACGATTAAGTACTTAATAGTCGAATTTTTATTGAGAAAATGGGTAAAAAAATTGTCACTTTTTTTATATTTTTGTTTGACAATATTTGTTGATACAACTAATTCATTACAATTAATTCACTCAATAAGAAGTTTTAGTATGGTATATTTTGAAAAATTCAATACACAATCTTACATCACAATCCGGACAGTAATATTTTGTCTCCTTTCGAATTTTTTTGCCACTTGCATTTTTACGTGAGCAACATACTTTGCATCGTCGAGTAGGTCTATCTTTCTTTGCAGTAGATGGTATTACTTCTATAAAATATCTACCAATCAAACATTGTGATGATGATGATATTGATGGACATCCAGAAGTCTGTTGGGATTTGCCACATTTTCCATAATTTGTTGTACGAGATCTAATCTGAATTGTAAATGAGTTTTTGCGCCTCCTTGCTTTCCATATAAAACAAAAGAATTCCATATTGTCTGATCGAGAAGGTACAGAAACATTTTCTAGTAATAACTCTATCAACACCACCCACAGCATTGTTATAATCATTTACAACTTTAGGAATTTTTTTGGAGTCCGGTGCTCGTTCAATTTCTATCATTTGTGGGTTATGATTTGTTGACAGTAAGGCGAAGTCCTTATCTTTCCTGAAGTGGACAAACTTTTCCACTTTGGTATGCCATTATTTCTCCTTTATTTAGTTTTTCCTTTTGTAAATCGACTGGCACATCTTTTCTATTCAGTCTCATCGTTCCAAATACTATATGTCGGTTTTGTGTTGGATAAGAATATCTGTAAGTATCGGTGAAATATAAAAATTGTCAGTAGTAAGACAGTATCCTAAATTCAAAACTGGCTTCATCAAAGCCATGACAATTTGTATCCCCATTCCATGCCATTTCATGGTCTTTATAATTACTATCCAGTGTTGTTCCTTTCCCTGTATATATTATAAAAGACTAAATATACCCAGATTTTGATTCACAGAGCTTATATGATGTGATGCCGAACCTGGCTCGTTTTAGAGGGATATACTGAATCCAACCTTATCTGCCTTTATAGAGCATAAGACTTCACTCTTTTGTCATGTCTCTCTCAGGTGTAATCGCCGAAGAAAACATTTTATTTAAGATTGAATGATAGTCCAGAACTTATTTAGCTTTGGATTTGGGTGTGCTTCGGGATTATACGTTGTATTATCATTGAAATGTTTACAATGCTTCAATAAGGCAAAATGTCTGTATGAGATACCATTTGCAAAAAATGGTGTTTGAACCATATCTTTCTTAGACCAGTACCATTCGATTAGAGGGCTTATTTATAATACCTTGAAGAATTTGAAGCGCAAGAAACACCATGACTTCATCATTATCTGTCAGTTTCCACTCCTTCAATCGTGAAAATCTGTTCAGAACTCCATTACTGCATTGATCTGCATATCGGTTGGTTTCAGTTGTGATCAAGTCCAAGATCTCTGTATTCCGGAAAAATTCAAAATAACGTCGCCGTCATTATCAAATTGCGCATTTCCACCAGGTGTATTATTGAAAGGGAACCTTGACGGAGGAGGAACTTGATATATTTATTTGACAAAATTCTTTGATAGGAGGTATCACTTCAGTCTCTAATTCCGAGGATTTTGGAAAATCACTTCTGTTGTCTGATTCATTAATCAACATTTTCTCAACACTTTCATAATCCAACAACATTTTCGGAGCCCAATAATGTAGAATTAAACTGAAAATAAAACCGAATATAAATGTATACACAACATATATCGTCTGCGTCTAAAATGTAAACAAAAACTCCATAAAATGTAATCAAATTATAAAAAGCTGTAATGCGAATAAATGCTAGACAACACGTACGAAACGCAACGGCGTTCTGTAAATGACTAAACACTCTTACAACTACATACCGCTATCTATTATACTGGTATACTTTTTAGAAACAAGCGATGTTAAATACTCGTGCAAATCACTATACACAAGTTAAAAAAAAATTTGTCCGAACGAGACTCGGCATTGTTAGTGTATGAAAAACACGGAAAATCCGTTCAGTGGTTAAGAGCACTTTCTTGTGTGAGTCTGCAAAAAGATCTGCTGAGGGTGAATTTTTAGTACATAAAGCTAGAGCAAAGGAGTTTTGTAAAAAAATAGAGCATGCGAAGGACATTGAAACCAGCCAAATGCTTTTGATATATGCATAGACAATATGCACAATCTTCCGCTTCCCCACATTCCTGTCCAAGAAATATTTTATTACAGACAGCTCTGTGATAAATGAATTTTTTGTCCATAATCTAAAGACTGATAAAGCTAGGCTTTATTTATATCATGAAGGCATAGCCAATGAAGGTGGGAACGAAGTTTGTTCATTTTTGGAACATTATATGGATGTAGTAAGTTTGTGAAGTATTTGTACTATTTTGATAATAAAAATTTAAAAAAAAAACTGCGTGCGTTATTGCCTTGTTTTACCAGTGCGTTACATAACCAGTATACCCTATGTATAGTGGCATGAACTGATGTGTATCTTATATACATCATCAAGGCTCCCGGGGAGAGATCTCCCTGTACGACACTTACCTGCTACCATAACCATCCAAACTAAATCAATCAAGGCAAGAGTGCATTATTTTTATTGTATTGCTCATTTTTTAACACATTTATATTATAACCGAATTGATTAATTACATTTTCACTTTTTAAGTTGTCGAAGACCTTGAACTATCAGTATTGGGTGAAGCGCCCTACACTTACACTTGTCGCGCTTCAGAGGGAGCGCCAGCCTATAGAGGGGATCAACTTGACGAGCCAATACGGCGTGGAATTAAGGATCGCGGCGTAAGCCAACACCTCACCCCTCCCTATTTCGTTGTACAATTTCACTATACCTCCGCCTAAGCTTTCACTCGCGTAATTACACTTTAAAATTGAAGAATGGGTAGCAGCACGCTCCCTACTAGACACGAATACAGACTGCTCGCCATAGCTTGCCCAATTACTTTAAATATCGTTCTTTTGTGAGCTTTAAACCTAAATTCTCTTAAAAGGTGCTGATAGCCAAACACGGGCGCTCTCGTTATACGAAAGCTTTTCCTCCCCGCTCCGTCTCACTTGCTCGGATGGTCAATATGCGAAACTCTCTTCGCTTAAGCTTTCGATTTTCTCACGATCTTTTGAGGTGAATCAGTGAAACTGGGGAGAGCGTTTACGCCGGAACTTGCAGTTTTCCTTTCAGCTTAACTCTCTTCAAAGCACACCGAAAGCTTATCGTTCACGATGTGATAATCATGTGTAGTGCATTGCGGGTTAATCTTTTTTGTTTACTTTTCCGCTCGCTTATTTACTTTTACGCTTGCACATTGGACGACACGCTTCAATAGCAATGGGCGAATGTGCTTATTTGATTAATTTCATTGGCGAAGTGCGAGTACATAGGTAGTGATTGCTCGCTCGGAACTACTTCAGTGATGAAGCGTAAGTATACACGAGTATGTTGTATGTGTTCGCTCGCAACAAATGGAGACATCGCCGGGGAAACGTTTGAGACCCGCTGTATTTGCTAAGGAACTGGTAAGTCAAGAATTCATAATAATTCATTAATTTTTTCCCTGAGAATCTCTTCCATGACTGAAACTGGGTCATTGCGAAATTTTTCTTGTTTTTTAAATACTTTTCAGGGAAACGTTATGTTGCAACGAATATAAAAGTACGCACATTATGGTGGCTGGTGATGAATTGCAAATAAATGGTGGCGGCAAAAATGGGGCTATTGCGATGGTAGAAATGTAAACGATGACGACTCTAGTGGACGGAATGATATCCAAATACTGTTATATTGGCGCTTTAAGCTAGGCGATCGCTAAAAAGGAACATCATCGTCATGGAAATTGAAGATGATTAGAGTGTGCATCCCAGAATCATTCTTTGGAAGGTTGCGCTTCCCTAGCTCCGAAAGTTTCGACCAATCCTCGTCATGAAAGCGGAGTTGAAATTCGTCGCGAAGAATAGATAAAGCTGCCGTGTATTCCTTCTTTTTAGCGTCAGTCCTAATATAACTTATCACTAACAATTACATTGCTTATACTAATAATAAATCTACTTGATTAATTAATCCTCCTTACCAATCCTTCAGCGCGTGGAGTGGTTCCTCGACATTATTCCAATTAAAAAGTTGGAGTGCAATCCAAGAGTGGCTCCGGGTTATCTTTTTTTTACATTTCGTAACTACCAAATTTCCAAATTTCAATAACTGATATTGAAAGACCTCATCAAGACTTTGAAACCCTACTCGCCTATCTTTGGAGAACTAAAATGTTAAGCGGTCAGATCCTTAAAGGGTGAGACCTCCCCTTTAAAAGCTTGAATTTTTTTTTTCCAGTATGAAACTTTCATCAACCAACGACTTCTGAGCTGTTCACAACTTTTGATGACTCGAACTTCTCTAGTTCCTGAGAAAACTTGCTGCGACACACTGACATTGGCGTTGAAAAAAAGATTATTCTTATAAAACCCTAAAAACGAATTGCGAAACCCATACCGTGCATTACTAATATGCAAGGGATCGGAAATGATATCAATTGCAATCGCGGAGTTGGTGGGACATGCCACAACACAACCGATGAAATATCTAACCTTTTATCATCAATTCTGAGAGATAAGCCAATCGCATGACTGTTCTAAAGAAATGTTTGACATTTTTTCGAATCAAGTGCCACTCAATCGTAAACCAATCAACCATTCTGTGTACATAGGGATGAAGAATACATTTTCAAATGTCTACTTTTACTGGAAATTCATCTATGTCCTCGACAGTTTGTAATACGTTGGCGAAATCCCCGATCCCAACCCTTGTTGTCGTCACAAAAAATTTCATCCTCAATATTTGTTGCTTTTGTTGCATGTTTTCAAATGTGTGCTCAATTTTATTTTGCCTTAACATGGAAATGGTATTGTTGGCATTGACAAGACAACCCAAAACTTCCTACAGTTCCGTTGATGCCTGACTGCATGTTGTGTTCTTCTTGTACTCCTGCAGATAATGAAATTCCACAAATTGCACGGAACAAAATGATCCTTTTGAATTTCGAGTCGAATTGAAAGTGGAGCAGGATGGAGTTCTACGCAGTGGATTCCAACGGAGAATGAATAGGAATTTTAAATTTTTGAAGCAGACAATGAAAGCTCTTAAAAGGATTTCTGAAAGCTAAAGCAGAATGAAAAAGAAGAAGCTTGAAATATGTATGTACATGTGTATCGTTGTCAATAAAAGCCATTGAGTGGGATTAAGGATATGCTTTTAGGTATGATGCACATCAGGTGGTAGCCAGAGTGAAATAGAACGCAGTGCGAACAATACGTACTGCGAAAATTGTTTAAGTAAAAAGGACCAAAGCCATTAAGTCTGACACAGAAAAGAAAAGTGTCAGGTAATGCTCATTTAATGGCACTTTCGCAAAGCTTTTGATCGTTTGTTGCTAAATATTCTTTTGGGTATGTGCTGTGAACCAACCAAAAAAGCATACACAAATATTTCTAAGCAACACTGTAGACTATTGATTTTGGCACTTTCGCGAAGAACGTACGAATGAAATGCTGCAGAAAGGCTAATAAAAGATATAGTACATCTCAAAGGCCCAAGGAGCGTGTGAAGAAATTCGACTTTTTAGAATTAGGGGCGCATGATAGATGGCGTACAGAGAACAAGGCTCTATAATCAACTCTCCACGTTTGTCTTTCGCTGCACCGGGAATAATTCTGTCTATATCTTGTGAAGAAGGACCACGAGGAGCCTTCGAATCTGAAGCTTTTGTGTGTCTGCTAGTATCAAGAAAAAGTATTTTGTTTTCGGATTATATTTTGAATAATGAATGTTTTTAGGGCAAAATGCGTTGCACATGGTGAGAATCAGCTCTTTGGATTTTTGGTTGGATATTCGTGGCCTATTTAAGTTTTTGCGGTTTAAAGCTGAGAGAATATAGGTTCAAAGTTATTTTGTTGCTTTAAAGTATTTCAAGGAAAAATTTGATTAAATTTTTGAACTATAGTAGCTGTTCCTCTGCTACCGCACAGAAAAGAAGCTTTAATTTTAGTGTATTACGCAAGGAAACAAATTGACACAAATTAGAGAGTTGAAAAGAATCATTCAGAAAGTTGATCAAGATAATTTGCAGCGCTGAAAAATTTTCCACAGAAAACATCTCAATTATCACAATTGCAATATTTGCGCTTGCAGATAGTTGCAATGTAAATGAACTGAATCTATATTTACTCGTTTATTGACTATCCTACACCCTCTTATATGAGAAATGTAAATAAGATGTTGCCGGTCACAACCCCAAGAAATAAACAAAAAAATCAATTTATCATTTTATCGCTCACGCTGTTTTTATTGAAACATTCTCAGATGAGTCGATGCCGACAACAACAGCGTCTACGGCTGTAAATCTTGACTCATGTGCTAGGTTAATCACTTCCAAGGCTTCCTTTTAGATTATCATTAGCGATTCAGTGTAGGTATAAGTATGGGGGGTTGATAGTTGAGCTTCGTATTGGCAAGCTTTTGGAATTCGCTCGCAATTATAGTTGCGAGGCACACTCCCATCGGGGAAGGCCATCTCAAGTCGATCACCCCAGGAATCGTTCAACTTGGATTGAAGCAGAAAACGGCGCCTAAGAATGTGATTACGTTGGCGGTTGTTATCGTTGCAGGACTAACGACATAAGAAAATAATCTTCTTTCCTTTGAAAGTCGGTTGAAATAAATGTGGCAAAGCGTGGGACACACTTTTCGATAAAATTTGGAAAGATTCTTCAAACCATTTGATGGTCTTCTCAATATTTTCAAGAAAATCGCATTCAAAGTTCCTAAATTTTGTTGTGGTGCCATATATATAGTACATCTATTCAACAGCAGCTGTGACCGAGTAGTTAATGAGTTAGCCAATTCAGAATAATGTGCGTTGAAATTTTAGAAGCGTTTCATATTCCTTTCTGGCAACCTTCCTTTTCCGACTATCGCAATATTAACTGAAGCTAAAAATGCCTGCAAACGAACAATGGTACAATGCATTGTCAAAGTCGCAGTATTTATCGCAGTCACAGACATTAGAAAATGGCAGAGGAAGTCTTGACCCGGGGTGGCATACTGACAAAAATGATGTAAAATTTAATAAAATTCAAAGTTTCATGTATTAAAAATTGAAAATATAAATGAGTTTATAGTTGAATCTAGAATTGTTTAAATTATAATTATTTAATTTTCAAGCTATAATTATTTATTAAACTGTAATCAATAGAAAAAGTCCCCGTTGACACCACCAGGCGGAAGGGCAGATTTCTCGAAGGTATGTTTATGGTTTGACTTGCCACCATTTTGAAAGACAAACACTGTTTATAGAAAATGTTTCATTGAATAAATACTTCCAATGAAAGCCATTCCAAACGTTTCTAAATAAATATGTGCAGCAGCTCAGTTACTACTAAAATAACTAATTTCGCTTACCTACTGACCTTTGGGTATCATCATATTTGATTTAAAAATTATTTTAGAAGATATTTGTCTAAGAGTCTCATCAACCACAGTATCAAATCTCGTTCAATTCGATGTTTAACTCTGAACTGAACAAAAATATTTGATTTTTATTGAAAATGGCAGATAAAAATATCAACTCTAAATATTCGACTTTTTATTTACGATCCAAATCCCAGGCAGGATTAAAGCTCTTGCTATAAAAGTTCATAACTTCCAGTTTCATCAAAGCCCTTTAGAGAATATGGCCACTGGAGCCCCATGAGAAACTAAAAAATTCTATATTTTAACCACTGTCATGTTGAATTTAGTGTCATTGATGATGATCAAAATCAATAATTTTTAGATATCATCACTATCTACCGTAGTGTTAAGTTTCATGCAAATCGATAGAAATAATGACTTTTCAAAGCCTTTGGAATTTCGAATTTTGGCTAGCCGCCATTTTGAAATTGAAGACCAAACCTCAAATTACGTTCATTATTCTCTAGCTACCCATAGTATCTATCCAAATACGAAGTCTCATAAACATCGACTGAAGGGTTTTTTTGTGGTTGAAAGGTTAATGCCCATTTACGCACAGAGTGTGGGACTCCTATGTTCGCAAGAAAGCGACTGGACTACCCATTAAACACCTCCTCTGTCAACCTGAGAACCTAGCCTGGAACCGTTTGACACATTAATTTGGGCCAGGTCTCGTTTTGGTACGCCGTGTGGCGCCTTCAAGCTGAGGGATCCCTCTTCTAGCGAGAGGGGAAAGGAGAAAAGGAAGTGCCAGAAAAGCGATCCCCCAGCCCCAATGACCCCGGCTGCAGTGAACCCCTTTTATCTTTTAGGACTGCCGGAACATAATGTGCCACTTGGTTCCATTTGTTAGCCAATTCGAGCATCACCGCGACATATTATCCGGGGTGAGGTCTCCCGTCCCCCTGTAGAGGTCCCTTCGCAACTTGACCCATTTTTTGCACGCAAAAAATGTGTGGCGGGCATTGTCTTCTTCCATTGGGCAACCGACAAACGGAGGACCGGGACTTACCAATCTTGTGTAGGTAAGCCTCAAAACTCCTATGCCCGCTCAAAAGTTGCGTCACATAGAAGTCAGTCTCACCATGCCTTCGATTTAGCCACGGTCTCACATCTAGTATGAGGCGCGCAGTCCACCTTCCTTTCGTGCAATTCACCCGAGACTGCTGCCAATCGTTCAGTGAGCGCTGTCTCTCCTCGTGGACAACCATCTCCCTCGCATTCTCGTTTCGGCGCAGGTAAATAGCGCGGCGCTCTCTAGCAAGAAGGGCAACAGGTATCACGCCTGCAATAACTCTTACCGCCGAATACGAAGATGACCCTACAGCACTCATCAAGAGGCGTCTTTTTGATGGGCTTGGTACCCCTACGTTGGCCATAAGTCGACTCACAGCCAACACCCCCGAAGCAGCCTTCTTAGCCGTTGCCCTGATTTGCTCAGAGAAACTCATCTTCGAGTCGATCAGCAGCCCCAGGTACTCCACCGATGACTTCGATTCGATAGTCTCCAATACTGATCATCCTTACTCTAGGGATTCTCGTTTTTGTCAAGATGACCACTTGGGTTTTCTTCAGTGCTAAACTGATTCCTCGAGCAGTCATGCAGTCTCTCACTCGGCGCATTAGCATACCTAGCCAAATTGCGCTTGTCCAACGGTGCGTCCAGCGACCAGAGCCGCAACATCATCCGCATAGCCGACCAAGCTCGACTCAACTCGCATCTCAAGTCCTAGTAGCCCGTCGTAAGACACATTCCATAGGTCCGGACCAAGGATAGATGCCTCGGCAACATCCGATGTAATTTCCATTCTTCGTTGGCCCTATATCGTGTCCTAGAGCAGGCTTCGGTCCTTCAGGTAGTTCCTCAAAATTCGCATTAGATATTCTGGAATTTGAAAAGGCTTTTCCAGCATATCCAGAATATCCACCCATCTAGCGGAGTTGAAGGCATTCCTGACATCGAGTGTCACCAACAGGACGATCCGTCGCTTGGTGCGACTATATGCCCCTGCCTTCCGGATCGCGCTCACCACCTCTGTAATCGCATCAATGGTAGAACGTCCTGCTCTAAAGCCATACTGCCGAGGAGATAGATCCTCAGCATCACGTATCGCGTCAGTGAGTCTTCCCTTGATGAGTTGCTCTAGCACTTTCCCAGCCGTGTCTAGCATGCATAACGGGCGGTATGCAGACGATGATTCGGGATATCCCTTCCCCTTGCTGATCAGCACGAGCCTCGCTACCTTCCATCGTACCGGGAAAGCCCCGTCCCGTAGGCAAGCGTTGAATGTGCTGAGCAGCAAGTCAGGATAATGGTGATAGACAAGTTAAACACCTCAGCTGGAACACCATCTGGGCCTGGAGCCTTCCTCGCTTTCAGCGAAAGGGCTGCCTCTTCCAGTTCCGGCTGTGTGAAGAGTGGACACTCATCTGCTGTTTCACCATGGACAGCGTCAACAGGGACAGAATGGGTGGAAAAGAATGCCCGCACTATCTCGTCCATCTTTTCCGCATCATGTAAACAAGGTTTCCGTAGGGCACGAAGCTTCCGTATAACTAGCTTGTAGCCAAAGCCCCACGGACCCTTGTTCAAATTGTCCACTAGGTCATGCCAGCAGCGAGTCATGCTGTTGTTGATCAATTTACGAAGGCATTTCCTGCCCGACTTATATGCTGCTACGCGGTTGCTCGCCTCGTCACGGTTCCGTGCTCGTTGAGCCTCACGAGACAGCGACCTCCAAAGCATTAAGCTTTCCTTGGAAAGATGATATCGATTGGTTCGGTGTTAGGTACACACTGAAGAAGATGGTACCTGAGCACCGAACCTACACAAAACCCTCCCTACGTACACAGCTCTCCGCCTGGAAATCACTATTTCGAGCCCAAATGGCGGCGGTACCAGTTTCATCAGGCTACCATGATGCTGAACTTTTATCATCGTGTTGCTCACTCAGCGACAGAAAGTCGACTTTCATGTCCCTCGAAAACTGCTCAAGTAGATATTGTGCGGTTGAACTGCGGTGTAGGATTACCTGGATGCGGGTCATTTAAGTTCTGATTTTGCCTTTGCTAGGGCTTCCTGGAAAACCCGGCATTTTCCTGATCTCAAGGCGTGTCCGAAATTATGCCTTGGATTAGGGTCCTTGCAAAGAATATAGTGTGCCACCTTCGTATACTCTTTTCTTTTATGTCCCATTTCATCGCATTTGTGCAATAGGGAACTCCTATTGGGCCCTTTGCATACTTGTGCGGTGTGACCATAATGAAGCCATTTGAAAAATTGAAGAGGCGTTGCTCTTCGCCGTATCCTACAGACAACCCACCCTATTCGTACTTTGCCCGTATTCAGAAATTGTTCGGGGTCCTTTTCGGTCAAGTAAATTATGGCCATACGTTTCCCCTATGATTTTCTGGTGCCAGCCTCGCTTTGATCCTGCCCACGCTAGGGAACTCCTTTTTGATGGCCTCTTTTACCTCGGCCAGACCTGTGACGCAGTCGATGTCTCTTATTTCGATCTTTGCCACCGGCTCGAGTAAGGATATAGCTGCGCTTTTTCTGAGGACTTTCTTCACTGCGTCACAGAATGCTTCCCTATTCTTGGCCTCTGCTCCAAATTCGATCAGTATGTGGCCCGACCGCGTTGGTCGTACTGCTTTAATGGCAGTGTTGGTGCCTTTGGGCCTTACGTTTTCGTTTTCGACGTTGGCGATGAAATCACACATTATCGCTTTATTTGCCTAGTCAATCGTTACTTTTCCTGCCGTAATCTTCTCGTTGACTTCAGGATGGTTCTTTATTATTTCGGGATTTACGACCCTTGCTTCAATCACTTCGGTAGCGATCGCAGCTGTGACCATCGAAATCTCGAATTTCTTTATATTTTCCTCCACCGCTCGAGCATTTGGCGCGTCCTTATAGGACGCTCTGGCACTCGCATTATTTTTTTGCTGCGCCCGAACGCTGCAGGAGACTCCCTCTGTACCAGACTATCTGTTGATCTCCGCTTTTCGTCCGTCTTCACTGTCATTGTATTAATCGTCGTTTTTGTCATCGTTAGTACTTCTCCCGATGTGCTGTTAACAACGTGACTGCAGCCGCTGGTTGCGTCGTCGTTATTGTTATCTTTACATTCTTTTTCTTTTCCTTTTTAGGGTTTTTAAACATCTTTTTTAAGGGTTTTTGTTTTCTCCAGTTTTATTGGGTCCCCCCTCGAAGCCGCTATCTCCGTTCGTGTATGTAGTCGCCTTTTTGGTCCCATGGTTATCTTTGCAAAGCAGGGAGGCCATGCGAGGGTTGGCAAAAGCGCTAGTCGGGAGTCCGTCTCAACCGAACCTACACCACCAACCCAATGGTGCGAACTTCGAACGTACTCCGAGGCCTGCCAAGATTTTACCGGGACGGAGATGGTATGAGAGTGAATTGGAGCCGTTCACACACGAGTGTCACCTTCAAAGAACTTAGAAAATAAAATCGGATCACACAACAACAGAATTATTGGTGAGTATCAAGGTGGTTTCAGATCTGGTAGATCGACGATAGACCAATTGTTCGCTGCCAAGCAGGTACTTGAAAAATGCTGGGAGTTCAACACAGACGTACACCAAATTTTCGTTGACTTTCAGCAAGCATACGACAGTATTGATCGTAACGTACTGCACCAAATAATGCTCTGCTTTGGCCAAATTAGTCCATCTTACCAAAATTGCAATGACATCGACGACCTCCCAAGTCCGCATCAATAATCAACTCACCGATGCCTTTGACACAAATATCCGACTAAAACAGAGAGATGGGCTGGCCCCATTGCTATTCAATTTGGCTCCGGAGTACGTCATAAGGAGGCTTCCTGTATATACACGAGGTACATTACTACACAAGTCGAGCCGAGTACTACCCTATGCAGACGACATCAATATTTTGTCACGGTCATTAACAACTGCCAAAGAACTCTTCCTGAAACTCGACAGCGAAGCAAAACTAGTAGGGCTACAAGTCAATTAAAATAAAACAAAGCTCATGACGCAGTTTAGGCAAAATACTTCAAGCACACAAAGTATCACATTTGGCGAATACAATATTGAAATTGTTGGCGAATTTCTGTATCTAGGCGTCAAAATAACGAGAAGCACTAATGAAAGAGACGAAATATGCCAAGAATACAGCTCTCAAATTAAATATTTTATTCAGTTTCTAAAATCTTGAAGACCAGCTGCATACACTGGAAAACAAAACTCCAAGTATACAAATCTGTGATAAGACCTGTGTTATGCTATGGGCGTGAAACATGGACCCTAACCCAAACATTTGCAAATATGAAATTTTTGACGACCCTAAGGTGTCAACGATTGTGAGACTGCGGAAGCGGCAATTGGTTGGACACATGAATCGTATGGACGAACAACGGATATACAAAAAGGTATTCGTTTATCAGAAGAGAGTGGCTATCATTGATTTGAGCAGTAACAAGGACAAAATTCACATAATCTCATTGTCAATTGTTTTCAATTTGCTAATTCGATAAGAACTTTGATTATGGGTAGATGCAAATAAATTTTTCGACTTTGACATTGACTTTAACATTTCTTTGACTCAGAGCCTATTTAAAGACAAAAGCTTTTATTGGTAGCGAGCAAACAAAGAAATTTATAGCTTTCCAACAATCTCGCTCAAAGTAAGCCACTCAGTCTGGAAATTATGAATATTGATCTTTAGCTTAAATCAGTAAACGGCAATACAATACGCGAATTCTTAGTTAATCAAACATACTCGTACCTATAATCGCTTTATTAGTACTTAAGTTCAACGCGCGTGAGTAAGCGATATCAGAAATATCACAATAAAGTTCCCCAAGTAAAACGACATTTATTTCAATTACTCGGACATACGCCGTAGACATCAACTTTTACTTACAAATAATTACGCTTTGTTATGTTCCTCACACAATCATCACATTGTTAACTCACCTGGAAAAGAAAGAGAAGAAAATGCATAAGTTCAAAGTTATTTATCAATGAAATTAATTACAATAAACAAATTTCATGGCTAAGTTGATTGGGAAATAATGAAGTTTTTGCAAGTTTTCACTTCGAAGCAGAAAACAAACTTGGCATATAAATGCACTCATTGTTACCGCGTGATGCAATTAAAAAAGTTTTAATTAAGAATGATTCATTCTGAATGCTCGCTTTAGTGTTATTTATTCTAACTAATTCATGGTAGCGTGCGAAAAAATCGAAGCAAAGTAGAAATTCAGATTAGATAGGTAAATGCAATCAGAATAATTTTTTTTGTCATTTGACCTTGCTCAGTCAATCCGCGTCGTTAATTACAGGACGCGGTGTCGTCCGCGTAGAGGTAATAATTTTGCCGAAGCCACCTAAATGAAGATCTTTTCTTTATTAACTCAAAACAAAATAAAATTATTTGCCAATTTATTTTCAGCTAGCACACGCTCGCGAAAACTTTAAAAATTCATTCATTTATCACTGATGAAAATGAAATAAATTCATTCATAGCCCGCAGCGCACTGTTAGCCGACTTTTTCTCCTCCAATATTTTTTTTTAGAGTTTTCTATTTACTTTGCCGTTGCCAAAAATATAAAAATTGAAATTTTTTATTGAGAATTCTTTTCTTTAAATTTCTTTTTTCAGAGGAAATTATTGAACTGGAAGAAAATCAATAGAATTCATTAGGGTGAGAATTTTCAATGTTTCTTCGGTCCCTGCAGCAACGTTGCTCTTCGTTGGGTTTCCTTTCCTTTCTCGTTTCATTCAACAACGTTTTCATATTTTCGTTTGAGTTTTCGGAAGACTGCATTTGCCAATTTTAAAATGAGTTTAGCCTTTTCTGCTTGGATATCATCCAATTTATTCTGCTTTACCATGGAGATTCGTTGGTTTTTTTCTTGTAGTTTTTCCATTGAAATGGAAACGATTTTCAAGAAAATTATTTTCCCATGCGAAATTCAATTTTCAATTAGTCCAATTGGTTTTAGATATTTGCAGCCATCTAGTTCGGTAAGAATTGTGAACGAGTATCTAATCGTCAAATAATTTGTAACTTCTAAAGGACAAATGGAAATTGGATTGGCATTATCGATTTTGAATAAGAAATTGACGAGGTTACTTCTGCACAAAACGAATAATTTTTTGTCTTGATTTTTGTTTTTATCGATAAAGTTAGTATATTTGAAGCTGTAGAATGAATTCCATGAATATCACAGCTGTTTTTGCGGTTGGGAGGTGAAGGATATTTACGCCCTGAGTGTGGGGCTCCCAGGCGACCCACCAAACACCTCGCTGTCATCCTCAAAACCTAGTCTGGAACCGCTTGACACATTACTTCGAGCTAATCTTGGTTTTGCTACGTTGTGAGGCGCCTTCAAGTTGGGGGATCCCTCCTCTATCGAGAGGCGAGGAAGAAAGAGGGATTGCTAGAAATGTAATCTCTCATCCCCGATGTTTCCAGCTGCTCAAGTGAGCTACTTTTATCTTTAGGACTGCTAGAATGTAATGTGCCACATGGTTCCATTTATCAACTGATCCAAGCATCTGCCGATTAGATTGTCCGGGGAGCCTTCTCCTGTTAATTTGTAGAGGTCCCGGCGCAGCCTGTTCAATCTTTTGCATGCATAGAATGTGTGACAGGCATCGTCTTCTTCTCCTTTACAAAGCCTATAGTCGGGGTACCGCGAATTACCAATCTTGTGCAAGTAAGACTGAAAACACCCATGCCCGCGCAAGAGCTGGGTCAGGTAGAAGTCAGCCTCATCTTGTCTCCGATTGAGCCACGGTCCCAGATCAGGGTTGAGGCGCGCAGTCCATCTTTCCTTTGTGCTGTTCACCCTGGACTGCTGACAATCATTGATTACGCGGAATAACACAGCTTTAAAGTTGGAATAAAGTCACAGATCATACTTCGTTACATAAAAGAGTAAACACTCTGATGCTGGAATAAAAATTCAGCTGAATAATTAATGAATGTTTGTTTTCAATAGTCCGTGGTCGCAACTCTTTCTTCGATCAATGTTATAATTCAAGTGCTTTGCATCTGTCGCATATTTTACTGCTTTTCACACTGTTTATTATTCTTAAATTTTCCTTTCTTTGAGGCTATTTAAAAGTAGTTTTTTTAAAGGCAATATGTCTGTGGAATTTGTAAAGCCGTAGTAACATATAGTATGTATAATCCGTATCTTGTTATAAATGCTATAGCTACTTTTGGGTTCCTATTGATGTAGAATCGGAAATGGGCACTAGAAAGATAAGGATCCAAATGTGAGTCTATGGTATAGAATGGCCAGGAGCCGAGAAAACTGCCATTGACGGAGCAATGAAAAATTCATCCTATATCAAAATTAATATCTAAGCATCAAAAAAGCTGAAATAAATTTATTTTTCGCATTTTCGGTTTTATCACAGCAAGCTCAGTGAAAAATTTTCTAAAATTGTATGGTGCCATTTATGCAATAATTTTAAGAGAGCTACAATATTTGCTAATCTTGAGTAAAAGGAGTGTATTGGAAGTAATGAAGTACTTTGACAATTCTTTAGTATGGAATAGATGAGTTTTCCTCGATGTTTCGTTGTCAGGTTTTGAGTCAAGACGTAGTTTCTGTGTGGATTGAATCGTTGATTCCATTTCTAGGGCACCAGTAGAGATTTGCTTTTGTACGGAAATTAAATTATATCCACGATATGCCAAGAAAGAAATAACATTGGATGCTAATGAAGGGCAAGCATTCGTTGCGACCTCATCTAGGGAAATGCGCCTTTTTGTCGAGGACCGCTTGAAAACTCTGCTGAAGATATGTGGCCTTTGGTTTCTTCAGTATGCAAAGCTGGTGGTTGTCTAACAGCCTTAAATGAGTGGGGAACCGTAAATTCGCCAAGCGGATGTGCCCCTGGTAAATCCTGGTTACAAGCCAGTCTAAAGGGGGAGGGAAGGGTAGAAGTGTAGTTGAACTGGTGTAAATTGTGCCAGTGTCGTAAAGGCTGCGGATCTTAAAGGGAAGCTAAGCCAAAACCGGAGAAAAAGGAGCAATTGCCGAACCAATGTACCCTACAAATCGATGTATCAAGGTACCGAAGAATTGGGGGATGAAGAGGCCAGATGAGAAAAGACTGAGAGCAACGAACCCGGAAGCAATGTTGATGGAATGTGAGATACCCAAGATGTGGAGTAGCTCGACGAGAGAAGCCTGAACGCGAAAAACCCATAGCAAAGCTGTTCTCTGCGCAAGATGGCCAGAAGGAAGAAGTAAAATTAAACGAAAAGCGTGGCAAACCGAACAGTGAGGGAGGCGAAGGACCTGGAAGCGTGATGGCTGGAGGAAAGAGTTAGAACTCGGCGCACAACGTAAGCTTAGTAGGGAAGGGAAACGGTGTACATGGAACCGCTAGTGAACTAGTAGTGCATGGTGGCCCAAGAGTGAAGTCAAACTGGACGAACGGCGGAAGCCTAGGATAAAGAAAAGACGAAGGACTTGGAGGCATAGTGGCTGGAAGGGAGAAGTGAAACCAAGCGAAAGGAGTGCTGAACATAGTAGCGAGGGAAAGCAAAGGACTTGGAAGCGTGCTGGGAGAAGCGAAATTGGGTGAAAGGCGAAAGCTTAGTAGGAAAGGGAAACGAGGGACCTGAAGGCCTAGGCGGTTGGTGGTGCATAAGGGTGAATTCAAACTGGAAGAACATAAGTATAGTAGAAAGGGAGACGATAGACCTGGAGGCATAAAGATAGGAAGGGAGAAGTGGAACTGGAAGAACGGGGCAAGCTTAGTAGAAAGGGGAAAGTCAGACCCAAAAGCATGAGGGTATTGTTGGTGCCTGACAGCTGAAGGATAAAGTTGAACTGGACGAATGGCATAAGCATAGTAGAAAGGGAAAACGATAGATGTGGAGGCATGAAGGCCCGAGGAGAGAAGTAGAACTGGACAAACGGCGCAATTTTGATACGAAGGGCACACGAGGATTTTCATGCTAAAATTAACTTTCAGTGACCCCACCTTTTTTGTCCTTCGCCGAGCGCTCGATCGCCAGAAAAATACTACTACTACTTGATTTTTGTAATTTTTTCCCCATTTGCGTTATCAGTTTAATTTGTCTTCCTTTTTGCTTTTGGTAAACTTTTATTAAGTTTTTTATAGTAATTCTTGGAGTGGTCGGATTTGTTTTCGTTAATGTTTCTAGAATTTGTGGATTTGTAGTTAGTTTGTTGTTGAATTAAATAAACGGCCATGGATTGTTAAAAGCCATTCGTTTTCTTTTCATTTCTCAAAAGGACCTTTTCCTTTCTCTTTGTGGTAATTCTTATTTAATGTGTGTGGCACTGTAGGAGCAGAGGGTGTCCGGACGACAAGCGACAAGACTGAGCGCTAGCCGGCCGCAGTATGCCATCCCGGGTTAAGCACCTCTCTGCTAAAAATTAATGTCTGCAATTGTGGTGACTTCCGTGGTTGCAACAACTCATTTCTTTTCAAATAATATTACCTACTTTCCGTGACGACAACATTAGATTAAGTTTAAAATTATAGTAGCTTCACAAAAAGAATAATGGGAACATTTTGTACTTTTTTTTTGTTTCTATGTGAAGAATTTACTTAATTTTGATTAGGATTTTTTCCAATAAATCGAATGATCGAACTTAATTTCTAAAATAGTGCTGCTCTTACTTTTTTTTATCTTAGAGCTCGTTATTTACTGTAGGTTGTCCAGCATGGACAGCATTTCCACCTGAAGAGCCCTATTGACAGATCGATGGCCAACCTCAGAACGTGGGCCGGAAGTGGCGGACAGTTTGTCGCACTTTCAAAAGTCTACACGACACCATCCGTGCTGATGTTGAGTCAGCCCCCAGTATAATGCTCAATTCACGAGGATGAACTAGAAGAGTTAGTACTACCTGTGAAGGTAAGGAGAGCACCGGGACTAGATGGCGTTCCGGCTGCGGTGCTGTAACTTCTCAATTACTTTTGGCCTGACTTGCTGCTAAGTACATCAAACTTTTGTCATCAAGTAAAGGTCTTCGCGCAGCGCTGGAAGTACGGAGACCAGCCCTTTATATCCGATGAAAACAAGTACTACTCCTGATGGGTAGTTCAGCTGATGGCACTTAATTTAAGAGATGGGCCAACATACTGGAAACATTGAGAATGCATCCAAGTACCAGCAAATTTACCCGGAGACCAAAGCCATCTCTGGAACTTACATTATGTTTCGCTCAAAACTTCGCTATACCCTGACTTTTCAAACACGCCATACGATAAGCTCTACTGAGTTTAAGATGATTCGTATTTGGCCAATTACGTCGATAATATTGCAGTACTGGTTGCTAAAAACACTGCTGCAACAAGTATAATTACAGAAAATTGAGAAATGCCAGAAGAGCCTATACCGAGTTAAGACTTTAATCTGCTGATTGACTCAGAGCTAAGTTTCCCCGAACGCACCAGGTTAGTGGCTGATAAGACCGCATCGAACGTAGTTGCTTTGAATTGACTTATGGCCAATGTAGGGAAGTCCTTTTCAACATCAAAGCGTAATACAATCTGAGGTACTGTAAAAACCTGAAATATACCTTAAGTAAGGAGTCCAATCGATAAATGACTTGACACTGAGACCCAGTCAAAGGCCTGGTTAGACTCATTTCTATCAGGCATATTTTATTTAGGGGGGAAGGATGATGTCTATTAAATATTCTGTTCTCAGAAGATGGGGCAGGCAGTATTACAAATTTGTTAAGAAATTGGAAAGACACTCCTTGAAAGGCTTCATGGGACCGATCCTTACAATGAAGAAAGACAATGATCATCTGGAGGCGACAAGGATGGAGCAGTATCTTTTCTGACAGCTTCTCCCCTTTCTCCCTTTCCGTTGCCAAAGGGATTTCTGCAATACAACGGCACCTGAGGGAATATAGATACAAGGTCTTCTCTAAAGTAATGGACTGGAAGGTTAAAGTCTAGGTTGCCAAGTTGATAAAAGATGTGTTTAGTGGGTAGTCCAGAAGCCTTATATTATTAGAAAGTCTAAACTTAAGGCGTGAATAATTGCAGTGCGAACCAGGAAAAGGCTGGCTGCTGCCGAACTCTGCGGCAAAGAAGGAGCTAACCAAAGCCATTGCAAGTAACAAACGCACCATATAACAACCTTATTGTGAGAGACATGACTCTGACCTTTGGAATGATGAGTGCAAGTTGAGCCGTAAACTCGGTTACATATAGTAAGCTCGCTGTTCCCTGTACTCGTATATATACCTATGAAAGACGATCTTTGCACTTTCAACCGGTCGGATGTTCTACCCTTCACGGGCGAAAAGTTAAAACCTTATGGAGCATTTGCCGAGGAACTCAAATTTTTCGTGGAGGATAAATTAGATTCTAAATTGAATTTATATATTAAAGTTGCTTGACTAGTCCTCGCATAAGGGAAAAGGGAAGCTCATCAGTATTCTTGCTGTTGTGCATACTGGACACAACAAAAAACTCTTTTGAGGCAGCAACCAAGCCACGGTTGCTGTCAGCAGGCGTTCTTTCTGACATGCAGCACGGTTTCTGGAAAACGCACTCAATAAACGATGCCATATTAGCAGTTGTTGGGGCAGTTGAAAGACTGAGGAGTTATATTGTAGTGACAATACCAGACCTTCCGACATGCTCGTTCCATTGGACGGGTAAAATGCCTTCGTTTGGTCTTTTGGGCTATAGATTTCTGGTGACGAGTACTTGCTGAACTGAGAAAGATTAGAGGATAAGACGATGGAGTGTGAATTTTAAATGCAACACATGCTAAGAAATGCACGAACGAGTCCACCACGATGAAAATTTGGAGCATCGAACTAATAGTTCTTGCCTATGTTCTAAAACTGCTTGTAGTTTTTCAATCAAAATATTAAATGCTTAACACAATATGTTCCGCATGGCGTAGGATAGGATTATATCTTTCAATGAAGCGATTTATCTGGTTGAATGCTAAAGTAAAGTAAAAAAGATTCTAGAAATTAATTAATCAGAGCCAATGATCTAAGAATACTTAACATTACTCTTTTTGACTATACTTTGACCCAATACATTTTCTTTACAGTGATACTGAATTATCAACAACCAAGTGCTTGGACTTTAGAGTAAAACTATAGTTGAAATGAACCTTACATTTTGTAAAATATTGTACATTCGATGATATAGCACCATAGAAAAGATACACATAGAAGGAAAGATTCGAACAAATTGATTCAACTGGCCCCGGAGATCTTGAAATGCGAGAGGCAGCGTGGTCCATGCAAAAACTTATCTTAAGAAGGAATGTGAATTCGGTGAAATGTGAGGCTTTCATTCTATCTGCATCTGTTGTAGCATAATACTCTGTCATCCGAATAAAGCTTATAATCCAACTCAGTTTAGAAATATACATCAACAATTGATTTCACAATTTTCGCAAATAGGTCCCATTAAATCAAAACAGGTCAATCTGGCTTAGTTCGTGGAATTTGCACACGTTAAAGTCAACACTCCATCAATTACCATCCACGTGCTAATCACCATTAATATCGTCGTCATCCAAATATTTTCTAGGTCAGGACAATTGAACAATAGAAAAATTCACTAAACATCGCAAATAACATTTGTAAATAGGGAAATTTCACCAGTCATCGTGCGAGCGTAAACCGTTTCAGTACCCACAGATAAGCGGCACAAAATGTTAAAGCAAATAAAATATTTTTATCAATTTATCGTCTTACGATCATACAGATATTTAATGTATGTATGAGTATGTAAACAAATAGCGAAACAATTATTTCCGGGGTTGGGGATTTGGAGTTTTTGATGTTAATTCAACTTATGAATAGCTAAAGCAGGAAATAGCCGAATCGTATGGTAATTAATGTTGAAAACTACATTTGAGCTTGTTTTTGGAATTGCTAAGAGATTATAGCGACCTCGAAAATCTGTTAGTTCTCCCTATCAAAAATTAGAGATTTTATTTGTCGATCAAATTATATTTATTTTTTGAGACGCAATGTTTCACCTGCAGCGAAAATAGCGTGAAAACAAAGAAAATTTCGAATGTTTGTAGAGAAAGAGGAAGTGTTGCATATTTTTATTGAGGGTTCACATTTCTTTACAACGTAATCACAGATGTCAGTCGTTGACGTTTCGTAAGCAAGTCAAGGAATAAATATTTATTTCGACGGGACGATTATATGAAAAGAAGGGATTATATGTGGCGCTGATTGAATTTCAGCCGAGTTGGAAGCGTCTGTTACTAGAGGGTTGGATAACAGTAGTAACAGGCTTTTGCCTAATGTAGGTTGTGAAAATGACAGCTACTCGTGCAACTGTCAACTCAGAGAAAGACTGAGTTGACATTTCGACGGCCTTTTGGCAGGAGCAAGCTGTGTGGGTGCACTCGAAGTTTTGGTAATTTGAGACATCAAACATTTTAAAGGGTTACATTTTCGTTGTAGATAGTAGGAAAGGATATCGAGGAGCTCCAAGCGGATTCATCTACCAGTCACCGTATTCGCATCACTTGAACTTCAAGGTACGTTCGTTCGTTGGAGAATGTGTGCCGTGATTTAACTGAAGGCGCCAAAACCTAAAAAATTTCAAGTTAAGGGGCCAGTTCGCATGCCGACAAAAAATAACTCTCCGTATTACAACCCGTAAAACAACTTGCGGTGAAGGCTCGAAAACATGGGATCGATTCCAGATGAGGATTCATAAACGCATAAACGTACTATTATTTGTGAAATGTGGGAAGAAGCGATGAACTCCTATTGCATTTCTTTTTTGGAATTGAAGTGAGAATTGGCAGTGTTTGTCACTTTATCGTGATATCTATGCAGCAAGTATTTAAGTGGATACGGTTTGATTTCAATGATTTTGATTGTATTCGAGACAGATACTGAATTAGATAGAAACTGAAGAAATCAACAGCTTAAACACAAGATGTTCCGACTGGCATATTATTTTGTTATTGTCGGACACAATCATGAAAGAGAAAAGTGAAAGTGATATAGTTAACGATAAAAATCGTGTGAACAGGGCCAGTTTTCCGAATGCGTTGCAGTCAGTGTACTTGCGGTATAAGCGCGAAATTTCGAAGAAAATTGTGCGGCCCGCCTATGCGAAAATTGTACTTAATACCGCCCAGCAATACAATATAGGATTTTCCCGAGGGAAGTTCTTGTGTCGGCCGTATAGTCCATAGGGAATATTGTCATGCAAGATAGGATGAAAACGTTATAAAATATCGAAAGGAACTAAATCTATGCAACTAGGAATTTGTATCCGATAAGTGGAGTTCACAGAGCGGAATAATATGGTTTTTTTTATCAAACTTTCAATGTAGCACGTAGTCTTAAGACTTTAATAAGGATACCAACCAAAAGAATATATGGTGATAAGTTTATTCAATGTGGGCACTGCCTTTTTCATGGGATTTTGCATCAGGATTCTAAAAGAAGCGGAGCTCAACAACAGTCAGTAATCGAGCCGCCTCCATCCTGCAACGAGCGCTCGCCGAAGGAATGGGGAGTGAGTACAGTTGCATGCCTTCAAAAAAAAAAAAAAAATAAATAATAGAACAATAAAATAGTGGTAAAAATCGTTAGTAATTAAATTTGTGAATTACAATTTTTTTTGTTTATTATTACTTTGAGGCATTGATTTTACTGTGTAACAAATGTGCACATCAATTTTTATAAAAATGAATTTTATTGAAATATGTATAATTAATAAGAGGATAAGTAATAATAATTTTTCATTACTTAGTACTTACAGAAGAGATTTATTCAATCAGAATAGACTGAGTGTAAATGTAGGCAAGAAGCTGGTTATTTTCTTGAAAGTTGGTCATAGAGCAGCCAAAATTCTGGATTAGTGTAGGGAAATTCAATTAGTAGGTCGGTAATTAAATAGATAAATGAATTCCAACTAATATTGCTAGAAACTGGTACTTCAGGTGTGCTTAACATGTCACAAAAGATAAAATATCATAAATGATTGAAATTAATATTTATTGTTGCTAATAAAGCATATCTATTGGCATTTTTATACAACATCAATGGACAAATACATTAAAACAAGCCAAAATTAATATTAAAATAAGTTGGGTCAAGGTCAAGGTCAAAAGCGCTTTATTTAATACTAATCGTTATAAATTTTTAAAAGAACACAAAGCAAATTCCAAACAATAAAACTATAAAAAACTTAATGGCCCGAATGGCTCTCTAAATTTATACGTTATCAGTTAAACACATTTAATGAAAAAAATACACTTGCAAATTTAAATTAATTAAGATTATTTCATATTTTTTGATTCAATTGAAAAAAGGAGAAAAAACCAACCAGCATTATTCAAAAATTACTTATATTACTAACACAACAATGAACTTATATCCTATACCTAATATGTTACACCCTAATTCTAAATAAGTTCAATCAAAAAAAAAAAAACACAAAAAACGTTACCTTATATTGAAACCTATACCTAAATTATAATACAAATAAACAACAACACTAGATGTAGCAATAATGAGATGAATCTAAAAAACTAAGTAACGAGAAAAAGCACAAAAACAGAAAATAAACACGAATAATTTAGACATTGTCATTCAGCCACCAATACCTAGATTGCTCCATCTCAGCTCGACCAGCCTCAACGAATCTAGCAAATGAGTATCTCCATTGGAATTGTTGGTCTCGTGAACTCAGATTCGGAGGATATTTTATCTTCTTATCGGTGGCCCGTCGGTATATGTGATATATGATTGGGACGCTATCAGAATCAAAAATATATCGATTCATGTCCAAATACACGAATGCTTCTGGAGGAACGAAGCCAGTAGTGAGGCAAGTCACAATATACCCGTCTGTAGGGTGGAACGGCTGTGAAATCCAAGGGTTTTCACTCACAGTTACAGATCTTGTGATATGATTCCGAAGAAGTTTCAATATGAAGATATCGACTCTTGTCACTTGAGCGGTTTGATAAATTTTTCTATTCGATATATAGTGCTTCCAATCCGTCTCAGGCTTTCTGTACAAACCAGTACATGCACGAAGACATTTCCTTTCGAAAACTCTTAATCTTTCCATTGTACTAGCACTCTGGTTGTACCAGATCTGGCATCCGTATGTCAAAACTGGTCTAACCAGGGTCTTGTAACAAATAACTTTGACTTTTTGATCAATGTATCTGGAATGAAAGAGTCGCCGAAGGGCCATGACTACTTTTAGTGCCTTATTGAGCATGATTTTGGCATGTTCAGTGTAGTACAGATACTGATCGAGATGAACACCGAGGTATCGAACACAGGATTTATGTGGAACCCGTTCTGAACTACCCTCACCAGCCATAATGTGGAAATCCTTCCAATTACGTTTCAGGTCTTGACTGGCCCCCTGTAGCGTTGTCCGAAACAAGATTGTTTCGCACTTCTGCGCATTGATTTTCATTCGCCAATTGTCGGTGTAGAGCTGCACATCATTAAACATTTTTTGAAGATTGCTCTGAACTATTGTAGCTTTTCGGTCTGCCGTATAGATGATCAGATCAACAGCAAACGCTACCAATGATCGCGTTGGCGAGACATTAAAATCAAAGCTGTTCAATAACTTGCGAATGAATATTGAGAAAAGCAGGGGCGCAGTAACTGTTCCCTGCTGTAGACCATTCAAGACCTTGAATTCGCGCATTGTTGTCAGATTTCCATCAGTTACAACAAACGATTTCCCGCATAACATATTACACATCATGGCGACAAGGTGTCTGGGGAACCTGTCCTGAAGAAGTTTGAAAACTAGTCCATCTAACCACACCGTATCGAAGGCTTTCTCCATATCAATGAGACATGCTCCAACACATTCTTTGTTGTTTAGTTTCCAACAGATGTCTGAGGTTACTTTCGTTATTGCATGTATGGTCGAATGCCTGGCACGAAAACCAAATTGGCAATTCGGCCTCAACTCATATTTTTCAATGTGGGCGTTTAATGCTCTGTTGAGTACCACTTCAAACACCTTGCTGATGTTAGGCAACAAGCTGATTGGGCGATAGCTTTTAGGGCATGAAGATTCTTTTCCTTTCTTCAAGATCGGAAATACCTTAGCCTTTTTCCACTCATTGGGGAAATATGAATTGTTCAACATGTTGTTGAACAATATGCAATAATTCCTAATAGCAACCTCAGGCAAATGTCGGAGAACTATATTTGGAATACCGTCAGTACCACATGATTTTTTGTTGTTTATTCTGCGAAATATGAAACACAAATCTTCATAGCTGACAAAATAATCAATAAGATTCAAGCTCGGTATGAGGTCAGATGTGAATGTTTCATCGAAATGAAGAATTGATTGGCCGTTCAGGCTTGATTTGAAGTCGGAAACTTTTGCTTCAACGACCTCCGAAAATATTTCATTCCTTCTCTCTGGGTTTGGCAGATGAACCAATTCTAAATGTGTTCCAATCAGGGCAAGTTTCTGCAATCCATCACATATAGTCCTGTTTCCATTTCTATCCGGAGTCGTACTATCAATTTCGATACCAGCTCTATCGAGAAGATTTATTTCATCACTAGTGACTTCAAGATTCGATACCTTCACTCGAGACTTCCTGCGGAATAAGCTATTCACTTTCGCGAAAACGCCATCTGGGTCCTGTGGGCTAGTACCCCTCAGTTTTTCCGCCCATTGATTGCTGACCTCACTCCTGAAGTATGAACGGATTAAGTTCCGGACATTCTTCAGGTGTAATTTCAACAAAGCCAACGAGGGATGGTTGTAGTCCAAAAATCGTCGATAAATATTGTTGACGCGTGTGAGAAGAAGGCTTTTCAATCTTTTCAACCTTGCGATGGTTGGTGTTTCATATCCTTCCATATTGTTTCGATGTTTAATCTTGGGAACTACTTTCTCAATCGTTTCCAACGTCAGCTTCTCTAACTTCGGCAAATAGAGATCTATTTCATCGTCAGTTAGATTTCTGTTATTAGGAACCATTGAGCAAGCGTTGCCATCATCAGAAGGAGGACATTGCTTCTGGTACTCTCGATTAAACTTCTTTTGAAACTTTCCCCAGTCTGTTTTTTTGAAATTCAACCGATGGTTTTCATGTTGAACTGGAATGAGGAAGAAATCATCCCTATGATGATTGATTTCCATTACGATTGCGTTATGGTCGCTATAGTAAGGAAGCACCTGCAGTTTCCGTTGAGGACTATTAAAGCTGAATTCAAGTCTTGCGTCAGCAATGCAGAGGTCCAAATATGAATTTGTCCTAGGGTATGTTGGGAACTCCGACCCATATAGGTTGCACCTGTATTCAATTTGGATCTCTGTTATCCATGATTTCAGGAATACACCTCTTGGATTATTGGTGGCGTTTAGCCATGATGTATGCTTGGCATTCAGGTCACCGGCAAAAATATAATAATTATGCAGCCTGTTCAATTCGAGTATTTCAAACAAGGAATTGAGTTCCTCCTTGAACTTGAGAACATTTTGACCAGTTGCATAGGCAGAGATAACGAAGAGGTTATCCCCACCTGGCAGTGAAATTTTGATGACGGACACTTCAAGAAATTCAAAGTTTTTGAATTCGACTTTTTCAATATTTTGGAAACAATAGGGTCTTCTAACCAATATCCCGGTGCCACCTCCCCCATCATCTATTACCCTATCGCTTCTTACGAATGCAAAATCTTTGAATTCCATGGAATGCCATGAATTGAGGTGGGTTTCAGTGAGAAGTATGATGTCAGGCTTTTGCTTAACAACAAATTCAAGGAAATAATCACGTCGATGTATACCAACGATAGAGTTGACGTTGATCGATATGAGGCGAAGCCTATCCATGGGAATATGACTGGATGACAAGTTATAATTAGGCATTTGAAAGACCTAAACGCTGAAAAGCAAAGTTAATTTTTGAATCTTGTTTGTCGATTCTCTCCGATAAAGAATTAAGTTGCTGGTAAATTTTGAGAAGCAGCTCATTATTGCCACTTACATTATTTACATTATTTCCAGCATTTTCTGCTGGTCCTCTAGCGGCGAGTGCAAATGATACTCCGGGCTTGACGAAGTTGGAAGGTATGATATTACGGTGTACTTGTGTTTGCTTTGGAGCAAATTTAACTTTTGCATCTTGATATCGGGAGCATCCTCGATATGATGCTGGGTGACCAAAAACACCGCAGTTAACGCAGTATAATTTTTCTTTAGGCTCCGTCTGAGCCAATTTGCACTCACCGGGAGCATGAACGTCTTTGCATTTAACGCAACGATAGTGCATGGCACAATTGGCAGCCGAATGTCCAAATCTTTGACACCGGTAACACTGGTTGACTTCTCTTTTCTGGAGGCGTTCCCACCTCACCACTCTGAAATTTAAGTACTTTATTTGTTGAAGGGCACTTGGACTGCTCTTATTTGCAATTTGTACCAGGTAAAGTGGTAAATTCTTCCTTTCTATGGTCGACCTTCTTGTCGCAAAGGCTTTGACTGAAACAAAATCAATATCTGGTGCAGCCTCCTAGAGCACCTGAAGAAGATCGACCGTATCCTCTCCGCTGTCCAAACCCTTCAACAAGAAGGTCTGATTCTTTTCACTTTTTGGGGTATAGGTGAAGTGTGGAACCTCCCCAGAAATCAGCGCATCTTTGGCTGACTTGAAATCAACCAGTGATTGCGTCCTTATAGTTAATTTTTCGGCATTAACTCTTTTGATTTCGAAATTGGCCAGTTTATTTTCGGCTGCCAATAGCCGAACCATATCTTTCCCGGTTTGTCCGAACACGTTGATTGGCGGAACTTTTTCTGTCTTGTTGGAAGCTTTTTCAGAGGAACCAGCAGAACTGCGGGCTGGTTTTTTCTCCTTATTTTTGTTCTTTAAATATTGAATGAAATTAACGTCATTATCTTGATTAAAATTACCTCTGATGTTTTCTTCGATTTCCATATCTTCGGTTAATCCCTCCAGCGCTGCAAAATAATTTCGGCTCTCGTTGGTGCCACCAGCACTTAGAATTTCCTCTGGATTTACTTGCTTTGCACTTTTCTTCGGCTTTGTTACCTGTTGCCATTGATTTTGTGGCTGCGTCTTTTGAGGCTTCATCCCTTGCTTGAAAAGATCCTTGAGAGACTGTATCTCTTGCCTTAGTTCATCATTTTCTTTCTGCAATTTGGCCATTTGTTGATTATCCGCTATTATTTGCAGCTTGCACCCTCCATCTACGGAGTTTTCTTCGTTATGTTTTCTTTTAGTGATTGTCGCCAGTTTCGTATTCGTCGTTTCCCCAGGTTGCCCCAACGGTGGGAAGCCGTCGGGCTCCTCCATACCAGCGGCGAAATTTTCTTTGTGAATTTGTTTTTCGTTACCAATCGAAGTAAAAATATTCGATAGAAATTTCCTGAGTCGATTACTTCGACAATATAAGATTTTTTCCGATAAAAATTAACTTCGGACTAACGTTTTTAAAAAATCAATTTAATTTTTGAAAACTTTTGACAGGAGCGATTTAAAAGACGTCTATATGCAAAGACTACTACGATCCAATCCTAAAATAAGTTGGGTAGACAGAACTACTGTTAGAAGTATTTTGTACTCAATCTATGATATGTAGACAGCAATAATGTGTAAACTCATGATAAACTTCAATGACACGTATATTAAATACTTGGTAGCAAAGAAAAACCATTGTTGCTTTAATTTTACCAGCCGCCATACTAGTGCAATATCACTAACATAAACGGGATCATTGATATCAATAGGATCTTAAAGAAATTTACGTTGTTTAATTTTTTATCTGAATATTTTTAGAAGTTCATATCAAAAATAAATTAAAAACAAAAAATAAAATAACTTTTGAGCATTGAATGTGAAGTATTTATTTATTGAATTATATATTGGTTTAAATTTGATTTGTTCAAGCAATATAATTTTAAATTTACTAGTATTATAATAAATTTCATGCATTTTTTAGGCTTTTTTATTCTAAAATTTTAATTCCTTACATAATTTTAACTTAAAATTTCGTTTCGCCAAATTTTTCTTACAAGTTGAAAGTTTCGTAATTTTGTTCCAGTTAACTTTTAATTCGATTTATTACGGAACACAATTTTTTTAAAAATTAACTTTCTAATATTTTTATTTAATTTCGCCAGAATTAAAATGTACTGCTAGTCGAGATCGATCGGTCTTCTTTTTTCCATTCAACGGGTAGGGGAAAAGTAATGTTGGAACAAAATGAGCGAGCCATCCAGCAAAGCTCCCTCTTTTTTATCATTCCAGAGGCTCTCACTTGGGATGATTGGCCTTCCACTTTTTTCATGGCCAAGCCATCATTTGGATCCATGATCTGGTTAGGAATAATGCAAGGGGCACCACTACCACCCAGATGCCCCACTCTTTTTGTGGGCTGTGTATCTCCGCGGCAATAACGAATTCGGCGCAACCCTGGCACGCGGGTAGTTCGAAAAAGTCGTCGCGTCTCGTTCTTGTTATATCCTTCAGTTGGTTACCTCGGCCTTCGACACCTGTTGCACGGACCAAATCTCATCATCCAAAAAGGCATAGAAAATTCTTAAGCGTGAAATTTTTTGTAGAGGGCCCTTTTGCTGGCGGAAGGAACCCGCCCTATGACACCGCAAGGCCATTCCAGTTCAGCACTTAATTTTTCGCTCGCTGAGGCAGCAGTTTACCGCTGCAGTCCTGAAAGGACATTTTAACATCCTCGTAAAAACGAAATGCCGGCGATCCATTTTTCAATATTGCATTTTTATTCAGACGATAGGAGTGGATTGTACACTGCAAAAGCTTAGAAAGTTTCCTGTGTAAATGAAATAAAACAAGTTGAGTAAGCAGGTGAGTGCTCCTACCAGAAGGTCTTTGTAAACATCCTAGGGTTAGAAACAAGTTTTCTAATGGCGTAAATCGATAACTTGAATTATTCATCCAATACTTGGATATGAAATCGTTCAAATTCATACAAAAGATGCTCATCACAGGCTGATAACCCGACAGCAGCATCAGAAGCTCAAACTCGATGCCGTCACCGAGGCAGAATATATATACTAACCAGCACCTGCAATCGAGGTGCTGTCAAAATGAAAAGAGGCGAATAAGCGTGTGAAAGATGGAGTAAAGTTTACTATGTGTTGGTTCAATTGCTTGCAAATTCAAGTTATTGTTTACCATACATATGCACTTTTGGTTCAATTCTCTCTACTCTATAAGTGCCGTAAGAAATAAAATTTATTCTAATTGCAGCTGCTATTTAGTAGATATGCTCTGATCGAGGTTTGAGCTTGGGAGCTGTTGCGTAAGCGGAGTGTGTCCTAACCCACTGCTCCACACGGACGATAATAAAATTACATAAATCCTAGTTATATAGCCCTAGAACTCATTCCTTTCGTGATTGAGGAAGCAAACATAATTACAATGCTGAGTTTATATTGAATGACATAACATGAATGTCAGCATTTCATAGTTTTGAGTACAAAGCCTTTCCGATAGAAGCTTGGTCAGCTTATTTATCATTGTTATCCTTCTTACTTCTATTGCGGGAAGCCTTGAAAAATATGTGTCCTTTAAGAATGCATCTGAATGAAAAACAAAAGTCAATTGGAAATTAGAAAAGCTTTAAAACAATACAGCGCACCCACATCGTAAAAAATCATCGAAGGTTTAAAACTGTATTCAACGCGTCTGTATGTTCTGCATATATTGAATTCCCTGTTTGCACGCAATCTGCTGCAATCGATTCCTTTCTTAGCCTTCTTCCGCAGTCTGAGTCAATAATAAAACAGAAACAAAAACTTTTATTGTGTTTTCGTTTCCAATTGAGAATACACTTGAAGATGAAGAGTCCTTTTCAAGCAGAAACAGAAATCGAAGTTGTCGACAGTATCCACTCTCCAATCATTTTAATATTTAATGTGTGGAAACTACTATAATTCCTCCATTGTTCCATTTCTGTTTTTAATGCCTTTGTAGACGATTTTGATTAACTCGAAATAGCAGGATTATTAGAGCTTAGAAATAAAACATTGCAGAAAACATTTTTCTTTGTCTTACTGCAATCGAATGATTATTGCTACGCTTTTCATTACAGATAATTGATACTCAAAGTAGCGTTGAAATCAAAGTAAACTTTAATAATGCTTAAATAGGACACTATTGTTAAGGGTTTGATTATCAATTAGTGGTTGTAAATCAATCGATAGACGTTTTCCTGGTCTAGAAATATTTTGGCGTAGCCACATGTTTGCTTGGTGAATTTCCTGGTTGAACAACTTCAAGGCTGATTTAAAGAGATCTATATACTCGTATCTGAAAATATAGTTGATGCAAATAAAAGCTTTCAGTGGAATGTAAAATATTTGTAAGTGTAAATTTTTCAAACACTGTTAAAATGCCCCCACGCATTTCAATGATACAAAACAGTTCTAATTTGTACATGTTTGACGTCACATTTAATCTTAAAAGTAAAAAAATATCTTGTGTCCACCAACGCGTAATTATTCAAGACACAGTTCAAACAAGTTGAAAAGCGATAAGGAAATTGTTTTCAATTCATTTCATTATCGCGACACGTTGTTTGATTGATAAATTGCCAGCGTTTGAGTAGACGAGAAAATAATACCGCAGACTGGGAACAACGAAAGCTTCGGCTGCGAGTACTTTAGATGGATACAAATAAGATAATTTTATTTTTAATTCATTAGCAACGATGACGAATGGGCTGAATATAAATAGGAAACAAATCGATGACGAAGTAGCAGGAGGATGCTCTCGCCAGAAGGGTTTTGTAAATCAATTAGCAACTCAACAACATCTTCTGAATATCAAAACTGAAACATGGTCATAATACATTTTCATTCGTCGCCATTGGTTCTCAGTGGCCTCATTTTTGGAGTAGTTATGTAATGCTTAAGGCTTATTTTGAAAAGTTCTCATCAAGACCTTTCATCTGATACCTATATTGGCTACTTTTGGTGACACATTTTTTTAAAGGTCCCTCATAAAATTTTATATGTGACGAAAATCATCATCGCATCGCTTTTGACCTACTTACAAAATTTAATGTTTCGAACTTAAGCGGTTTACTAGGAAACTTACTGTAACGCGCAGAGGGACGGACGGATAGGTCCCGGTTTCAGTAGGGGTTCGCAAAACTATGCTACAAAACCCTAATAGATAGTGCAAACTTTGTAGCTATTATTGATTGATAGTTGGAGGAAAATGAAGAAAGCAACGACTTTGAATTAGTATTCAATCATAATTTTGAGCTGCATTTTAAATTAAGCAAGAAAATGTTGAAAGCCCAAAGCAAATTTACAAAGAAGAATGAATTAAATCTTTAATTTAAAATTTGTTCTATTCAACTTTTCATCGTATGAATAAGTAAGAATATTAAAATCGATCCATTCATCCTTACATTGAAGCCATCTCACTGAGCAGGAGTTGAACACACTGCATTCATACGAGGATGAATGAATCAAATCATTTCAGACAAGGGGCACAGAGTTGAAAAGCGCACACTGCATATTGATTACACCAAATCCTTGTTCCACCATTCTCTCCATGTCCTTTTCAACATGTCTCCGAATCCATTCGAAGATATATATCCTTTGAAAAGGAGAATATATTGCAATATTGTCGAATGTTTGTGCAGTTAGGCGCCCACTGAAATCATAAATCACATGAGAGATCTAATAAATTCTTTTATTTCGATTCATTCGGTCATTTTGCTCCATTTATGGTTCGGGAAATTGGCACGATTTCAGAATTCCGCAAACCTTAGCAAAAGGTGTGGAGGGGTGAGGAAGCAAAGAGAGGTTTAAGTATGAACAACGAGCAACGATGCAGAAATCAATTTTTATTTTATTGAATGAGTATTTCAGAGCACGCTGATGGAACCAACATTAAGGATATAATTTCTTTCATTTGATAAGAATGTTTGAGAGAAGTGCTTGAAATGGCTGACAACGATTTCTGTACTTAGTTGAGTTGTATTTGACATCAGTAAACATAAACGGTAACTTTTAAATTGAATATTAATTTGAAACATTAGGAATTCATTAAAAAAATAATCCAAAATTTATAAAATTTTCTTGGAATAGGAATGCAAAGACTGAAGCAGGTAATCATGTTGAATACACAGGAATTGATACCAAGGAGAAACATACGAGGGTACGGATGTGTATAAATCAACATTTTTTGTTGCTGGGATGGTTGAAGAAGAAATTACCAGAAACTACATGAATTCACGACTGATTCCCTACAGTGGTGACCCCGACTGGACTTCCACATAAAGATATATTATTACCAATTCCCTTGCCGCCCACCGATACATTGGGTCTACTCCCCTCAGCCGGACCCAACTAACTCACGCGAAAACGGGCGTGGGCGCCACTCATTCAATTTACCGAGCCTCCAAAAGGCCGTCCAAACGAGAAAACGACCATCCGGAGCGAAATGATCACTTGAAAACATTTTCGTGCTCGCCACCACTTAGCCGCGAAGATCCCCTTCCAAGAACCCTACCACGCAATACCAGTTAGAATATTGCACCACCTCACAAAAACCACAGTTAAATTAACGCCCTCCTTATCTTCTAACATCGACAACAGGAGATAGGACTGAAACCACACTAACGTTCACTGCACCCGCCGAACACTACCACCTTAATTAATTTTGCTAGGTCTTCCTGCCTGGTCACTGACCGGGTAAAGAATTCCCAACCCACACTTTTCACAGCTGAAAAGAATGTAATTATGTGATAGCAAGGAAAGAAAAGCTAAAGTTAACTTTACTCGAATTCTGAGTAATATCTTGTGTTTCACAACAAACTCTTCTAATATAAATTTTCCTTTGATAAAATAAATTCAAGCTTTACTCTAATAAGGGCCCCTTTCTTCCGCTTTTTGAATAGCCACCGCCGGGTCTCAGTTTTATCGTCTTAATTCCTTGCTCCAAAATCCAGGTTTCTTTTCCAATTCGAAGAAAATTTTCTCGCCAAATACCACTTCGTTTAATCCGCTGACAGTTGATGGAAAACTCCCAAAGAAGAGAAAGCGCGCCAAACTTCCCGGGCTTAAATATCTCCGGTTAACGTTTTCCTCCCATCCACCGGGAAAATCATGTTTCAGGAGTGGTTGTTTCCGTTCGTCGGAGTAGTTTCCCTCACTTCGATTTCACTTACAACAAGTTTCACTCGATGGCGATCCTAGTGGGAATGCATTTGACTGATAGTTCAAACTGTCAGTAATGTTTATTTAAATCACGACGCGAGATGAGGATTTCGTCGATAATCCTCGCATTTCCTTTTTCTTAGAGCCAGTTTTCCTCGTCACCACTCGTAGTTTTGTCGCCAAACCAACACGTGGAGTGTCGTGCGTTTATATATATCTACCAGTTTCACGTAATTTCGATCATCGAATCTCTCCTCGGGAATGTCGCGATTTTGTTCATTTAGATTTCCGTGGTGGATTTTAGTGAATTTGTGCAGAGAAAGTGAGTGGTGTGCTTTGGCACGATGTCGCTGGCCAGCCAGGAGAGGAGGTAAGATATTCAAAAGTTGTATCCGTGTTTGGTCACGATAGAAAATCGTTTGGTTCCCGCAGAATGATTGACGACAAAGCCCTCACTTGTCGACGCTTAACTATGAGTAATTCCTCATCGGAAATCATTCCTGCCTTGAGAAAATTCCGTCATTGATTGGCGGCCTACGAAAATATACGCCTTGGCATGCTAGATGTTTATATTCTCATGGATCGGGTTCTTTCGGTTCAACGTTTTTCGCCGCTGCTTCTTTTAATTGACGTTCCGCCTTGAGTTCGCGCTTTATTTACAATGATGTGAATTCGCGAGTGTCTTCCTCTTGTATGCGTGCCATTGCGGCCTCGAGTTCGCGCTTTAGTTGTGCTTTAATTGCTGCCGATGAAGTATTAAATTCACGAGTGTCCTCCTTCTGTATGCGTGCCATTGCTGCCTTAGCAGCAGCTCTGGCTTCGTTACTCAGCTCGTTCCTCTTTGGTGGCTTGCATGCATCTCTGCTGGATCTGCGTGAATGTGAAGTTGTTTGCGGCGGGAGCATTAAGTTTGTGTCCTTGGCCGGAAGCTCAATGGCTGCACATTTGATAGAAATATCGGCTTTAACGACAGCCTCACGTTTAGATCCGCAATCGAAATTGTTTCCCTGCAAATTTCGACAGCACTCAGGCTCGAATTTAAATTAATTGAATTATACTATATACTACATCAAATTCATTGGGAGACTATGTCAGAAAGTAGAATCAATGAAAGCACAGGCAGTATGAAACCTTGATTTGGGAAAAGATGTAAATGCCCGCAAATGATCGCACATATCAAGCACACCTCTTGACGCATGGCGGGAACAACGAATCAAATTTCAGATTTCCTCCCATCGGTGCATGTTGTTTTGTTTGCGACGCGATTTTGATTGCTTCGAGGGGTTATGTATATATTTTGTGCTGCCGCATATTTCGAAAGTTTCCGCTTTCGTGTGATCTAATCGTAGTGCCGGGAATTCCGTTTCATTTCGAGCTCGCGTTGATCCTGTTGTCCATAATGTGGCGTGTAAATCGGAAGCGACCTAGCTACTTAAGTTTAATTACACGACGTTACAAGGCAAAAAATATTATGTGGCTGGCTTTCCATAATTTAACAAGTAGTAATTTTATAAATGAAAACTAAAATTTCCTGCTGTTGGTTACTTTATTAGATTATCACAGAAGTTAATAAAGTGCGGCTTGGTATTACGTAGGTTTAAATCGTACGAAATCGCATATGGTAATGTTCGGGGTGAGCAAGACTATGAAACCTCAATGTTCACTCGTAACAATATTTAGAACATTTATTAAATAAAAAATAAACACAGGAAATGGCGCCGACGAATCACTGATTTTCTGGCATTTTATGGGTAAATGAAATCTGTGATTAAGCACACTGAGTTGGAGATGGTCATTATTTGATATTATTGTTCAATGAAAATTCACATAGAATTGCGCGCATCAACAAATTCTAATTTCCACGCGTGATTAACGCTCAACGTACTCTGGACTGCACCTAAGCCGACTTAATATGCAATCTGCACATTCCAAACATTTTTTATTTCCGCGCGCGATCAGTGCCCCAATTATAAATAAATTAGTTCGTGTAACATGCATACTCCGACAATTTCCACGGCAATCATGAACTTTTTGCTGACCACGACATCAAACATGTGACAAGCTGCAATGAACTCTAGGAATTCTCAACGAATCAGCACTAAAGCAATGACCGCGCTACGGACTTTGCGATATTAAAAATTGAATACTTGTAAAATTGTACTATAAAAGACTTTAATAATAAAATTATGTTATCAGTTGTTCAACAGGTCTTTTTTGAGAAGCTAGACGAAACGCCGTCTGACTAAAGGGCAATTTATTTTATATATTTGCTTTTTGAACATTTGGTGACCCCGACGTGATCTAGCACAGTTGGGACAGTTGTGGACAACGTTCAACGCAACCCACCAGGAGTTGCAGCCCCACGCAGGGACTTATCCGCAACGCCCGTACTTTCAAGCGCAGTATTTCGCCAAGGTCAACGCGGAATACTCAAAAGTAGAGGAAAATATGCAACAACTTCTGGGGACTCTGGAAGCACCATCAACGTCCGCACCAGATGCATCATCAGGAGTGAAGGCTGACGTGCAGGGGCCAAAGGACTCCACTGCGTCCGACCTTCAGCACACTAAACAACTTATCAGGCGTTATGGTGTTGTCACGCAATCCATAACGCACCTTATCGAAGGAATCGACAGCATCGAAGTCGGCCAACCTAGACAATTTTATGAAGTTAAGTTGGACACTCTCCAGCGGTTCTGGGACGAGGCTCGAAAACTGCATCAGGCCATCTGTGAGAGCGACAACGTGGCAGCACTTGGCTACACTTCAAGCACCTACCTCAACACCGAAGAAGCGATCCAAGAGGTGATGATCTTCCTCAACCAATGTCTGGCAAGAATTCCAGCCACAACTGCGCCCGCCACACAGGCATCGGTCAGCTTGCCAAAAATCACACATCCGACGTTTGATGGCGACTATCTTAAGTGGAAACAGTTCCATGATCTGTTCAAACAGATGATTCACGACCAACCACTTGGGAATACCCAGAAAATGTGGTACCTGAAAAATAATGTGATCGGTGAATTTGAGCGCCTAATTCGTCACCTCCACCTTTCTGACGGTAACTATGCCATCGCGTGGGAAACACTACAGGCACGGTACAATAACCAACGAATCTTGGTTTCGTCACTCATCGACAGGCTGGTATCACAACCAACAGTTGTCAGTGAATCCGCTGCATCAATAAAGGGATTCCACGACACAACCAAAGAGTGCTTGTTAGGACTAGCAACCTTGGGCATCTCAACAGGAAGCTGGGACACCATCATACTTCACCTCCTGCTCAAAAAACTTGACAGAACAACACATACTCTGTATGAGCAAACGCTTCAACGACCTCGTGAAGTACAAACCATCGACGCCTTTCTCACATTTATGGAAACTAGATTTCAGTCGCTGGAGGCTTTAGTTAAGGAGAGACATTCACACCGACATCCCTTGTCTCATCTAGCTCGGACGAAAGCTGCAAAGTATGCACTGGGAATCACAAGGTTTTTAAGACTTACCAAAATCAAGGGTCTTCAGCGGTGTATTAACTATCTCAAGTCAGGCCACGGTGTAAGTAACTGTCCATCAAGAAGCTGCTCTAAGTGTCAAGGCGGGCACAATACGTTGCTCCACCATGAGAAGACAATTAACAAGGCAAAGAGATCAGCCATAACAACCAGCAACTCCCAATCGGTTACTCCTAGCGACACTAGTTTAGCAGCCCTTACCAGGAAGACATCTGGTAGCAAGTACGTTTTATTGGGCACACCATCAGTCAGCACCACAAATTATGCTGGTTCAACCGAAGTTTGTACAGCCGTTTTTGATTCCGGATCTCAAATCAACTTCATTTGTGCTCGAATGCTAAAGAGGTTGAAAATATCCGGATTAAATTCCGACATCAATATCTGCGGAATAGGGAAAACAGAAACACATGTCTCGAAAAGAGTCAGCATCACCATTTCTTCAACACACTCCGGATATTCAACCCGATTGGAGGCATACGTCATACCAACGATTGCTTCTACTCAACCGCCGTCATTCATCGATGTTACTTCATGGCCAATCCCATCGAACATACACCTTGCTGATTCAAGGTTCAACACTCCGAAACGAATCGAACTACTATTGGGAGCAGAGTTTTACTGTGAGCTTCTTTCGATTGGACAGATAAGGTTAGGACAAAACCTCCCAACCTTGCAGAACACCGTGCTCGGATGGATTGTGCTTGGCCGTGTCGCAACAGGGATACATCTGAATACTTCTGTGGAATTGGTATCAATAATCTTGAAGAACACATGGAAAGATTCTGGGCCATAGAAGAAGCACCGTTGGCAACGACCTCTAGTACTGAAGAGCCTGCGATCAATCTTCGACGAAACGGTGACGGACGATTTGAAGTGAAACTTCCTCTGTGTCAGAACCCATCCGTGCTTGGTCAATCGAAAGACATAGCAATTAGACGCTTTCTTGCTCTCGAAAGGACGTTCCAAAAACACCCAGATATCAAAAGGGAGTACACGCGATTCATCAAGGAATACACCGCTTTGGGTGTACTCAAGCCATCCAGCAACACCACTAAGTTAAGAGTCGTATTCAACGCTTCAGCAAAGGCATCACTCAACGATATCATGTTGAAAGGCCTTGTAATACAAAATGACTTATTCTCAATCCTTCTACGTTTCAGGAAACACAAATTTGCCTTCTCAGCGGATATTGAGAAAATGTACCTCCAAGTGAATGTAACAACGGAAGACAGCCATTTACAGCTCATCGTCTGGAGAGACAACCCTTCCGATGACCTAAGGTATTATCGTTTAAAGACAGTGACGTACGGGACCACTGCCGCACCATACTTAGCGACTCGATGCCTGATGGAATTGGCCAAAACATCGAAGAAGTCACATCCACTAGCGTCCAGGGCTATCAAAGACTTCTATGTCGACGACCTAATGACTGGAAGCAACAGCCTCAAAGAAGCCGTAAAGATTCAGCACGAGCTGAAAACACTTTTGAAGTCAGCAGGTTTTAATCTGCGTAAATGATGTGCGAACCACGAGCAACTCCTTGCATCAATGCCAAGCGAAGATAGAGGAATAGAGCTCTCGGTCAATGGAGACACAGAGGACACCGTGAAAACATTAAGATTAACATCGAATCCCAAACTAGACCATTTCCGGATAGCTACCATTTGGAACGAGCCAACTAAGGCGACAAAACGGATGATTTTGAGTGACGTATCACGGTTGTTCGACCCATTGGGATTCGTGAATCCAGCAATAACATTGGCCAAGATCTTTTTACAGAAGTTATGGTCACTAAAACTCGACTGGGATGAAGCTATACCAATGGAACTCAAAACTCGATGGCTTCAATTTCGCAAGGAGCTTACAGACCTGGACAGAATTCGGATATCCAGATACTTGGAAACGAAAGATGCCACACTCAGTTTGCATGCCTTTTCCGATGCAAGTGAAAGGGCTTACGGTGCAGTAATGTATCTACGTAGCGCAAACTGCCGGGGAGACATAAAGACGATATTTCTCTGTTCCAAATCTAGGGTTGCCCCAGTGAAAATCATCAGCTTACCAAGACTGGAACTGTGTGCTGCAACTCTCATGGCCCACTTAACGAACCGTGTTAAGAAAATCCTCAGCATAGACATAAACACTACACATTACTGGACAGATTCACAGATCGTATTAGCCGGGACCCGATCCAGACCGTCATCCTTTCACACCTTTGTGGCCAACAGGGTCTCATCAATACAAGGATTAACAGACATATCTGACTGGGGACATGTGAATTCTAAACTCAATCCTGCAGACTTGGTATACTATATAGTCAGCTCAATATCAGTACATATTTTGATGAAGTTGGGACATCGAAAATTGCCATCTTTTAAAGAAAAAAAAAGAGTTGGAGATATTATCGCACACCCTCTTTACCGACAAAAGTCCGTCAACCGAAAATAAATACGAGCTGGATATTGACAGAGTAAACCGTACATTCTATTTTTACGAATCGACACTCAATTCATTGTCATTCATAATATTACGAGATCGGTATCGAAAAAATAGTATCGGTGTCTCGATAGTCCCAATTTCGTGTCCTTCAGGCAGCAAAATACTTTGGGGTGGAGGTCATGATGTCATCCAAGTAGGTTAACATATACTTTTGTTCTCAGATTGGACCTAATACCTGATAGATTGAGCACTACGAGTACTACGTCGAAGGACCACTCGATAGCCCGAACAGCATTCTTCGGAGTTGAAATAATTCTCTCCTAGTATACCCACCAAACAACCTACGCTAATTGAAATCGACATAATACAGGTTGGTGGAAAAGTTTTAATAGCGAAAATGAAAGAATGTGCATTTTTTTATGAAATTAGTTTTTTTATTCAATATAATCTCTCTCAATTTCAATACACTTATTCCAAAAATTCTCCAGTAATTTAAATCATCTTTGTAATGGTTTTAAGTAAGCTGGGCAGTACACTGTACCACGGCTGCAATAGCTTCTTCATTTGACGAAAAACGGTTTCCACCAAGAAATTGTTTTAAATTCCTCGACCAGGTCCGTAACGCAGTCAATGTCTCTAATTTCGATCGCTGCCATCGAATTCAAGGAGTCTATATTTGCACTTTTGTCGAAGACTTTCTTTACTGCATCCGAATTCGACCAGTATGTGGCCCGACCGAGTTGGTCGTACTGCTTTAATAGCAGTGTTGGTGTCTTCGGGCCTTACATTTCCCCTTATATCCCGCAGGACTTTTGCGTAGATTCGGCCATTTTGGGGCTTTATGAGCAGTGCCTGCTGCCGGAGTCTTCGTCGTGGCTTTTCCTATCTTATTTCTCGTCAGGTCTGTCTTCTTGCTGAGCGTCTGCGTGCACTTCCTGGTACTTTTTTAAGGAGTTTTTTGCAGTTTTCTTCGCCCTTGTTGTCGGCTTTGTTTGGAACTCCTGATCTAGCATTCCTCACCCATCAAGTTCCTCTTTCTACCTTCTTTCAGCCCGATCTCCTTCAATTGGGCTAGACGCCATTCTTTTATTGATGTTTGATGGCGGAGCTATCTGAGCGTGTCTTTCAGGTTTAGCCTTCTGCTCTTCTTTAACCTTCTGGTCCTCTTCGGCTTTGAATCAATTCCTCCGGTAATGCCCTATGCGGTCTAGGAGCTCCTCTATTTCAAAGAGCCCATTCTTGGTGTTTTATTTTTACTTAGAATGCCTTTTGCTTTTCGGATTAGCCTTTCTTCTAGATGTTGCTGGACGGCAATTGCACTCTGCAACCTCCTTTCTTGGGAGATGTTATCGGCTTCCGTTTCTGAGTACAGAACTTCTGCCACATTTTCGATGGTGGAGGCGAACATCTGGTGCGTACTGCAGAGTTTCCCGCTTTTCCTTTTTAGAATGCTTTGGCGCTCACATTATTTTTCTGCTAAGCTCGAGCACAGCAGGAATTTCATTTAGACACGGCTGTCCATTAATATCCATTTTTCGTCCATCTTTACGGTCATTGTATTCGTTGTGATTGGTACCGTTCTCGATGTGCTGCTAAGATCGTGGCTCCAACTGACGATTCCGTCGTCGTTATTGAAATTTTTTCGTATTTTTTTTTTGTCTATTTTTAGGTTTTCTAGTTGGAATTGATCTAGTTTCATTGGGTCCCCCCTTTGAGCTATTATCTCCGTTCGTATGTGTAGTCGCCTTTTCGGTCCCATGGTTTTTTTTGTAGAGCGGGAAGGCCATGCAGGGTTGCCACAATTCCTTATGGGGACAAGTGCCCAGAGCCAGACCAGCACTAATCGCGAGTCGGTCTCAACCGAACCTTTACCACCAACCCAATGGTGCGAACTTCAAACGTACTCCGAGGCCTGCCAAGCTTTTACCGGACGGTATGATAGTTGAATTGGAGCCGTTCACGCACGAGTGTCACCTCGGCGATACCATGCAAAGCAATTAGGTCCTAACCTTCATAATCGCCAGCCCAAAGCATCAATTCCAGTCCGTAGTCCAAATTCAGTCAATTACCTGTCATCTCAGGAGGAACCTCACGGAGTCCTCCATGTCCTTACGTCTGTAGGGGCGGCACTCCCTAACGAGTACTGGCCTCCAAGAGTATTCCTGTCAACCGGCATTCCCACTGCGGGGTTGATGCGTTGCCAATGATTTTAAAGAAGGTAATTAAGATATGTAGAATATCTAAAGTTTAGTCGATATTTTAGAGTTTTCTTATAATTTCACTGAAGTTTTTTTGCATTGGAGCCACTCTTGCAGCCATTTTGGGAAATATTTGTTTCTATGCCATCAAATATCCTCCTGCATGAGTATTTTCAAGCAATACGAATTCAAACCACTATTAGTCTTGTGGATTTAACAAGTCTAGGATGCAGTGTACGTATATAAAACGTACTGATACAAAATACACCAAATAACAGCACCACACGTTAATAAACGATAAAAACAAAACCATATGGGGTACCTTGTTTTATCAGTATTATGACACAACAATCCAATTTGATGTGTAATAATAATGTGCATAAATAAGTCATGAAATATTTACAGCTAGACACAAATTATTGTCCTACATAACACCTTGCGTTTAATGACTATAGACAGCTTTGTTGTTATAGCAATGGTAATAATCGCTGTACTAAACGATTCTAAACTCACGTAAAATACAAACGCTCGAAAAAATGCTCTGCTCCATTTTCTATTTTTGCGACGGGAAAACAAGTGCAAGATAATTTTCATATATTTGATTATGTAATAAATTTAAACAAACATTGAATCATAAAAAATGTACTCAACATCTTACATGTACCGAATTGCATGAAAGTACGTCAAGCAATCTCACATAAAAACAAAAAATAAATAAAATAAAACAAAAGTAAAATCTGAAATTTCTAACGATAATCCACACCTTACGTAAAATAAGATATACAAAAAAAAACAAATAAACCGTATGTTTGCATGAATACCGTCGTAATGATAAGGCGAAAATTTTGAGCAGTCGCGGCCGCAAAAAAGATATTCAGCGAAATAAAATAAATATAATCACGAAAACGATTTATTTGATGGATGGATACAATTCGGTACCATCTTAGCCACGTCGGTCGTGTTATGTGCACTGACAGGGTGAGTGATTAGTGGGGGAAATTTTTCATGATTCTTGAATAAATCTTTTGTAGTTGTATCTTCGCGGATGATTATTCATTGTTATTGATCAAATTTAGATGTTAGTAGCTCCGGCGAATTGAATTAAATTGTTTTTCTCCAAGTGGAGTCTTTTGCGGATAATTTTCTGATAGAATTCGTTTCGATTGTGCAATTAGTGGGATTATATGCAAGAGGTTGTGCAACTCTATTTTCAGTTGAATTAATTTATTTGATGCGTTTGCGGTTATGGCTGGGTTTAACCTTAATTAGAAATAACCATGAAAAATGTTCAAAATTTATTAGCAGGCTAATGGAATGGGAAACGTCTCAATTTATCTGATATTCTTATACAACATAGTCTTTTAATTTTGTAAGAAGTGAAGTATATGATACTAATCCAGCAGGAACTACAAGGTCAAAAGCAATAACGGCGACATTGTTGTTTCTGAGCGCGTATAATACATTGTATTTATTAGCTCCACCACGAAACACTTGGAAAACAATTGAAACGTTGAAATTACAAGTATGAGTCTTTTCTCTCTGATATTGAACAAAGTGGTAGTATATATTTATTCTTTTTACAGTACATCTGTGCCCCTTTATTTACTTTTTCAGTTTTAAGTAATTCAGATTTAAAAATTGTTTTTCGACGTTTCGCTTTGTTGTCTGAAAATTTTTTAAAAGCGTCATTAAAGCAAATGAAACAGAGAAAACCAGTTGTTTACATGAACTCGTATTCATACTTTGCAATAACAATAAAAACTGATCTGATTGCAATAACAATAAAAACAGAATCGTTGAAAGGCAAACGGCAAGAATTAACGCTGATTTGTTCCAAATTTAATTTAATTTTACTGAGGTTAAGGTGAAAACAAAAGCGGTCTCAGCAAAGGCAGGTCATACAAAAATATGCGGTGATCAATTATCAAAGCTTTTACTTAAAATCTCAGTGGGTTATTTCAAAGCACTTAAGTGTTTGAAGTTGAAACTAAATTATAAAATTGAAGTTTTATTTCACTGCATTTGAAGCGTTTTATTTTTTTGAAAGGTTATGTTTTGAGATACCGTCTTAAAATAGCAGTTTTATTTTCATGAGGAGTGAGAATCTCTTTTACACAGGTTCAAATTCGGGTCAACTCATGAGCAACGATTTTAATAAAGAAATGAAACATCAAAAATAATGTTGGGAGTATCGAGTAATTGAAAATTTCTTTCTTTTTTTCGTGATAAGGTAATGGAAGTGACAAAGAAAAATATGTTCTTTGACACCCTTTCAGCAAAACCAGATCTCTACGTCGATGAGTAGACGCCTCCGATCATAGCGGTTCTGCAACCTCTTATACCATTTTAAGATAAATTACAATGAGCTGCTGTTGGTTTTTACTGACTTTTCCATTGTTTCCTCATCTTATGGCTAAAACTATTTGGGGATGTGGTGAAATTCTTCTGTTCAATATTAAGCAACACCACTTTAAATGTCAGTGTATTACTTGAAAATATTTTTGCCAACTCCAGCCGCTGCAGGCATTTCTTGTTCATCAAAACCGAACTTCATTAATATCATGTTCTGAATTCCTTGAGCACACATTTCATTTAAAATATTTAATTATATTTCCTTCCTTAATCCCCTGTTATCACTACTTGTAAATTTCCCCTATTATTTCTAATAACAAAAATCATAACGTTTCCTTTCATTAAATAAATTTCATTTTTTCCATTGTGTTTTATTTCTTTAACAAAAAGTTTGGCTTTCTTCGTGCTGATAGTAAATTCGTATAGTAATTGTTGTTCCCATTCATTCATTGCAATGGAAGAGCAATCACAAAGCAATCAATACCATTCAATTCCTTTATGACGCTTGTACCAGCTCAAGCGTATATCAACTCGCCCATTACAATGTTATTGATGCAAGCATTTTACCGCATATCATCAACTGGAACTTGATCATTCAATCTCTAGTGGACGAAGGGAGTGGCAGCTAATGCTTTGCACATTCACCTTCTCAACATCAACGGTTGCGTAGTGTAGGTGACAGTTCGCTAGACTCCCAATCTGGGATTCAACTGGGACTGTAGGTTCAAGTTCTTTCAGGGGCAAGCATCTTTTTATTTCATCAAATGCAAATATTTCTGAGTGGATGAGGATTTGCATAGAGCTATCCCGATACATGGTGGAATCGGAAATAGTGTATTTGGTCAAAGTTTGAAAGAATAACAGAGGGAACGGGGTTGTGGTAATCGAGCAATCACACAAGCAAACTGCTCAAACACCTTCCTAATCCTTATCCGAAATTTTAATTGCAGATTTAAAAAAAAGGATTTTATTACTTCCATTCATAATTGTTATTTATAAAATAGTTTTTTTTCTTATTATTAAATGTAATTTTATACCAATTTTCCTCTATATTAAATTTAAACGTTTCCATTTAATTGTATTCTTCGTGAGATTTAACTTTTATTACTATTTAAAATCTTTTTCATTTTTCTTTACTTTATTTAATTTAAAATTTAGGACATGGGAACACTGATTTAGTGCATCCCACCGGTGTACTGTATTCCCGAATGCAATCGAACTCGGCTGAGCGAGCAGCTGATTCGATTTACCGTTGCGACACGAGGAAAGAAAAAGAAAAGTTTTGGACATACGGCAGTCCACGGGAGATTGTGAAGAGCCACGGAGAAATTGGTGAAATTTTGTCCGAGGACACTCTTTTGGTTGATTCGAGATGTTTTGTCGCCGTTTGGGTCGGTGCCGTATGAAGCTCTTAACATCGCGTCTTAGTTAATACTTGTTGGGAAGTTTACCCATTTGTAATTCGATAAGTTTTGTCGCCATTTGGATCAGTTTCCGTGCAAGTCGAAATATCGTCTCACTGCTAAAATCCCGTTAGCTCTTGTTCCGAAAACTTCGCGTTAGTTGTGGGAGTAATTTACAACAAAATGTGTGATTTGCCATTGGTATTTTTCCTAGGTGTTCCACAACATAGGCTGTCAGTAGAGTTCATGAGAGATCTTCTAATCAGCATTAATTGTGCGAATGTTTTTATTGCATCACATTCTTCGCTTGATCGGGAACGCCACAGATTCACTAAACCTAAACGTGAAACGAGTGGAATTAATCTCATCGGTTTCGCTGGACGGGCAAATTTCAAGGTTATTCTGGAATGCTACAGTAGAGGTTGTCGAATCGAAACGTGGGTTGACAGTCGTTGGATAGACGGCGGATTGCTGATCAGTCGCGCGAAAAAGTAGTTGCGAGTCATCGCGTACATCGCTGTGTTCTCCTATCGAGCTCTGTTCCCGTCTCAATCGCATCCTTACAAAAAATAAAACTGTGTCAACTTGGTCATATTTAATACCTAAATTTTTGGGAACCTGGCTAACAGTAGTACTATTATGATCAGTCCAGAGTTTACATTAACAAAAAACAAATTATACAATTCATTCTGCGAAAAATTTGCTTCCGAATCGATTAGTATGTTTTCGGTCTTAGCATAAAAATCGGACGATATAGACAATAAATTCAAAGCGAACGATCGACTTTGTGCAAGTAGGAACAAAATCCAGATATCATCTCATAAATGCAGTCAATTTAGAGTATTACCTACCAGGTCAGACAGTTTCAATAAATAATACTAACGCAATTTACTCCCTTATAAGGATGCCAACATTTTCATCAGCCCGAAATAATTCGTGTCTGTCTGTCTCCATTACCAGATGATACATCTAGGTCTCATTAATTTATTCCGCATCGTATGGAAGCTAGTTTTCACATAAAACTTTCTCTATAATTTACCCCTGGTTCGGATAGCAAAACGTTATTTTAGGATTAGAAATGAGAGCGAAAATAGGGAATGTGATAAAAATTCTTACTCTTTAAAGCAAATTGATTTATACTTGCAAGCGAATGTAAAAACTCCGCCGTAGACGATCCCAAGCCCGTTTGAAATAGGAGGAGGGAACACCTTGCTTCCCCAACTCATAGCTTCCATGATTCCTCATCCCAAACTTAAATGGTAGTAAGTGCTCTCGGGGTCGCACTGGGTTTACTGGTTCCCCAATAATGGGACATTAAATGCCGAGAAATGCTCATAACTGTAAATACGAGGGTCATTCAACAAGTACTTAGCCTACAGAAGAAAAACGAAAATTTTGGATTCCACGTAATCTCCTTTGAGCTCGATACACTTGGCCCAGCGATGCTCTTACTTTTTCAACCCGTCCAAAATATACATTTTCTCGAAGGCTGCAAAATAGGCCTCCGTGGCGGCGACGACCTCCTCATTCGACCCAAATCTATTCCCGGCGAGTGGTTTTTTCAGGTTTGGAAACAAAAAATAGTCACAGGGGGCCAAACCTGGAGATTACGGTGGATGGGGCAGCAATTCGTAACGCAATTCGACCAATTTGGCCATGGCGACGGCGGAGGTGTGAGCCGGCGTGTTGTCGTGGTGGAACAGCGCTTTTTTCTTCGCCAAACGGGGCCACTTTTTCTTCAATTCAACGTCAAATTAGCCCAATAAGTCTGCATAGTAGCGCCCCGTGATTGTTTAACCCTTCTCGAGGTAATCGATGTGGATCACACCTTGTGAATCCCAGAAAACGGTGGCCATCACCTTTCCGGCCAATTGAACAGTCTTCGCCTTCTTCGGAGCACGTTCGCCGGGTGAAGTCCACTGTTTCGACTGTTCCTTGGTCTCTAGTGTGTACCAGTGAATCCATGTTTCCTCGACGGTCACGAAACGACACAAGAACTCCGCTGGATGGCGCTGAAACAGCGCCAAACACGTCGCCGATGTGGTCTCACGGTTGCGTTTGTTTTCCGGTATGAGCAAACGCGGTTCTTCGTGTAGAATATGATGCACCATTCCTTCTGCGATGCCCAGAGTCTCAGCTATCTCGCGAACTTCAATCGACTGTCTCCCAACACGAGATCGTGGATTTTTTTAACGTTTTTCTCCGTAGCAGCTGTTTTCGGAGCACCTGGGCGTGGCTCATCAAAAACCGACGTGCGGCCACGAACAAACTCGTTGAACCAATTCTTGACGGTCGCCATCGAAGGAGAAGAGTCACCGTACACAGCATCCAAGCGATCTTTGATTTCGCTGCACGTTTTCCCTCCAAAAAAACAAGAATCTAATCACTGAACGATATTGTTCTTTTTCCATTTTTGTACAACTAACCGACACGCTCGCTTCCAAAAGCTACCAAAATAAAACTTATGAAGGGGATTGACTGAAACTTTGACAGTAGGCTACTAAAAGAATGTACTGCACGATGGTGAAACTCTTTTGTAATAGCAGCGTCATCGGACGGTGAGGCTAAGTACTTGTTGAATGACCCTCGTACATCTACAGCACTGCTACTAGATCTTACTTACACCTCGTTTGTGGGGACGTAAGACGGTGAAGTCGAATCTTCCACGCCTGATTTCAGAATCGACGTAATAACCACGCCACCAGAATGTCGGTTGGGCGCTGTTAAGGACCTTTTACAACAGGCCAGTCGATATAAATAGAACATACTGGTGATCCAGGAAACAAATGGGACTGAAAACGACATTCAAGACATGAGATCGCACATAATATTCAAAAGTGGGAAGCCTACTGGAAAACGAGAATTCGGAGTGGCCTTCATTGTGGATAGGGAGTTCAAATCGCAAAATTTTTCAAAATCTGGCTGATAAAAGTTCACGCTCCAACCAAAGAAAAGCACGTAAAAACTGGGGAAACGTTCTACAATCACCTGGAAAGACTAGTTGACTCATCGTGTACAAACGACACAAAAATAATTCTGGGTGATTTCAATGCTAAGGTTGGCAATGAGCTAGCTTATTGGGGACCGACTGGAGGATATATCCTCTACGATTAATCAAATGACAAATGAAAGCGGCTATTAAGGCTGTGGCAAAACAGACGATCGGACATCAAGCCCAGTGCAAGAGAAATTAATGATTCGATGATGAGTGCCAGAGTGGGTTAGCCAAAAAGAATCAGGCATACAAAGACTACATAGGTAGGAAAACCAGAACGAAGAGAGAACACTATGAAAATCTCAGAAGCCAATAGGATAGTCAGAATTAACACAAGATATTACTATGACGATCAATGGAGAAGTATGATGTAAGTTTAGCGAGCAACAACACAAGACAAGCATAAAAAGTAGTGAAAAGCCTGAAACGAGGTTGTCAGCCCAAAACCACGCTCTTTCGTGATGACATCGGCAATATCATCGGGTATGAAACCAAGATTAAGGAAAGATAGGCACCATATTTCAAGAACCTCCTTAATCCTCCGCACAGCTCCAGAACATCGGAGCCTATAGATATCTGCGGAGAGCTTCCATTGGCCCCACCAACTCTGGATGAAGTGTGTTCCATCATCAAAGCCCAAACGAATAATAAAGCGCCGGGCATCGATGAGACTCCAGTGGAGCTCATCAAATATGGTGGCAGCAGTGTTCATAAGGCTATTCACAAATTCATCCAGCACATTTGGCCACAGCAACATATGCCGAAAGAGTAGAGCCAATCAATGATATTCCATATCCACAAAAAAGGTGACAAGCTACAGTGCGAACATTATACAGGCATTTCTTTACCTTGTACAATAGACCAATTGTTCACTGTTAAACAGGTACTTGAAAAATACTGGGAGTTCAACATAGACGTACACCAAATTTTCGTTGACTTTAGGCAAGCATACGATAGTATTAATCGTAACGTACTGCACCCAATAATGCTCTGATTTGGCATCCCAGCCAAATTAGTCCGTCTTACCAAAATGACAATGACGTCGACGACCTCTCAAGTCCGCATCAATAATCAACTCACCGATGTCTTTGACAGGGAGATGGGCTGGCTCCATTGCAAATCAATTTGGCTTTGGAGTACGCCACAAGGAAGCCACCTATCGAAACACGAGTTACATTACCACATAAGTCGAGCCAAGTAGTAGCCTATGCGGACGACATCAACATTTTGCCACGATCCTTAACAACTCTCAAAGATCCCTTCCTGAAACTCAACAGTGAAGCAAAACTAGTAGAAGTCTGGGAATAAAACAAAGCTCATGACGATATCGAAAATGTGAGCGAATTTGTGTATCGAGGCGCCAAAAAGACGAGAACCAGTAACGAAAGAGACGAAATACGCCGAAGAATACAGCTCGCAAATAAAATATTTTATTCAGTTTTGACGATCTTGAAGAGCAACTGAATACACAGGAAAAGAAAGCTCCAAGTATACAAATCTGTGATAAGACCTGTGTTATGCTATGGGTGTGAACATGGACCCTAACCCAAGCATCCACAAATATATTGTCGCGTGTTATGGTTCGCGGCCAATAATTTTAATGTTCGGGGAAAGTGAAAACGCACTGTCTTTTAAAATTCAGTTTAGAGATTTTATTTACTAAGATGCACAGTCATAAATTTAACTATTTCACAAAAGTTAATTAAAATCTAACTTCCACTTGTAAATTAATTTCAATTACAATTGTCCACTTAACAATCAATCAATCAATCAATCACTATCGGCTTTACTTCACGCTCCACTATATCGCAGTTTACTATCGCGGTTTCACTATCACCTTTAATTCGCACTCGCCTTTATCGCAGTTTTTATTATCGCGGTTGTAATGAATGAACCCCCCATTCATTCAGCTCGCCTTTATAAAGGGTCTCTAGCCGTTCAATCCATTTCTCGTACATTGGCGAATGTTCTGCCGAGAGGTATCTGGTATATTCGAGCAGCTTAATGAATGGTGACTCAGTGACTCACTTTCGGATGTTGATCATGCTTGGTGGGTTCTCTTTGTTTGGAGTAAATTCATTTTGTTGATGTTCTTAATGGCTGTGAAAACAATTGCGACAGTAGCTCGCAGAATTATTTGTACATGTAACAATATTGAATGCCTTTGAGCGACGGGTCCTGAGGCGAATAATCCGAGCGAAGCTGGACTGGAACCAATGGCGAATTCGATACAACCATGAGCTGTATGAAATTTTTGACGAGCTTGAGGTGTCAACGATTGTCAGTCTGCGGAAGCTGTAATGGGCTGGACACATGAATCGTATGGACGAACAACGGCTACCCAAAAAGGTATTCGTTGGGAGAACTGAAGGCCCGAGACCAGTAAGGAAACCGAGGAAACGCTGGTCTGACTCGGTCAACGAAGACATTCATCGCTGCTCGGGTTTCGAAATTGGAGGACGCGGTCAATGGACCGAGATAGTTGCAGGCATTATTTGCAGAGCGAAGCCCCGACAGGGGCTGTAATGCTACGAAGAAGAAGGAAGAAGATGAGTTTAGAGGGCAAATACCCGAGCTCTTATTACTTCAACAATTCTTCCTTCTAGAAGAAATCTTAATGAGCGTGTTATTTTCTTCAGTATCAATAAATATTGACCCGGGTTGAGTAAGATGTGTCAGCTTTGTTTAGCTTTCCGAATTGAAATATATACTACCTACATTTATTTTAATGTTATTCTCATCTTAGATCGTACTTGTATCTTCGGGTCAAAATATTTATATAGTAAGTATATATCTCAATAACATTAATATTTTTGAGAATTCGTGATTTGAGTGATTTTTGTTGGTTTGCAACAATATGGCGACCGTTTAAGTAGAAAAACAATGGATTTTCTTCTAAACGTGCACATCTCTTTGACATATTTCTGGACGTTATTCCTTGCTGGTGACTGCATTTCTGTGAAGTTGGGTACAAATCCCTTCTGACATGAGCGTAGGTCTATTTACCCAACTTGTTTCATATTTGCTAATGGCTAGTAGAAATACGTTGTCAATGTAGGTCATAGCCTGGTACAGATCCATAAAATACTCAAAAATTGACTTATCTGGATATTAGGAAAAACTTCCTTTAGCCGTTTCGTAATTTCTCCTTTTGGGCCGCTCAAATTCTGCCCACTACAGATATACATAAAATCTAAATGCCTAAGCATCTGTAACGAGTTGCAACAACGGCATGTTCTTCAGTTACCACACGTTCACCACAAAAAACCACTTGAAACTATGCTTCGACAGAGTTGCAACATAACCCATTTATCATGAACGCAAGTTGCAGTCCAGTCATCTCATGTCTCGCCTCTTCCTCTATTGCAAGGCAAGACATGATTTAATTCCCATTTCACGCGATCCGCATGTAACGTGAACACGGACAAGGCCTACGATATGAAACTCGAGGCGATAATTTGCATTAATATGACAAAAATCTTTCAACAATAATTCCGCAATTAATAAAATTTCTACACATCGAGTACCCGCTCGCCAGACAAGTGACCGGGAGCCAGCAATAATAAAGGCGTTAATTTACGACCCCAACACATGGCGGCAACAACTTTCATTTTCTATGCATTGCAGTCCGTGACGAGATTATTTTTAATTAAGACGAAAAATGTTGGATTTGAACTGTAAATTGTGCGAATAATTAAAAGATCATAATTCGCGAGCTACTAGCCTTGAAAATGTTAAGTCTGTATTACAAAAACTGAAAAATTTGCATCCAAATCCGATTTAGATTTGGCAGAAAAAGTTGAGCCACTTTTTTGGTGCCTGAAGATTTAAATATCTCGACTAGGTCTCATTTGTACTTGAACATTTTTAGATATTTCGAGAGCTTTGACTGCTATTAAGGCCAACTAGCCGGGAGGTTACTCACACGTCGTCAGTCATCTGAAATTTAAATATTTGATTTGGTTTCTAAGATTCCTTTAATTTTCGCTCTATTTCTAGCAAAATGTGCGGCATACTTGCCAAATCCTGTGTGTCATTCAGCAATAATTTACAATTTCATTCGAATGAATGGGCAACGTCCTAGAAACGCAATGAACCTCAATCATGAATGAACATTGTCTTAATGGCCGAGATATTGCCTTTGAGGTCTAGTTCCGAGAGCCTTGCAATCCGTTCTCGGTCCCAATGTGGATGACATGCATCCTCGAAGCCTCCAACAATGGAAACGGATAATGGCCAATCTGAATTACGTTATTCCTACACGACATGCAGCCTAAGTTACAACAAAAGAGCGGCACGAAACTGTTCTTGGGACATGAAATTATGGCGCTCCTACACACAATAGCTCTTGAACGTCACTTCCATGGGAGTGGTTCCGATATTCCACTGTTACCATGTTTTGCAATAAACAGCGTGAAATTATTCTCTTTGTCCCTGACAGAAGGCATCCAGCATACTCAAGTAGTGGCTCAACTCGACGCCAAGTGGATTCAACAATTTTCGGGTTGAGTGGGGTCAAGGAGCGGAAGTGTGTCGTCGAGTGGACTGAAACTGTGAAACTGAACGGGGAAGCAGTTGCATATTAACACCAAGGTCGAATGATGCAGGCTCGCAAAAGCACGCTCGATGGTCGCCACACGAAACTGGTCGCTAATTTTCAATTCTTTTGGGGTTTTGCCATTTCATGGCTTTCCGGATTGCGCTTTGATAGTCCGAGATAAATATCGTGTTCGTGTTTGGTAATAAATGACAAGAAAGTTTAGTATGGACGATATGTGTAAAGAACAATGGGGAATGGCATATTTTGATTATCTAAAACGAAATCCTTCTTGCTCTAGTTGTAATAATTAAATTGTTTAAGCCCTCGGGTAAACTTTGAATGGAGTAGCTGACATTACGACATAAAGCGTAACTAATATCAAAAGTATCTATTTCAAGTCATACCAGTATAATGATTCAGAGTCTTAATTTAGTTGGTTTGGCTATTTCACAATTTCAATGCGATATATGTATTTGTCATTCGAAAACAAGTTTAACTGCATTGTTTTAATGATCGTTTGACCAATGTTGATAAAAATTGATATTTCGTTCAAATAACAGCATCAAAGTTCTTTTGCTTAATTAGAAGATGTGTAGGTTGTTTAAGCAGTCTTAGATGGAGTTTGCGATAAGAAGAAAGAGCATTAGCACATTCATACGTGGTGTAATGTACTTGTATGGTTCCCAAAATTGACGTAAAGTATAAGCCATATAGTATCAATCAATTTGCATATGTACTACTTTGGACAAGCTTCAAGAAGGTTTCAGCCCTTCGGCAAAAGCAAAGCGAAATGCACGCTTCTATGGCGACGTATATGTCATAATTCACATAAAAAGAGGAAACACACATACTTACATTGTAGGATAAAGATTTAAATATACTTTCATATACCCACAGCCCTAAGTTACCCCAAAACATTGGAAATTTATTCAATTATTTTGATTGAATTTAAATTTATTCTGAAATCTCTCATTGTCATGACGTTGAGAAAACAACATCGCATAAGCTGTGGATGTAAAGGAGTCATGTATTTAAAAAAAAATTGAATTTTTCAATTTTCTTTCTCTGCATGATTATATAGTATATTCAAACTAAGGAAAATTTTACTTTGCGTTGAGAATATGCAAGTTATTATGCCAACGTTTTTTTTTTTGTTTAATTTCTATAATGGTGTTTTCAATACTTGATGCCTTAAAAATCCAATCTACGTATTATAGTGTGGCGACTCAGAACGTCCCAACGCCAGCGCACGCTTCACGCTTCCCTCATCTTACGAGAAATTTTCGCCTGCCAGCCAATTACACATAGCGGCACAAGCAATTCCCTCGAGAAAAAGTGAAATTGGCTTGAGCCGCTCTTCTCGCTTCCCATGAATTATCACACAGGAGAGAACCTAGGCAAACGCCACTACTGGTTCGTAGTCAACATTATCATCAACATCAGTAGCAAAAACATCATCATCATCGACATCACCAACAACATCTTCATCATCATCAACAACAACGACATCATCATTCATCGTCGAAGCCCCCGACCTCGTCGTTAATAAAAGGGAGTACTAAATTCTGTCATTTCCAAAGAGTAATATATAAATATAGAGTAAAAGCTTAAGACCAGAATTTTTACTTCTAAAGTGGTGACCCCAACTCGCAACAATAATGGTAGTTGGACGAAACAACGAGGATGGCACCACCAGGCGGGAGCGTACCACCGGCTCAGGAGGTAAACGTAGTCAGCCAGTGCAGGCTGCCGTCCTTCTGGCGGGCTAGTCCTAAATTGTGGTTCTTTCAGGTGGAATCACAAAATTGAGGTGCACAAAGCGGTACGGGACGCAGCCAAGTATCATCTCACAGAATCACCGCTGGACCATGAAACCATCACGGATGTAGCGGACAGCATCCGTGAACTACCGGAGCACGACCGATACGGAGCGCTCAAAGCAGCTATCGTCACCCGCCTCACAGAATCACCTGATGCGCAACTACATAAGCTGCTCATAGGCGTTTAGCTCGGAGACAGGAGACCTTCACAGCTTCTACAGCATATGCGTTCCCTCGCTGGCACACGGGCTAGCGACGATGTCCTCCTTGTCAGATGGCTTGAGCTCCTGGCTCAGCAAACACGCCGCATGCTGCTGCTCATAAAAAACCAAACGCTAGAGGAACTTGCCGCGGTCGCAGACGAGGCACAAGACATGGGTCCGGGAGTGATGGCCAGATCAGTGCAACCATCTATGCACCCAATAACACCCTCATCTGGTTTCTCCTCACCGCGTTCTTCTTCGGACCAAGTCGCTCTCGAGTTAGCAAGGCGTAAACGCCAGGCGCAAGGCAGCTAACAAACTTGACTCGAGAGGCGCTTCAGCAACCACATGCCTGCATCAACACACTGCGAGAGTGGTCCTCGCCAAGAAACGCAAGCCAACGACGAGGCCGCTCCACCACTCCTGGACCAGACAATCGTACAGGTCACTGCTGGACACCAAGCACGGGGCCCTAGCGATGCGATGCAAGCAGCCTTGCTCCTTTGCAGCTTTAGACCACACCAATAGGCGCTCGGAAAACTAACATAGGTTTGCCGACGTTTTACTGAGCGGACACCGCCGGCAACACCTTGGAGAGACGCCTTTATGTCTCCGACCGCACCACAAAAACCAGGTTCTTGGTAGACTCCGGCTCCACCCTCTCCATCATCCCAAGGCATTCCATCGCCAGGCCTCTTCGAAAGCAGAGCCTTGTGTTACAGGCAGCCAATCGTACGCCCATTACAACGTTTGAATCTCAGCAGCTCACCCTAGACTTTGGGCTACGCCGGTCACTCCACTGTTCGTTCGTGATAGCAGATACCCAGACAACCATTCTAGGAGCCGATGCACAAAAGCATCATGGCCTACTCATCGATCAGCGCAACCAGCGCCTCTTGGACGATCTCACCAACTTCTCCACAGCCTGTGTCCTCGGTTCAGCTCCCGCTATACACAGTATTAGCGCCGTCACTAAAGTGAAGAACACCATTGGAGACCGGCACAGAGGCATAATCGCCAAATATGCAGATGCACCCGCACAACCCGGGAAATTAGCCTCGGTTGCTGACGTACCCGTCCACCACCAGATAGTCACCAATGGCACCCCGGTTTTCACTAGACCAAGTCGCCTCACAGGAGAACGCCTCACCGCAGCCAAAGCCGATTTCGCTTTCATGCTGGAACGAGGCATAATGCGACCCTTATCGAGCCAGTGGGCCAGTCCTCTGCACATGGTGCCCAAGGACGGTGGCCACTGGCGAGCTACTGGGGATTCCCGTCAACTCAACATCCAAACTTGACTGGACCGTTACCCACTGCCCATTATCGAGGATTTGATTTAGGAGGCCAACGGCACTGTTTTTTCAGTAATCAACCTCCACCATGCCTTCTAGCAAATTCCGGTTGCTCCTGAAGACGTATGTAAGACGGCAGTAACTACGTTCTGTGGACTGTATGAATTCCTGGGGAAGCCTTTGGGTCTACGCAACGCAGTCCAAATGATGCGGCGGACTCTAAACCGTTGGGTTTCTTCTCGAGGAAGCTCTCTGACACCGAGCAACGCTACTCAACCTACGACCGCAAGCTCCTTGCGATCTTTGCTGCCATCAAGTTCTTTCAGCGCATCTTGCAAGGAAGGCACTTTATCATCTATACCGACCACCGGCCACTTATATTTGCTCTGAAGCAACGCTGGGACAAAGCTTCATCCCCCCAATTCAATTCGCGAGTGGAATACACACCAGGGGACAATGTCGTCGCTGATGCACTTTCACGTGTAGAAACGGTCACGATAGCCGCCACAATCATAGCTCAAGTCATCAGTGAACACAGACGACCAGTTGCCCCACCTCCTGGCGAGCCCCCGTCTTAAACTGCATCAGCTGGTCTTGGGTGGCTACTCAGCGTACTATGTGAAGTTGAACAGCACCATTAAGCCTAACCTGCCAATTGCGCTCCGCCGTCAGGCTTTCGACATCGTCCATCAACTGTCGCATCCGAGTGGACGTGCCACCTCGAAGCACGTAGCGCTTAAATACTTCTGGCCGAGTCTGCGGAAAGACGTATCCCGGTGGGCGTAGCAATGTGTATCTTGTCAACTGTCGAAGGTCCAACCGCGACGAGTTAGGAATTTTTCACTGTGTGAAGGCTACGAGAACTGCCTCACCATTATCGACCGCTATAAACGGTGGCCTCAAGCAGTGCCAGTGCGTGACATCAGAGCCAGTACCGTCGCCAGGGCACTATTCGACCACTGGATATCAATATTTGGCCCACCACTGGAGATCACATCGGACCAAAGACGCCAGATTGACGCCGACCTCCTGAATCAGCTCGGCCACCTCCTGAGCACCAACCACTTCCACACCACTCCATACCACCCTAAAGCCAATGGCATGGTTGAACGGATGCACCGCACCCTCAAAGCAGCGTTAAAATGCGTTCCGGAGACAACATGGTTACAAGCACTTCCACCGATCTTGCTGGGTCTACGAACCACATTCAAGGAGGACCTGCAAGCCTCTCCAGCAGAAATGGTTTTCAGCACATCGCTTCGGATCCCGGGCGAGTTCATCACACCTCAAAACACACCCAACAGCGGCCCACAAGCTTTTGTCACGCCGCCTCTTCAAATCGATTCGTCCTGTCCCGTCACCCAGACACTCGACTTACCAGCCATTCGTTTTCAAAGACCTAGCCAGTTGTGAGTACGTGTTTCGCCGCATCGATGCTGTAAAGAAGCCGCTCGATCAGCCATACTCCGGACCTCATCGAGTTGTCAGAAGGATCAACGCAACTACTTACGTCATAGACGTAAACGGCGTCACAAAAACCCTCTCCACCGAACAACTCAAATCAGGCTACCTGGGGCAATCGGAAGCCCATCCAACGACACAGCAGCCATACACAACACCTCCACAGGCGCCTACAACACCACCTCTGCTATCCTCGGAAACGGCTCAACCAGCACAGATTTTGCCGGAACAACCACTCCAGCCATCCAAGAAGAAAGCACGTTTTCACTCCCTTCGACGCATGCGAAGGTGGCGACTCAGAACTTCCCAACGTCAGCGCACGCTTCACAGCGCAAACAGGCCCTCGTCTCGCGAGAAATCTTAGCCTGCCACCCGATTCCAGATATCAGCGGCACAAGCAATTCCCTCGAGAAAAAAGGAAATTCGCTTGGGCCGCTCTTCTCACTTCCCATGAATTAACATACATGAGAGAACCTAGGCAAACGCCACTACTGGTTCGTAGTTAACATTATCATCATCAGTAGCAAAAACATCATCATCAACAACAACGACATCATCATTCATCATCTTCATCGTCGTAGCCGCCTGCCTCGTCGTAAACAAAAGGGAGTAATAAAACTCGGTCAATTCCAAAGAGTAAAATATAAATATAGAGTAAAAGCTAAAGACCAGAATTTTTACTTCGAAATAGTTTAGACATTTTTTCGGTGCTTACATACAATCTACAACTGAAAATTCAGGATAAAGTTGATGCTACTTCAACTTTTTTACAGTACACGATTGTTATTCTTAATGTAATGCACAATTTTTTTTTCTTTTTTAAGGGAATCTTTGCTCAATACTTCGTAGATTTTGTGAAGAATAAGTATTTTGAAGCTTTAAGATGAACGGTCTGTTTTAAAAACTTTTTTATTTTTATAAAATCTATAACAACGGTTTGCGGGTTAAAGAATTCCAGCTCAAAACAACGTGCCCTATCTCGTCATTTTTTTGCGACATTAAAATTTCGTTTTTAGTATTCAGCTTTTCATTTAAAAAAATAGCCTTAAAATTAAGACTTTTAACTTTAACTCTATCAAAAATAGCTGAGCTTGGAAATAAATGAAAAAAAAAATGTTTATGATCAAAGATAGTTCGGTGGTGGCTAAGTAGTTTTAATGTTAGCTGGAAGAACGTTTATTTGCGTATTTGAAACGTGTAGAACAAGCCAAACCATGGCATACACATAAGGTGTGCAGAAGATGCGAGGAAGGCCTTCGTTTATAATTTAAGCGTGAAGAAAACTCATTTCGTTTTGGTAGCCAATGATGTAAGGGACTGCTACTTCTAATCAGTAAATGTGAAAGGATTTAATACAAAATGAAAAAGAAAATATCTTCGATCAGGGCCTGGACGTTTATCAGCCAGATTTTGAACAAGTCCGCTTTTACACGGATCGCACACAACCGTTCATTGACTGTCTTAAAATAAATAAGGGATGCATCAGGCTACGACTATTTAGCCGCACTTCTGTCGCAAGTTACACATGGTTAAATGGAAGCCCGCACATTGCGATTTTCGACAATTTTGTTCGGGTCGGCAGTCGCAGGAATTTGCGATTTTTCCTAAAACCAGTTTAGTAGGTAGTTTTTGTGATACTCGCCCAGGCACACATCATTTGGACATTTGACGCTGACGTGCACGGAAGTTTCTTGCATAGCGCACAAATGAGTTAGCGCATGCGTTCCTGGCAAAGACATATGTACCTTCAAATGAGCATATTAGTTTTGCGCATGCCTGAAGTTCCTTTGCAAATCTTGTAGCAGTGTGTTCGTATTTGCGTCTAAAAATCGCTGGTTACGACAGGAAAATCGCAATGTGGCCGAACCCTAACATGCAATTTGAACTCCCTATTCACAATAAAGGCCACTTCGAATTCTCTTGCGTTTTATACCGTGACGGACAAAAGTCTACGACAATTCCTTATATTGAGATACCGGTTAATTGGAAGCTTTAATCAAAAATCCATTGAAGTGCATTTTTCAGTAACGTAAATATATTTATAAAAAAATAAAAATAAAAGCTTTTCGTACCAGAATTAAGGAGAAAGTCCTAAAAACATAAAAAATTGAATGGACAAAAATCTACGACAGTCAGTGTTGACTCAGTTATACACCAAAAATTTCCAGCTAAACGTAACGGAATGTCATCAATATTTGTTTATTTGGTATTGTTATCATTCCGTATATGTGCTGCTGCAATTCTGTTTTAGTTATATCGCTAGTATCTAACTGTAAGGACCGCAAAATGACATCGCGAAAATAAATTTCTATTGATATGCGAATTTTGGCCGTACAGGATAAAAAAGACAATAAATTGTACTCGGAAATCGCGAAATCACTGAAACTTAAACGAACTTCTGTGTATACAATCATCAAAAACTTTGGAAACAGTGGTTCCATGGAAAATAAGCCGCAAGCTGGCCGACCGAAAAAGTTGTCGCGCAGAGACATTAGTTTTATTCTAAAAAAAGTAAACAGTAACCCAAAAATAAGTGCTACAGATTTGGCGAAACAAGTGGCTACGGAAAGGAAAAAGAACATTAAATATTAATGGGTTTTACAGTAGAACTCCACGTAAAAAGCCATTAATATCCGCCAAAAACCAACTTCGGCGTCTACAGTTCAGCAAGACCCATATTGCAAGGACAATGGTTTTTGGAATCGCGTCCTTTTCATCGGTGAGTCTAAACTCAACATTTTCAGAAGTGATGGTCGCAGTAAAGTATGGAGGAAAAAGAACACGGCTTTAGAAACCAACAATTTGGTTCCTACTATCAAGCCCTGTGGTGGTAATGCGATAGTTTGGGGAGCCATGGCTGCATCTGGGTATGGCAGATTGTCTTTTCTAGAAACTACGATGGACCGTTATGTTTACAAGAACCTGTTAGAGCAACATTTGAAGCCATCACTGGATAAGTTGGGTCTTGGAGAGATGGATTTTCCAACAAGACAATGATCCAAAACACACAGCACTTTTCGTCAAGAACTGGTTGTTGTACTACGCTCCCAGGCAACTTAATACGCCTCCGCAAAGTCCAGATTTAAACCCAATAGAGCATGTATGGGAGCTTTTGGAACGGAAAATTCGGAAATGTTGCATTAAAAATAAAAATTTGTTGAAGGAAGCGCTTGTTACAGAATGGGAGAAAATCACATGTGCAGAAACTGCTCATTTAGTTGCCTCTGTGCCCAGAAGACCGCAAGCAGTAATTGATGCAAAGGGGGTCCAACCAAATATTAAGCCAGCAAAAATTTTTAAAATTTCCAAGACGTTTAGTTGAAAATATTTTGAGTAGAAGTCAGCCACCACTGACTGTCGTAGACTTTTGTCCATTCATTTTTTTATGTTTTACGAATTTCTCCTTAAGTTTGTTATGAAATGTTTTTGTCTTTCGTTTTTTGATAAATATATTTACGTTACTGAAAAATGCACTTCAATGGTTTTTTGTTTAAAGCTTCCAATCAACCAGAATCTCAATATAAGGAGTTGTCGTAGACTTTTGTACGCCACTGTAGCTTAGTCGTAAAAGAGATATTTTGGCCTGTTCTACAATTCAAAAACTAACCTTGGAAGCAGAGTGCCCACTTTGTGAAATTCTTTTTAAGTCAAGTCTGAAGAAAGTACTAACAAACAATTATGAGAAAAGTATTTTAGACAAGTTACAATATTATCCGACTTAGTAAAGCTTGAAAAATAATTCCTGAGAATTAATATAGGTATTACAGCAATGAAAATTACATTTTTATCACAGAGTTTTATACACATTAAACATAGAATTATAGATGCATCAATTCTGGTCATTTTACACGTATTACTGCCATTAACATATAATATAGCTTATTAGAGTTTCACTTTTATGGCTTACAAAAATTAATAACGACTAAACACATTTTCAGAACAGCAAGTAAACTTTACCCCCCATAAATTGTTTACACGTGTAAACGAATATTAGCTTGGTAATGGGCCATTTTAAGTAATTTAAATGTTGGATAAATTTTTCAGGTTTAGATATATAGTACATACCTCATCTTAATTAAAAATTTATAATAAATTTGCTGCATCGTTATACGAGTATCTGAAAAAAAACTGAATAAACTACATATATAATATTTTAGAAGAGATGGCGTGGTTGGATTTGAAGATGAGTTAGTTACTTCAATAACAGGATAGACTACTGTGTTTGAATTTTACTGTTGCCACCTTATACGCTGTAGTTTCCGAAGTACTGACATACACGACTACACAAAATTTATGGTAAAATTATCCCAGTTGATTTGGATGGGCACATGTGCTCCATTAGGAAACTCAGAATCAGGTGTAGCTTTGAGAAAATTACATAGGGTCGAACTGGGTCAAATGTACAAGGAAATTACGAAAATTATACAAGAGAAGAAAAATAATCGGCTAAAGTATAGAAACCACCACGAGAACCGTACATTTTAATGTGCTTCATATACATTACTAACATATGGTAAGCCCCGCAGGAGGAATGCCGGTCGACAAGAGCACTCTTGGAGGCTAGAATTCTTTGGGGAAATCCGCCCCCACGTACCCGAGGAAATTCCCGCAGGGGGAATGCCGTTCTACAAGAGCACTCTTGGAGGCTAGCATTCTTTGGGGAGCACCGCCCCCACGGACCTGAGGATATGGGGGGCGCCGTGAGGTTCCCCCCTGGGATGTCAAATAACGACTCTGATTGGATCTGGACTACGCTTTAGACAACGAGCTGGAATTGATGCTTTGGGCTGGCGGATGTGATGGTTTGGACCTAGTTGCTTTGCACAGTAGCGCCGAGGTGAAACTCGAGTGTGAACGACTCCAATTCAACTATCATACCGTCTCCGTTCCGGTAAAATCTTGGCAGGCCTCGGAGTAAGTTGGAAGTTCGCACCATTGGGTTGCTTGTGTAGGTTCGGTTGAGACAGACTCCCGATTAGCGCTGGTCTGGCTCTGAGCACTTGTCCCCATTAGGGCTTGTGCCAACCCTCGCATGGCCTCCCTACTCTGCAAAGATAACCATGGGACCAAAAAGGCGACTACACACACGAACGGAGATAGCGGCTCCGAGGGGGGACCCAATAAAATTGGAGCAAATAAAAACATACAAAAAAGATCAGAAAAATCCAAAAAAAGAAACAAAAAATAATAATTACGACGACGCAACCAGCGGTTGCAGCCACGATGTTAACAGTACATCGAAAGCGGTACGAACCATGACAAAAACGACGAATAACACAATGACAGTGAAGAAGGATGAAAAACGGAGATAAGCAGACGGTCTGGTTCAGACTGAGATTCCTGCGGCGTTCGGGCGCAGCAAAAAAATGATGCGAACGCCAGAGCGTCCTATTAAGGAAAAGCGGGAAACTTTGCAGGGCGCTTCAGGTGTTCGAGCGGTGGAAGATAATATAAAGAGCATCGAAAATTCGATGGTCACTGCTGCGATCGTTACCGAAGCGACCGATGCAAGGGTCGCAAATCACGACATAGTAAAGAAACATCCTGAAGCCAACGAGGAGATCACGGCACGAAAAGCAACGAGTGACCAGACAAATAAAGCGACGTTGTGCGATTGCAACGCCAACGTCGAAAATGAGGCGGAAGTACTGCATTCGAAAACGGAACGCGATAACCTCTCCCATGGATGGTTGCAAAGTACAATTGCCGTTCAGCGATACGAAGAAGAAAGGCTATTCCGAAAAGCGGGAGATGTTCCGAATAGAATACAATCTACATGCGACTCCCCAAAAATCAGCAAAGCAGTAAAGGTTGGGCTCCTTGAACTAGAGGAGCTCCTAGATCGCATAGGGCACTATCGGAGGAGCTGGTTAAGGGTCGAAGACGAACAGAAGGCTAAAGAGGCGCTTGGGGCAAAATCTAAAGGCGACGTGCAGATAGCTCCATCATTAAAAGTCAATAAATGAATGGCGTCTAGCCCAATCGAAGGAGATCGGGATAAAAGAAGGAAGGAAGAGGCACTTGATAGGCTTGGAGCACCATATCACGGGTGCCAGATAGTGCTTACAAAAGGAGCGAAGAAGGCCGCAAAGAAATTCCTTCAAAAGTGCCAGAAAGTAAAGTTTGCACGGACGCCCAATCAGAAAAAGGACCTGATGCAAAACAGGAGAGGCTGAAGCCCCGACGAAGACCCCGGCAGCAGGCACTGCTCGTAAAGCCCCAAGATGGCCGATCCTACGTGGAGGTACTGCGGGACATCAGGGGAAACGTAAGGCCCGAAGACACCAATACTAAAATTAAAGTAGTACGACCAACCCGGTCGGGCCACATACTGGTCGAATTCGGAGCAGAAGCCGGCAATAAGAAAGCATTGTGCGACGCAGTAAAGAAAGTCCTCGGCAAAAGCGCAACTATAGCCTCGCTCGAACCGATGGCAACGATCGAAATAAGAGACATTGACTGCGTCGTTACGGATCTGGCCGTGGTGGGAGAGGCCATCAAAAGGGAGTTCCCTAGCGTGGGAAGGGTCAAAGCGAGACTGACACCAAAAAACAACAGGGGACAAAGCATGGCCATAGTTGACTTGACCGAAAAGGACGCCGAACAATTCCTGAATAAGGGAAAAGTACGAATATGGTTGGTTGTCTGTAGGATACGGCGAAGAGCAACGCCTCTTCAATGTTTCAAATGCCTTGGTTATGGTCACACCACGCAAGTATGCAAAGGACCCGATAGGAGTCCCCTATGTTACAAATGCAGTGAAATGGGACATAAAAGAAAAGAGTGTACGAAGGAAGCACACTGTATTCTTTGCAAGGATGCTGATCCAAAACCTGATTTTGGACACGTCTTGGGATCAGGAAAATGCCGGGTGTTCCAGGAAGCCCTAGCCAAGGCAAAATCAGAACTCCGATGACCCGCATCTTGCAGCTAAGCCTACACTGCAGTTCAACCGCCCAAAATCTGCTTGAGCACTTTGCGAGGGACACGAAAGCCGACTTCTTGCTGATGAGTGAGCAACACCATAATAAAAGTCCCGCATTATGGTATTCTGACGAAACAGGTACTGCCGCCATCTGGGTTCGGAACAGTGACTTTCAAGCGGAGAGTTGTGGACGGGAGGATGGTTTCGTGTGGGTTCGGTGCTCAGGGACCACCTTCTTTAGTGTGTACCTAACGCCTAATGAATCGATATCATCTTTCTAAGCCAAGCTTAATGCTTTGGAGGGTGCTGTCTCGAACGCAGAGGGCAAAGTGCTCGTTGGGGGCGACTTCAACGGTAAAGCAATCGAATGCGGCATGTCTCAAACAGATCCGCGAGGAAAACTAATACTGGGAATGGCGACCAGGATGGCCCTCGTCGTACTTAACTCCGGAAATATGCCGACTTCCCGCCGTATTGGCTGTGAGGTAATCATACCGGACGTGAAATTCGCCTCGGAGTCCTTAGTACGGAGGATACACAATTGGAAAGTATTAAGAGGACTACTCAGCCAGTGATCATCAGTGCATTCTGCTTGAGATGAGTGATGTTGTCTCCCGACGTCCGTGCTCTCGGCTTTCTACAACTGGATGGAACATCGGAAGGATGGACGTAAGAACTGGCAGGTCAAGACGTGATGAACTCTACTATGAGCATCATTACGACTGCTTGCTGCGCTTCTATGCCCTGTCGAAAACTCCAGCACAGCAAGCCCCCAGTGTATTGGTGGTCAACTGAAATCGCTGAAAAGCGAAGGGAGAATCACACGCTTCGGTGTGAGGCTCAACGGGCGCGGAAACGTGACGAGGCGTGCAACTGTGTGGCAGCATATAATTCGGCCAGGAAACGTCTTCGCAAATTTATCAACAGTAGCAAGGTTCGCTGCTGGCAAGACCTAGTGGATAATGTGAACAAGGATCCGTGGGGCCTTGGCTACAAGCTCGTTATGCGGAAGCTTGGTGCCCTACAGAAGCCTTGTATACATGACGCGGAAAAGATGGACGCGATAGTGCGGGGACTCTTCCCTGTCCATCCCGTCCGTGTTGACGCTGTCCATGGTGAAACAGCAGTCGAGTGTCCACTCTTCACACAGCCGGATCTGGAGGAGGCAGTCCTTTCATTGAAAGCGAGGAAGGCTCCAGGTCCAGACGGTGTTCCGGCTGAGGTGTTGCGGCTCATCTATCACCATTGTCCTGACTTGCTGCTCAGCACATTCAACGCTTGCCTACGGGACGGGGTTTTCCACCGGGAAGGTGGCGAGGCTCGTTCTGATCAGCAAGGGGAAGAGAAATCCCGAATCACCGTCTGTATACCGCCCGTTATGCATGCTAGACACTGCTGGGAAAGTGCTAGAGAAACTCATCAAGGGCGGACTCACTGCCGCGATTCGTGCTACTGGGGACCTATCTCCTCGGTAGTACGGCTTTGGCGCAGGACGCTCCACCATTCATGCGATTGCAGAGGTGGTCAGCGCCGTCCAAAAAGGAGAGGCATATGATTGCACCAAGCGACGGATCGTCCTGTTGGTGACACACGACATCAGGAACGCCTTCAACTCCGCTAGATGGGTAGATATTCTAGAAACGCTGGAAACCCCTTTTCAAGTTCCAGAATATCTAACGCGGCGAAACTACCTGAAGGACCAAAGTATGCTCTACGACACGATACAGGGCCAAGGAAGGATGGAAGATATTACGGGTGTTGCCCAGGAATCTATTCTTGGTCCGGACCTGTGGAATGTGTCTTACGACGGTCTACTGAGACTTGAGATGCCAGATGAGCCACGCTTGATCAGCTATGCGGATGATGTTGCAGCTCTAGTCGCTGGAAGCACCGTTGAACAGGCAAACAACTTAGGCTAGGTATGCTAATGCACCGAGTGAGAGACTGGATGACTGCTCGAGGGTTCAGTTTAGCACTGGAGAAAACCCAAGTGGTCATCTTGACAAAAAAAAGAGAATCCCTAAAGTAAGGATGATCAGTATTGGAGACATAATCGAATCGAAGCCAACGGTGAAGTACGTGGGGCTACTGACCGACTCGAAGATGAGTTTCTGTGAGCAAATCAGGGCAACGGCTGAGAAGGCTGTTCTGAGTCGACTTATGGCCAACGTAGGGGGACCCAGCCTATCAAGAAGACACCTCTTGATGAGTGCTGTAGGCTCAGTGCTACTGTACGGAGCAGAAATATGGGGCGACGCTCTCAGTAAGGAGGTATACCGAAAACTATTGGCACAGGTACAGAGAAGAGAAGCGCTGTGAATTGCATCTTCGTATCTGACAGTCTCTGATTCTTCGGTCAGAGTTATTGCACGCATGATACCTATTACCCTCATTGCTAAAGAGCGGCGTCGAAACGAAGATGAGAGGGAGATGGTACTTTTTGGCAACTTACCAGAGGTTTTCGTAGACTCAATACTTCCTTAAAGCTTGCTTAGCATTTACATAATTTTTATTGTATTCTTCGTGTAGAAAAAATTTCCAAGTTTCATACTTAGCCTTGTTTGATCTCATGTGATTTTCGAAAGTTATGTATGATTTTGAATGAATTTTCATACTAATAATGAAAAAAATTCTGCAATTAACTCTGGTAATTATTAGTTATCCTCTTGGTCTAGCGATATGTTGAAGAGTCTTATGAATGCTCTGCAACCACGACACAAACCACGATGAACGCAAAGGTAAGGCTCTGTAATGAATACTCTGATGCTTTCATTAAATTGGCTAATAATGTGAATTCATGTAGAATTTGTGAGATAAATATCACATTTCAACCTTCAGTACACCATCGGGTAATTGAGTCATAAACTCCAGAACTACCCATTAGGCAATACCACATGTGCGTCCTTCCTTTATTACCGAATATTTACCCTATCTAGCAACTCCTACCAGCAATTTGCAACTTTCCGAATGTTGACAAACTCTAGCACCTAATTAGACCATCCAACATTTACAAGGAGTGATCCATCGCATCAATGTTTCTATTCGGCTCATATAACATTCACACATGGATATGCCAACAAACTGTTTTTCCTTCTTCTCGACAGCTTTGCAGCGAGTTAATTTGTGCTTGCTTTCGTCCACCATATGTTGGTTTGCTGGGCCTTATACGAGTATACTATACAACCAAAACGCAACACAACACACTCTACTTGTATTCTGTTTATCATGTTATTTTTAGTTAATTGGCTCGATATATTGCAAAGGAAACTCTTCACACAAAAGCGTGCCAATTTTCACCAGGCACTTAGTCGAATGCATGCAAGTGTTTGGCAAGTTCAAAGTGGACTGAGTGGTATTTATTTTCTTGTTGATTCCATGATATGTGAATAAACTATTTTTGATACTCAATGGGTTTTCCCGCAGGGTGTGTGATATTTTGTTACACGCACGCGAAAGTTAAACCATGGCAAATACTCATGTGGGGAAATGCATGAAATTCAAAATGATTTAGATATTTTCAGATTTCGACTAAATTTATAGTACTCACGCGATTCCGTCTATCCCGGAAAATCCAATACTTACCTGAAAAAAGAGAGAAACAATTTTATCATGTTATGGTTTAATGGATCATTTTTTTTTAAATCTAAGGAAAATAAATGAAAGCTTTGCAGAAAAAATTCCTTTGAATACATCCTACTGAAAGTAACCAAGTGAAAAATACCCTTATCAGTCCACTGGACCACAAAGCTTCCCAGCTTTGAGGTATTCCTTTCACTTGCTGACATTTTTCCCAAGGATATTGAGAAGAAAATCTTCTATTAATTCAATGTCATTAAAAAAATTTTGTTCGGGCCTTAGAAGGCCCGACGGCTTTCCAAGAAAAAGAGAATTGGCCTGCGGATATCAAATAAAATGGTCATTAAAAAATGTGTGCTAGAGCAAAGCCTTTGAAAAAGGTACTTTCTTAATTTTAGGGTTTGTGCTGAGAAGGGTGCTCACATCGTTTGCTCCGACTTTGAAATTTTTTGCCTTTTTCTCACAGTTTCTCCATGGGTTTGAATTAAGGGCACATGTATGCACGCTGGGTCAGTCTGCAAAATTTCGTATTTTTGGTGAGCAAATTATCAAATTGAGGATAAGCAAATTAATTGTTTTTTTTTTTTTTTTTTTTTGATACTAATGAATCCATGTAGCAAGAAAGGAAAGGAAAAACCCAACGCTGCTTACACCGAGAGAATTGCCTTAGCCTGTTTTGCTAATGTTTTTCACCAGAAAATTCACACAAAATCATGCAACTTTTGATGAATTACATGAGGTTACTAGGGCAAATGTAGAAGAATATGACATGCAAAGTGTTTTCCATTCAGGACATAACAATCTTATCTATCAATAAAACACCGAAATATTTGAGATATTGAGTTGAGTCATACAGGGTCTTTATAATAAGTAACCGGACTGAGCCTGTCCCGCGCTGTCAAAGCGTCTGCTAACCGGTATCTGGTGCTGTAGTGGTGGTGGGGGTCTAGGTTAAGGGAACCGGGCTGCAGCAGTTGCCTCCAAACGCTTGGAGAGATAGCGGAGGGCGTGTTCAGTTACGTCGTCGGAGTGAAAATAGAGCGTACGATCGAGCAACCGAAGCATAGTTTTTTGACCACGTTATTACAGGAGACGAGACGTGGGTTTTCGAAAACGATCCTGAGACGAAGCGGCAGAGTTCGGAGTGGCACACACCGGCGTCACCTCGACCGAAAAAAACGCGCATGAGCAAATCGAAGGTGAAGTCGATTCTCATTGCTTTCTTTGACGTGAAAGGCATTGTTCACAAAGAGTTTGTGCCACCCGGCCAAACTGTAAACGGCCAGTACTACAGAGAGGTGCCCCGTCGACTAACCGCCCGGGTTCGCCGAGTCCGTCCGGAGATTGCCGATTCGTGGATCCTCCATCACGACAATGCTCCTTCGCACACCTGCCTGCTCGTCACCGAGCAGTTGGCCAAACAGTCGAGGGCAACGTTGCCACAGCCTCCTTACAGCCCGGATGTGGCACCAGCGGACTTCTTTCTGTTCCCCAAGATCAAGAGACACCTTAAGGGGACACGGTTCGGGACTCTGGAAAACGTTCAACGTGCTACGACGAGGGCTCTAGACAGTATCGAGGTTGCCGACTTCCAGGGAGCGTTCGGGGATTGGAAAATCCGGTATCAGCGTGTTATCGACTCCAATGGGGACTACTTTGAAGATTTCTAAAGAAAAATTGTACATATTTTGCCTATAAGAAATTTCCTGAGGTCACTCCGGTTACTTATTATTCAGACCCTATATGACCACCCCTAGCCCGTTTACAGCGGTCGATTCCTTGGACCCAATTTACCATCACTCTAGCACACATTTCGACCGGAACGTTGGCAATTTCACGTTGGATGTTGTCTTTGAGCTCTTCAAGTTGCTGGGTTCTTGGCATAGACCAGTGACTTGATATAGCCAGAAACAAACCCAATGGCGTTAGATCGTATGAACGAGACTATTTCTCGAGATAACACGTTCACCAAATTTGCCTTTCAATAAGTCGATTGTTAGGCGTGCTGTGTAGCTAGCGGCCCTGTCTTGTTGAAACCACATATCGCTGATATCCAGTTCATTCAATTCTGGCCACAAATAATCTTCCAACATAACACGATAATGCTCTGCATTAACGGTAACATGACGGTCGTTTTCATCCACGAAAAAATACGGCCCAATTACACCTTCGGCATGAAAACCGGACCAAACGTAATTTTTCGCGGAAGCAACGGTGTCTCAAGAAGCAGCCAGAAATGAGCTTCATCGTTGAAGATGATTTTTCGATGAAATCCTTTATTTTCTTCACGCTTTGCCAGAGCCCATTTGGAGAAGTTTCGGCGTTTCGAATGATCAAGTGGCTTTAGTTCTTGAGCCAATTTGATCTTGTAATCATGTAGGCCAAGATTTTCTCGCAAAATACAACAGTGTCGTTTGAGTGACGCTCAATTCTTGAGAACGACATGGAATCGACTGATTTGGGTCATTCTGAATCGATGCACATACGACTACGATATTTCCTTCGTTTTGAGTTTCTTTTTGGCACCAGAACGTTTAAAAGTAAACATTTGGATTCGTAGTTATCCACTATAGCACGCACAGCCTGTCGGGTCGGGCGATTATTATGGCCGCAAATTGGAGCAAACGCTCTTAAAGTTGCGATCGGCGACTCAGAATTCCAGTATTAATTTTTACTAATTTCTAAACGTTGCTGATTCGTAAATTCTACCAAGCTGAAAATGTTGACTTTAGCTATCGTTTTGACCTGAGCTCATTAAAAAAAGGTTTAAGAATGCGTTCATATAAAGATACGAAATTGTTATGTCCCTAAAACCCTTTTTACTAAGCAGTTATGCAAATCAAATTTGAATGGGCCTGATCTACATTTGCAACCAAATATAAAGTAAGATGTTTGAGGGCCCAATAGTTCTTTCTTGTTTTCCATAAAATGCGGGTTCAATTCCAGTCGATTGTTTTTGTAATTTGACATAGTTTTTACAGGTGGAATAGGCAGTCACAGAAGCATTGAATTTAAAGCTGATTACAGCGAACACTTTCTTAGAAACTCGATAGAAAAGTCCTTGGAACAATTCTCTCATCCAGGCATATAAAGGATGATTCAACTAAAACGCACGATATTAATTGTAAAAAGAACAAACATTTTTCAGAGAATTATGTTAATATTTCTTATTATAATAGAAGGATCTATGGCAATTATGTGTGAAACAAAATATCGCCCAAATTTTCAATGACTCTGAGACATACGAGGCACGTCCAGAAAGTAAGTGTACTGGTACGCTCACAGTTGTAGGGAATACTGTTTCGACATGTTGGCAACACTGCCGCGTAGCCTGACCCCTCCCCTTCAAAACGAGACCAATCCGAGGTTAGTGTGTTGAAAACTATTGACGCAGCAGCATCTCTCACGAAAAATGTCGATCGTATCTCCCGCCAAGTGCGAAATTCGCGCCGTCATTCGCTACCTTGTTGCGAAGGAAAAACCCGGGTGGAGTTTATAATGAGGTGAAAACTGTTCACGGTAATGAAGCTATGAATCGTACGAGTGTGTACAAGTGGTGTTGCGAGTTTAAAAATGGCTGTACTTCCGTGCATGACGATCATAGGAGCGGAAGACCTTCAATTGTGACTGACAAACTTTTGGAAAAAATCGAGATTGCGGTCCGTGACGATCGCAGATTGACGTTAGATGAACATTCTGCGATGTTTCCGCAAATCTCCAGATCCCTGATACACGAAACAATCACAGAAACTCTCGGATATCGGAAATTGTCTGCGAGGTGGGTCCCAAAACAGCTGACAATGCCAAACCTCACACGGCCAACGCCACGAAGCAACTCCTGGACTCTTTCGGATGGGACGTTTTGAACCACTCCCCGTATTCCCCTGACTCGGCCCCTTCAGGTTTCCATCTCTTCACTTCCCCTAAGGTGCACATGGGTGGGAATAAGTTTTCAACGGACGAGGAGGTGAAGGGGGAGGTGGAGAAGTGGGCGAGAGAGCTGGCGGGAGACTTCTTCGAGGCAGGCATCAAAAAATTGATCCCGCGGCTCACCACTTGCATCGAGAGGGATGGTGACTACGTCGAAAAATACCTTACATATGTACAAGTGTAACCAAGTATGTTTTTGTTTAATTAATTTTTTTTTGAACCCTACATAAATTGAGTACACTTAATTTCTGGACGTGCCTCGTAATTGAGGTTCAATGTCGTTAATGTGCTGAATTATCTCATCCTTTAGCTCTTGAATTGTTCTTGGCTTATTGACGTCCACTTTTTCTTTTAAATATCCCCAGAGAATTCACATTTCCTACAGACCCGGTTTGCTAAAATTTGTGTATAATTCTCCCGATTGACAAAACATTTGGTCGATTATGCTGAACAGAAACATCACGAAGTGCACGAAATGCATTTTGATTTGGACACCCATTTTCTAAAAGGCTCAAAAACCTTAACACTCTGATCAATTGTGTACCTCTTCATGGTTTAATTTGTCAAACACTAAAACAAGGAAATGCCAACTTAATTTGGGCGAAAAACTGGACGTTAAGGTTGAACCACCCTTGACAATAATTTACCTTATCAAAGATAGCTCAGTATATAATATAACATCAATTCCTAGGACCGCGGTCAAGGAACTGTTAAGCTCTCTTGGGAATACTAAAAGGAAACAGTCGACCACTAAGAAATTTTTGTCTTGTAGACGGCGGCATGAAATTTCCGACAGGTGTATGAACGTGCCGAGAATTGCTGAGATTGTAGACATGCTCGTACCCAAACTCGACAATTCTTTTTGACAGAAGACCAGATAAACTGTTGCGCTACTAGTTCTAATGTTGCTCTCGGGCCTAAATAAGCGAGGCGGTGGGCTGACGCAAAAGCGGCTTTTCTGAAGGCTGGTGTGGTGTATAGCCGAGCTTTCCCCCTCAAGATGTCGCACAAGACTTGTGCATCTGTGCTTGGAATATGCACTCGTTTGAGCTACAAGCCTGTCCTCGAATTCAACAGTGCTTTCAACTTTTTGTCTCTTTCTTGCGGTGCAGCCAATTTTTGTAGTCGATTGTCAGCTCGATTGTTTCTTTGCCCGATAGTGCGTCGGCGACAACACTATCCTTATGCGAGATGCGCTGAATGTCTGTCGTAAACTGGCCGATCAACTCGAGGTGTCGAGCTTGATGTGGCGAAGCTTTTTAGGGTTTTTGATGGAAGGCGAATGTTTACGGCTTGTGATCAGTGTATACCGTGAGCACTCGTGCTTCCAGCAAATGTCGGAAGTGGTTGATTGTGAGGTGGATCGACCGTAGTTCTCAATCGAAGGCACTGGAGCGCGTCTCAGCCGGAGTGAGCTTCTAAGAGAAAAATACTAGCGGCTTCCAGACGTTGTTCATTTGTTGCTGTAAGGCTGCTCCGGCCGAAAAATCGGATGCGTCGCACACGATTAGAGGATACGCTAGCATTATAGCTTACGCGAGGCAATTTTTCGATTTGTCTAACGCTTCCTTTGCTGCAGGTGTCCATTCTCGCGACACCTTACCCTTGATATTACCATGTAACATGTCGTGCAGCGGAGATTGTGCGCCGGCTACATCAGGCATGCCAATTCTATAAAAATTGCACGTACCGATGAAACAGTGTAGCTGCTTGGCTGTCTCTGGCTTCGGGAATTTGACGATGTCTTTAACCTTTTTCACTGGTGGTTTGACGTTGTACCCAAGAACTGTCACCTCCTCGACATCGAAGCCGCATTTTAGGCCATTGATGACGATGCCGTATTCGCGAAGTCGCTCGAAAATCTGCCAGAGGTATTCTCAATGCTGCTTTTCATTTTCGGAGGCTATGATGATATCGTCAATATAAGCGTATGCGAAATCCAACCCTCGCAACACCTCGTCGATGAAACGCTGGAAGGTTTGCGCTGCGTTTGGGAGCCCGAAGCTCATGAACAAAAACTCGAAGAGGCTGAACGGCGTTGTTATTGCCATTTTCTCAACCTCCTCCTTAGCAACCGCATCTGGTTGTACAGGCGCACTGAATAGATTTTTGAAAAAATTCTCTTACCGCGCAGAGATTGAGTGAAGCCGTGAATGTGGCGTACGGGACAGCGATCGGGGAATGTGCGCGCGTTGACTGCTCTATAGTCGCCACACGGGCGCCAATTTCTGACCTTCTTCGAGGCCATATGTAATGGTGATGACAAGCTGCTGGATGAAACTCGGGCTGTACCGAGCTGGACTCTTATGTCTAATTGCTTCCGGGCAACTGCTGGGAATTCCAGCCGTACCGGCACTCTCCCATTCGCAACGTCAAATTGCCTCCGTAACATCCCCACCTTCTTTTGGGTACATTTACCTTTTCCTCTGTACATTTACCTTTAATTTTTGTTTCCCCATCATATTAATTCTACCCTCTGACCCTATTTTTAATTACAAAAAAAAATAATAATAATCTTAACTTTCCCCACGAACAACACTCCATTCAGTACTTCCCATTGACAAAATTTCAGTCGATACCTTTTTACTAACAAAACCTAATTCCTTCCTTCATACTAACTAATTTCCTACATTATTTCCCACTTACAAAATTTTATCTGTTATACTAACAAAAATTCTTTCACGCTTCCCTATTAACAAATTTCATTTCAATGCTCATTAAGAAAGGTGCACAGTTGAACTTGCTAAATGGATGAATGGAAGATCAACACAAGGTGGCTCCGGTGGTAGCGACGTAGACTCTCAACGGGGGGTCCACTGGGACCCTGGGTGCAAGTTCCCCTGGGCGCAGGAGCACTCTTTTTGGATCGGCAACACCATTTATTTCCATGTGTACGACGATTCGCATATAACCAAACGACATCATGGTTATGCAAATTGCCACATATGCAAACTGGAAATTGTTGCAACAGAGAGTAACAGAGTCGAAGTGTATTGAACTTCGATTCTGTTACCTCGATGCGGCAGCGCGAATTGAGAAAAATAGGATTGTGGAATTGGTCTTTTGAAGTGAGTGTGAATTTGGCTTTCAAAGAGGAGTGAGTTTCGGGAAAAGATTTTAATTTGGATTACGAGAGCGAAAAGTTTTGATTTGTAGTTGGAGGATGAAGGTGGGATCGTGAAGTGATTTTAATTTGGAAATTGGGAAGTGCTTTTAATTTGGATTGCGGAGTAGGAATTTAAGAATTGGATGGTAGTGCGGCTGAGTGATTTGGGAGTGTTAATTAAAAAAAAGATTTGGATTGGACTTGGTCGAGGGAAAAAGGAGTTTTAAGTGGGTGGAAGTTTGGAAGATCAGGTGAATAATTGTTGATGATGGCGGATGATTGCTGATGAGAGCTGATGTAGGTAAATGATGGGGCGCATGATGACGGCTGATGGTGGATGATGGCTAATGAGGACAGATGACTACTAATGAAGGTGGATAATGACGGATGATTGGTGATTCTGACGGATGATGGTGAGTGTTGGCTAATAAGGGTAGATGAGGGCTGATGAAGGTGGATTATGGTGGATGATTACTGATGATGAATGATAGTGGATAATGGGTGATGAGTGTTGTTGATGGCGGATGATTGCTGATGATGGCGAATGATAGCCGATAATGGCGGATGATTTCTGATGTTGGCAGATGATACCGGAGGATGGCTAATGAGGCGTATGATTGATAATGATGGTTGATGGGAGGTAACAGATGGCGGCTAATGATAGATGGTGAATGGTGGGGATATTAGCAGATGATAACAGGTAAAAATGGACGAATGCACGGGGGATGGTAAACAGAAGATGATGTTTAATGGCGTATGGCATATTGCAAAGGATGAATTTTGGTGGATCGTAGGTGCTGGCGGATTGCACACACAATCTTCAGTCGCCATTTTCATCGCGGGTACTTTAAACAAGTCCCAGAGACAGAGCCTAAAGACGGCTGGTGCTGACGAAAGTTTTGAATCTTTCTTCCACGACCAACTATATGTAGCTTACTCGTGGGTCAGTAATAAAGAACCTCTTTTAATATTAGCCACGAGGACGAAGTGTTACATATAAGGCAAAATAACAGTGCTAAGTTTGATAGATGGAATCGCCTTGTTGAACTATCTCTAGTGTCATGGCAACACCAATTGAAGAGCACCGGCCACGGAAGAAATCGAGAAGAGTCAGTCGCATCCGAACCATCAACCGAGTCATTGTATTTGAACACAATAAATTGATTATTAACACACGGTGCGCGTTAGTTTATTGTTTTCCCTCTACAATTATCCTGTTCCCAAGGTCCACCCCTGACACTAGTATAACTTCTCTATATGCTTGAGCACAGCCGAGCAGTTCCAATTTCGTGCCAAGCGAGGTGATTCTTTGGTTCGGTAAGTATTTTATTGGCCCAATAACTTAAGCAAAGTTTGATGTTACTTTTTTTACGTCGATAAGCTTTGCAGAAAAACTATCAGCCCCAATTGTTGTTAAATTACTCGAATCTTCAGCGACAATGCTGTACCACTGAAGTCTGGAACGAAAGTGCAATTCAAAAAAGGCGTGGAACGGAAGGAAAAATCTTGATCGTATAGTGATTCCGAATGATGAGAATGGTTAGAATGAAGGAGATGAGTGATGCGATAGATCATGAGCTCACGTGCGATCAATCATTGGCTCACGTAAATCTACCAATCAACGTGAATCTACCAACCACTTGAATCTATCAAGCAACTATTGAATGAGGATGAAATTCTGGGAGGGAGGCTGAGACAGTTCAAATAAAAAAAGTTGTGGATTTTTGACGCGGTACGGAAATGAATGTACAAGATTATGATTTGATTATTGATTTTTTTTTACTATATATTTTAAAATTTACTATATAAATTCACCAGAAATAATGCGTCGGGATATTTTGGATTTTTAGGAAAAATTATTCAATGAGGATCGATTGGCTATAGCGATAGAAGCGAATTTAGATTTTCACACCAATGATTTTCATAACTGAATGCTCCATAGCAGAGATTTCCGTTTCAAGGTGAAACTCCAGAGCAGGATTCAAGTGAAAGCACTCAAGGCACTGTTATTAGCATTACTATTCTATAGCGATATACAGCCAAGGCAAATGAGATTAGGTTTGATCGGATATTTTTATAAATACATGGAGTAAGCTGCGATGTGCTTGAAATAAAGCATGCCAATGTTTGCTAAAAAATTACAAATGTCAAGGATATTTATAAGTGGACTCGTGTCAGAATAAGAGATAAGTGTCTTATAAAGCATCTCCTCCTTCTGTTGGTGGTAGAAAAATATTCATGAAACCTTTTGCAATTTTCGTGAGAGCATTACGATACTCGGTTGTGAATATAAAAATATCTACGTGAATCCTTGAAGAACTTAATATCCAATCCAACTCAAACATCCTACCCACTAGCAAACACCGAAACACCCAACACACAACCACATTCCAGATCATTGGGTTTATGTACGCTCTCGATATGCAAAACGAATAATAAATGTTTACAATTTATATAAATGTACGATATTTGTATGCTTACCATAATCCTTTCTGGCTCTAGGCTGCCTATTAGAGACATTCGGGCTGCCAAATGTTTGACCCATTTTCTCGAAAGTTCCTACTTTGTATCCTTTACCTAAATCGCACACCAACAACAACGACTACGTTGACGATGGTAATATTCAGTGGAGCAAGGCAAACGGTTCTTGCTTCTCCGCCTCTAGCGCTGCCACTTTACACAAAACGATGATATATAGTTATATAGTCCTTAGAGTGCTTAGCCGAAGGGACCTCGAACTGGAAAAGAATTTTTCGTGGGTTTCAATGTTGTGCAAGATGCTTTGCGCTCTGAAGTCGACCACTTTTAAGCTTGCACACCACTCGTACCGTATCTGGCTTCGAGGATGAATATTCAGCGTCCTTGTTCTCCCGTTCGTTCGTACTTTCTCACCCGTCCTCGTTTCACGTTGTTTCGCTCGACACACGACTGTAATATAAAGGATTTGTCCTGTAGACTATTCTGCTGTACCAACCGAACACTATGTCGTCATAAAGAACTCGCGCTCCACTTTGCTTAAAAGCCTCTTTCTAATCCACTCGGAAAACACTGTGACAAAGAATCACCTTATCGTAATCGATGCGGAAAAAAGGGAACACTTTTTGTTTCGGCTTTTATGGTTTCTTTAATATTTTAAAGGAAACTTTCCGCTTCGTTTTGCCGTGAAAACTTTTTCTGAATGATTTTTGCTTTGTGAACTTTTTAAACTGACTGATTTGTACTATTAAATAGATTCACGCGAATCTTCCTAATCGTTGAATGTCCAAAAGATGGATTACACTGATATCTAGATAAGATCATAGCGATTTCAGAGACATGATTAACTTTTCCTCGAACAATTTTGTGTGGATTGTGACTAACCGGAGAGCGACTGAAATCGGAGTTAATTATTTCGAAGACCATTCACTTAATTATCACTTGCACGGTTTCATTAAAATGATTCACTGCTGCTTTCATCTCAAAGTTTTCTGGTATATTTGGTAGTCATAGTAGAATTTCTGTAAATATTTGAAAACAGAATTTGAAGAGGGCAATGAAAATGCGACTAGGAACTAATTTAGGTTAGCCTGTAGCAATTAAATAGGGTCAACTATTCGAATTTCTACAGAACACCCTGAATTCAGAACAATTTCAGCAACCACGTATCAATCTATCAGTACTACGCCTGCCTCAGCAAGAGAAGATTGGAGGAATCCTTACTAAATACTAGAAGGAAACAAAACACTTCCCAAAATATGTTAGTACCAGGATACCAGCATCATTACATTGCGTTCGGTAGTTGATGAAAATTTCCAACCAGCCCTATATACTCGTATAAGCGGATAAATGTCATTTTGGACATCTTGTAGCAACTTCATCTTTTATAATTCCTAAATAAATATTTTACGAAAAAGTAACCGCAGCACGATATCCTTATTAAGTAAATACCTGTCTTCATAAATTATCTTCTGGCAGAGATTCAATTTCACTGATTATTTTTGGGGATGCGAGTTTCTTTGATGTGGAAATTTTGTTGGCTGACTTCACCTCAAATAGGATTCTGATATAAAATTAATTGCTGGTGACAGAAAATATCCAAAAAGCTTATGTAGGCTCTAGTTTCACTCTATTGACTTAAGACTATTTGGAGGAATCGTGTAAATGAATCCTTAATATGAAAGTGAAACTGGAAGGCTCTTTGAAAATTTTACAAGATATGTTAAAGCTAAGTACTGAACAGATATACTCGTATTTAATATTTTTTAAAGTGTGTGAGTTTCTGCTTTAACGAGTCGCACGTTTCGACATTGCCATTCACATGCGACGCACATAGTGAAATTTTTCGAGAGTGAAGGAAATTATTGAGGATTCCTTGAAAATATATTAGGCATAACAGGAAAATGTGCTGATGGGGAATTGAAACATGAGCTTATTATGTGAACATTTCGGTAACAACTTGCAAACTTGAATGAAATTTCTATTCCAGAAAGGTTGTATTTGATTCTGCTTATATTGGGGTAGCCCAAGCTACCGAGTTTGAATTCTGATGTGAGTTGGGTCTATTAAGTCTTCGATGAATGTGGAGATTGTCGAGCATAAGCGGCCCACACAAGTTTATGATGTGTTATGCCAATGATCAAAAACTTGTCAAATTGCATGCCATGCCTCGAAAAATTTACACCGGTCGAAGATGAAAGGCTCAACTGCCTCGCGCGAAAAGAAAGCATTTTTCAGATCACTTGCGTACACGAGATACATATGGTGGACTCCATGGAGAACAATAGAAATTTCACGCATCCTGAGAGAAAATGGCGTGAAAAAATCTTTGAATATTGAAAATTAGGAACAATAGGGGCGGTCAAGCTGTAACCACCGAAGGAAGAGCTACGAGGGTGGTTCAAATATGATCGAGACAAATGCTGTAGATGGTGCACACGTATGTTTTGAAGGTCGTGGCTCGAGTATGTGATAACTGGGTCCCTTACGAACAATGTGGCATAGTTTTCGTCGGAAGTGCATGTTTCACGCGCGTGCTACGACCATAAGTGAACGTCAAATACCGACCGCCGTTGCGCAACGTATTGTCATTCGTTTTTTAGCGTGGGAAGGCGTTAGAAACACGGAAATTGCTCTACGTTTGTGAAATCAGTTCGGTAGTAAGCGCCTGAGTAGGGCCGCTGTGTTTAAATTGGCCAAAGCATTCAAGGATGGTCGCGAAACCGTCGAGAATCAGCATCACACCAGACAACATTTGCCTTGTAGAACAACACATTTTAAAGGACCGTAGGATGAATGTTCGAGACATTTCGGCTGAACTCAGTATTAGTATTGGTAGTGTAGAGTCCATTATCTATAAACACCTTCAATATCGCCAAATAACGGTGCGATGGGTTCCTAAACTGTTGAACATCTCCAGGATAACGCGCAACCTCATACTGCGCGTCTCACGCTCGATACAATATCGGAATTGGAGTGGGAGGTACTGGAACATCCCCCTCACAGTCCGGATTTGTCACCTTGCGACTACCACATGTTTGAACCACTGAAATAAACCCTCGGAGATCAAAGATTCAACACCGAGGACGAGGTAGAGGAATTCATGTGCACGTGGCTGTCCAAGTTGCCCAAGGAATTCTTCGAAACCGGCATTAAAAAGCTTCCGGAAAGGTGGACAAAATGCGTAACTTGTAAGGGGGCGTACCTAGAAAAGCTACAAATTTTTGTAAATTTTTTCGATAGTACATAAACGTGTCAGAGTATGTGTCTCGATCATATTTGAACCGCCCTCGTATTAACAATACCATTACCGCATTCGGTTACTTTTTCGTGGAATTTGGAGATTAAAGAGTTGCGACTGATTTAATTTATTTTTAGAAAACCGGAGGTGCAATGAAAAACAAACGAAATCCTCAAGAAAAATTGTGTCGGGTACAAAATTGCAATAGATACACTTACTGCTAGAAGAACAAACACTGTCAAAAACTTGAGGCGATAATGTGGAAAGAGAAAAAAATTTATAAGTCCTCTCCGCGCAAAAAGAGCTTTTGTATCGAACGACTTCAAGTGAAGAGTCTAAAAATTTCCATAGAAGCAACTAATTCGAATTGATAAAAGACGAATAGGCTTATGAGTTCGTGGATCACGCTATATCGAAATTAAACGCTCAATTCTTTACATAATATTTGTCACGCCTTCAAAATTTTGTTGATAGCGCATTCAACTGAATTGATCTTATCAATTCTTCATTACATAAAGTTGACTGAGTTTTTAAAAGAAATTACTAATCATTTGTGAAATTGTTTTTCAGTTTTCTCCATTCCAGTTGTCAAGTGCTCAAGAAGTAGGAAACACGAGAAATGTATTTTTCCAAACTGTTTTTTTTTTTGCTGAACATTTATATAATTATTAAGCAAACTTTATTTAATATTTTTCAATGAATTTGATAACTCTCTTTTATGCTTAGTCCTTGATGAAATGGAATTGTCTTATTTTTTTCTAACATCTTAATACATCCGACAGTCTCTGATTCGGCAGTTAGAGTTATTGCAGGCGTGATATCTCTTTCCCTCCTTGCTAGAGAGCACCACACTATTTACCTGCGGCGAAACGAGGTAGGCGGTTGCCCGCGAGGAGAGACAGCGATCACTCAATGATTGGTAGCAGTCTTGGGTGAATTGCACGACAGGAAGGTGGACTGGTTGGCTCATCCCGGATCTGAGACCGTGGCTAAATCGAAGGCATGGTGAGCCTGACTTCGATCTGACCCAGCTTTTGAGCAGGTATGGGTATTTTCAGCCTTACCTGCACAAGATTGAGACTTATGGGTAAAACGTTTGTGACCGTAAAACTGCAAAATACGACAGCTACTCTCCCGGTAGTTGTATTGGGCAACCCAGAACCTTTGCTATTTGGTTGACCTGGGAGTGAAGCGTTCGGCATGCAATTTCCTTCTGCGGTATACTCGCTGAAGGAATCCAAGCATCAAAAGAAATACAACAACGATTACTTTGATCGAGAATTATCCAAAATAATTCAGGAAAATAAAATCCTTTCTGAGAGCTCACTCGATTAGATTAAAAATTATCAAATTAAAATTCATTTAAAACCTAATGCGAAGCCTATACATGTATCGGCGCGTCCAATAAAGTTCAGTTTACAAAAAATGTAGAAGCTGAACTCGACGGACTTACAGAAAAAGGGATGATTTCACACGTGGATCCTAACAATACACCGGTAGAATGGGCAACAACCACAGTCAATGTCATAAAGAAAGATGGTACAATTAGAATTTGCGGTGACTTTCGAACAACACTTAATCCCGCGCTAGTAACAGAACGGCATCCAGTCTCACTTTTTGATCAGCTGACACACAAATTATCTCGTGGAGAAACGTATACAACGATTGACTTAAAGGATGCATATCTGCAATTTGAAATGCACACCGACTCAAGGAAATTCGTAGTTATTTCGATTCACAGAGGTTATTACCAGTAGAACCGCCTTCCTTTTGGCATCGCAAATTCCCTGGCTAGTTTTCAAAGGTATTTGGAAAACTTATTAGAATGGATACCCAACGTTGCGGTATATTTTGACGATGCCGCCATCACGGGCAAGGGAAATCACAAGCATTTGGTAAAAATAAAAGAGGTTTTGCGACGACTACGCGCAGCAGGCTTTCGAGTAAATTTGAGCAAGTGCGCGTTTATGCAACCCTCAATCGAATATTTGGGACAAAGAATCAGTACCTTCTTTACTGATATACGACTGTCACAATCCAAATTGGCAGCGATTGCAAATGCTTCAACACCAACCAACGTAAAGGAGCTCAGATCTTTTTTAGGTTTAATAAATTTTTGTGAACGATTTATACCTAGCCTGCCGGTACGTTTGCAAATCTTCACTAATTAACAGAAACACGACAACAATGGAGGTGGGGTCCTGCGGAATTACAGACATTCGAGCACATAAAGCAAAAGGTGGTTAAAGTTAATATTATCGTGCCGGGCGACCTTAACCGCCAACTATACGTAGCATGTGACGCATCTGAAAAAGGAGTAGGAGTTGTCTTATTTCATAAAACTAGTATGCAAAGCGAGGAGCCTATTGCCTTTGCTTTTCGCAAACTTACTAATGCCGAGCAAAAATATACTCTGGTCGATCGCGAAGCCTTAGCAATATTTTTTGTAGTGAGAAAATTTGACCAGTTTTTACGAGGTACTGCGTTCACGCTAATCACATACCATAAGCCGTTACAACATTTGTTTGGCGAAAATCGAAATCAGCGGAAATTGGTAATAGCCGACTGACTCGGTGGGCGCTCCACGTCGGATTGTGTAACTACAACATAGAGTATAGAAGAGGAGCTAACAACGTTATTGCAGATTGCTTACCACGACATCCGAATAATGACAAACGGGCAGGCAGAGAGGAGCAGTGGATTAACAAGATATCCGAGGAATTACTAAGTAGTAAGTACGACGATATACAACTATCACAAAAGATTTTACAGAAAGCAACAAAAAACGACCCTGTGCTACGAGAAGTATTATGGCTAGTACGATCATGTTGGAGTAGCAAAGAAGTGACGAACGAGCTTAAACCGTACTACGACAAAAAAGACGAAATCGCTAAAACCGGCAACATTCTAACCTGGTAGGGTAGACAAATCATACCTAACAAACTTCGCCAACCCGTACTAAGACGTCTACATATCGGACATCCGGGATTAGTTGCTATGCATGCAATTGCCCGTTTTTATGTCCGGTGGACACTTATAAATGCCGACATTGACACATTGGAAAAAAAATCCAGGCCATGTCAGGAACAAAGGCCCCAATGCACTGAACTTCCAGTGTTATCGTGGATTGTACCGGGACGACCATGGCAACGAATCCATCTGGACTTTGCTGGTCCATACAAGAATTAGCAGTGGCTTGTTGTAGTTGATGCCCTTTCAAAATGGGTCGATATCCGACGTTTCAAACAAAGAAGAGCCGAACTTCTATGTGATACGCTAGATTATATTTTTTACCACGTTTGGATTACCGCAAATCATTGTATCGGATAACGGGCCACAATTTATATCCAAAAATTATCAACATTTTTGTAAATCATGATGCATAAACTACATTAGATCGTCACCATACCATCGCAGGACCAATGGACTCGCTGAGCGTTTTGTTCAGACTTTTAAAACAAGAACGAGAGCCAGTAAAAATGAAAACAAGACAACGCAGCAGCGTTATCGTGAGTTTCTGTCTACATATAGGAATACTACACATGCTGCAACAGGTCAAACTCCAGCTGAGATTATGTTTGGCAGACAACTGAAGGGTATTTTCGACAACTTAAAACCCGACAAGAGACAAGAACTGCAGTTCAAGAGCCTAAGACAAGAGATTGAGTCAGGTAAGAAGACACGCGAATTCCAACCAGGGCAACAAGTCTATTACAAAACAAAACTTGAAAAAATGGCAGCCAGCAAAAGTTACGGAGAGAACACATCGGTACTCCTATCCTATACTAACTCCCGACGGTGTGGAGAGAAGACGACATTGCGACCACATGCGCGAACGTAATGAAGACGAAGACGTAGATAAAAACGACATTCTTCCAGACTTGCAGATCTCACCAAATATACCAATAATCGTTGAAAAGACACAGCCTATTACGACCAGTACTCCGACATCTCAAGTCGATTCTCAAGAGACTGTGATGGAAAATATGGAACTACTCTCAGAACCAAGACGAAGCAACCGTATTCGCAGAGAGCCAGACCATTTCTTAATATTAATAGTTGAATTCATTCAGCTTGAATATTTAGTACTTTCAATATTTTTTGAATTACATTTGATTTCTTATTTCGTTATTTGCTTTAAATGAATATTAATAATTTAACATAATTTAATATGTATCGCCTTATGATGCGGCGGGAGGAATGTCATGTAAATGTATATGTACTCGTATTATATTTGAAGAGAATAAATCAGTTGCAATCAGAACTCGGACTTGTTTGGTCGTGTCACGCTTAACATAACAATTGGGATGGCTAAAATCAATGAGTTGAAGTTTGAATTGCTTCCTCAGGCACCCTATTCACCAGATCTTTTCCTGAATCTGAAAAAATGGTTCGGTGAGAAAAGATTTCCCAACAACGAAGAGGTAGAGTCTGCGGTTAGGGGCTATTTTGAGGAACTTGACAGTGTCTTCTATAAAGAGGGTATCAATGTTATTGAACGTCATTGTGAAAAGTGTATAGAGTTGAAATGAGATTGTGTTGAGAAATACAAATTATTTTCGCAATTTTATTTGTTTATTGGTTTTTTTTGCCAGGTCGGGTACTTCAGAGACCGCCCTCGTACATATGCTCGAATTTTAAACCAAGAAGAGCGGATTCGGCTTCATTTCTGACTGGTCATAAATCCTGTTAGCGATGTACCTGTGTTAGACTGTTGTGATGCGGCAAGCAAGTATATCATGCTTCACACATCCCTCATTGTAGGGCCTCGAGCCTTTTTATTGTCATTGGATTTGATTCACAGTTTTCCATCCAGTTTTAGATTTTTGCCTTAATTGGACAGAGACATCTGCTGCTAAAGAGAATCGATATCTTGATTGAGAAGTTGGCTTTTTAAAGCCGCATTAGGAGAAACTAAAAAACCTGTAGTCATAGTATCTTATCTTCTACACAATACTAGTACGTCGCCTGGGAATATTGATGACCGATGCAGTATAGTAGTTAAGACATTTGCGTCCTACTAATAACTAAAATTGCTTAGTCAGGAGAAACTAGAAAATGTCACCTGGCACTTATTGTGTCTAAAATGTATGTTAGGTAGTCCAACTTTGAACATTGTTTTGACAAGGGCATGAGTTTATAACAACAAATTCGAGGCAAAGACTTTGAGTCGACAGAAAATTCATTGAAGCACATTTCGAACCACCTTAGCTCGTTGAGGGTTGTAGAACCAATAAATGTAAAAACAAGGTGTCAAGTTTTTTAATTTATTTTGTTGAGCATAGAAAAATACTTGAAGAAAATTCAAGAATAAAAATTTAAAAAACTTGGAATAAGAAACAGATTGATTAGATTGGGATTAATGAGCGAAAAGGCTGGCCCTACGGGAGTAGAGTCGACCGGTAACGTAGAACATTTCTATATTCTGTCCGGTAATGTTTAAATCCACCATTTTCCAAATCCTTGGCTGCTTTGAGAATGAAATCGGATACTTTTGCTAGCTACCGTCAGTGACGTAATTATAGGGTGGCAGGGTTGGCCAAATGCCACGGGCCCCCGACCCAAGAGGGACCCGGCCCAAGAGCCTGCGAGCTCAGAAATAATTTTTTAACATTGTACCAGAGTATTTTATTTTACTTAAAAAGTATTTTTTTTTTAAATTTTTTTTTTTAAGTTTTGCTTAAAGTCCATTAAAGTGAGACAACTAAAGACCATAATACTATTTCAAGTTAATCGTTAAGCATTTCAACACATCCTATACAAAAACATGTTGATCAATTTTAGAACGCATCCATTGGTTTCTACATTTTTTTGTCGCAGTACGTTGGCAGCGCAGGTGAGCATTGACGATCGGGGAATTCCCTCATTTTGTTAACCAAGAAAGTATTTTTTTTCGTGTCGCTGCCGCTGGGGCGAGCTAGCTATGTTAGGGGAATCCCGGATTTGCTATTTTTTTATGAGGGCTCTACTGATTGCGTATTCTTTGTGTGATTGTTTTGACAATTGGTCTTTTGTATCTTGGATTTTTCGTATTTGTTGTTTTATTGAATCTGCAAATGGTGGCAAAGTAAAGTTGGTTTGTGAAAGTTAGATATTAAAATGTCTAGTTCCAGAAAATATTTAAGTGGGAACGAAAAACGAAAGCGAAAGAGGGAGACTGAAGAAGAAAATAAAAAGCTACCTAAAATTAGTCAGTACTTGAAGAATTATGACTTTTATAATGAAAACTCGAGTGAACAGTGCTCCGAAAGTGAAGAATTGGACCTTACTAAAAGTATACCAGACCTACCAGATGCAGCACCCAACACCAGTGTCTATCCAGACCTAGAACAACCACAACAAGCTAGTAGCAAAAATCAAAGATAATTATATTTTAACGTGAACAATATTGTATCTTCGTCATATGTTACTGATAAGGGTAATTTTAAAGAGCTAACTGATCAAGTGAAAAGGTTCGTGATTGGAAACGGGGTCCTTGTTTAAAAAAGAGTGACGATAGATCTTTTCTAAAAGAACCTTACTATATTGTTTCCAAGTCTGGCGTGAAACTTGAACATACATGGCTATCCTATTCTTTAATACTTCAGAAGGCGTATTGTGATCCGTGTTGGTTATTCGCAAATCGGGCATCTAAAAAATTACAAAATGTTTGGATTGAGGGCTATGACGACTGGAAACATATTGTAGATGCCATAGAAAGACACCAGACATCATCTGGATTCTTGTCTTACGTACCAACAGTGGCGGCTACATGGAACACTCGATGAAGAGCAAGAGTCCATGATTCAAAAAGAAAGATCTTTTTGGCACCAAGTACTTTCTAGACTCCTTGATGTTACTCTGACACTTTCAACCTGTAATTTAGCCTTTCGCGGTCACAGGGAAAATGCAGATAGCAGTGATCCAAGCTCCAAAGGAAACTTTTTAAGTATTGTTGAGTTATTAGGAAAATACGACCCGATTTTACAAGAATTGTCAAGTAAACCAAAGGGCCAGATAAAATACATACTTAAGTCCAAAAATACAAAATGAGCTAATTTCTGTCCTGGTTCCAAAAGTAGAAAATGCACTCATAAATGAAATAAATGCCACACGATTCTACTCTATCATACTCGGTACAACTCAAGATATTTCAAAAATTGATCAAATGTGTCCACTTTACCGTTATTGTATGATCGAAAAAGATGATAATGGGATCCCAAAAGCACTTGTCATTAAAAAGACATTTTTAGGACTTCACAAAGTTAAGGATCAAACTGCCTCAGCAATCCAAGCAAATTATTAAACCCATAAATTACAAAAATATTTCTCTAAATAAGTGCCGAGGACAAGGATATAATGGTGCTAACACAATGAAAGGGGCTTATGGTGGAGTTCAAAAACTCATAAAAGATATCGAGCCAAATGCCGTATATGTTCACTGTGCTGCTCATAACTTAAATCTAGTACTCAATGATGCAGCGAGAGAGGTTATTGATATGCAACATTTTTTCGATACATTTCAACAAATTTATAATTTCTTTGAGCATAGTATCAAAAGATGGAATATTTTATCAAGTTTTATGTCTAATAAAGAAACTGAGTCTTCAACTTCAATAACATTAATAATATTTGTTGAAGTCCAAAAAGCGCTAACGAAAGCAATTCTGTTAAATTGCAAATCAGATGAAAGAAATGAAGCTTTTGAGTCAAGAAGAAGATCAAAAACTACAATTTTATTATGTTATTGGTTTTCCATTGCAAAATTCTACAAACTACCAATGCAGCCTCTAAAGCACTGCAGTCTAAAGCCACAGTTTTTTCAAATGCCTTAAAGGGTTTGAAAATTTGTCTAGAAGGATTGGAAAGGTATCGACATGAATTTTTAAATTTAAAAATGGATGCAAATAGTGTAGCAGAAAAATGGTCCATAACCCCTGAATTTTCTAAAACTTGCCAGAGGAAGGTAAACGCCATTTTGACAAGCTTTGCGAAGATGAGCGTCTCCAAGACCCGGAACATATTTTATCGAGTATTGGATATCATTATTAATCAACTGAAATCGCGTTTCCTTCCGATGAATGAAATTGTTTAAAATTTCAGTATTTTGCAGCCTTCAACTTTACGAGTTTTAAATGACACTAATCTGTTAAAAAAAGCTCTAGAATTTGTTGATATATATAAAAAAGGCATCTGAATCATTTGCCAGGGAAATTCTCAGTTTTCGGGCCACTTGCAGAGACGAAATAGAAAAGTCTCCGTGTATTAGAGACCTTGCTGATTTATTAATAATAAAGAATCATTTTATGTCCTGCAGCTTTCCTGAAGCATGCACTGCATTAATGTTATTTGTTACAATTCCTGTGACTACAGCTAGTGCTGAACGATGATTTTCAAAACTAAAATTAATAAAAACCTACTTAAGAAACTCTATGGGACAAGACAGGTTATGTAACTTGGCTATTCTGTCTATTCAAAATTCTATGGCCCGATCTTTAAACTTTGATGATGTCATAGACACTTTTGCGGAACAGAAAGCTCGAAGAAAAGATTTTTCTTAATAAATATTTTATTGAAATTGAATTGTTATTTTTATTTCATTGTAAATGTATCCAGGTTTCCTCGCGATGTTGTTCCTTCACCGAAAAGCTAGCGAATGGAAGATGACTGTGAAGTCTCCAATCCGCATTGGGTTAGCGTGGGGACTATAGCCCATTCCCTCTCGCCTAAGAGAGGAGGCTTATGCCCAGCAGTGGGACGTATATAGGCTGGTGAATGCGAATGAATGTAAATGTATAAACCTATGCTCTTGAAAATAAAATTGGTATTAGCGTTGGATAACTATTTAAGTGGTTTATTAAAATTAAACTAAGTACAAAGTGACGAGTTTTACTGATAGACCCCATCAAAAGAATTTGCCACGGGCCCCAGATGGTATAGTTACGCCACTGGCTACCTTGCAGTATTTATTCGCAGAGGCTAGCACTAGATTGCACCGTCTTTAGTCTCTTACATTTCAGGTCAATGTTCAGCTCCATTTTTTTATTAATAAACTATAGAAAGGCTAGAGTCTTTCTATATTATAGTACTGATTAACCAGTACTTTAGAAATGTAGAAATTGTGAAATTATGTGGGTTTTTTCACTCTCGCCACTGCATGGCTTCTACAAGAGGGCGGCTTTGGCCAGCATGATAGTGGTAGTGTGGTGGCCATAGAGTTAAGTGAGAGGTGGTTGACACCATGATTTGAACACATCCTGACCACTTGTGGGTCGAAGGTTGGTTTGGCATTGTAGTTCGAGTTCGGGGTTTTTTTTTTCTTCTGCAGAGTATGAAAAACGGTGCATTTGACAACTTGGAGGTTGGTTTTACGACAAACGAGTGGAATGCAGGCAAAATGTAAGGTTACAGCGTTCATTATTTACTTGTCGATAATCCACTGAGTAGCAGTCTCATCATGGGCCTTTCCAGCACCGTTAAAAGTTTCAAACGCATTAGCACTTTGGAAACTTTCTGGCACTTCGTACCATTGGCTGGCTTAATGGTGCAGCTGCTGTAATACTTGGTGCGTATGGGAGTCATTGTAAATATCCAGACGATAAAGGCGAACTTAGAAACATTTTTGAAGTTGCAAATAAATATCATCTGCATTTAATCGCTGTATCGTCTGTGCCGCTTGCACTAAGCCCAATCGTGATGGGACTTTATATCGATCGAGACTAGAAAATGTTCCTTTCGACTTTAATATTGCTACATACAAACCAGATAAAATTCAAAATAGAGTTACAATCGGACAAAAGAAATGCAATCACGTGACGCGGAGGTCTATGAACCGCTTCGCATATATTTACTTCACATGAGCGCATTATCCTTATCACCGTATAAAGATTGTGCCCTGTTTTCTCCATTCAAACATTGTTTGATAACATAAATAATTCGCACACGAACTGCTAAATGCTGTTTTCTGTCGTATGATGATGATTATAATTCTTTATAAACAATCGGTCACGGATAAGGAGACTCGACCTATTTTTCAATTCTATCACGCCAGCAATGCAAAGTTAACAATAAAAGCTCTGATTAGATTTCACTGGGAATTAAATTATAACCATCATATATTGAGTCTGATAGTGCTCAATTTTTATAAATAATTCATCGCTGGCATTATTATATGAAATTAGTAGTCAAAAGGGGATAAGAAGGGTTTCTGAACCATGTATATCCAGTTTAAAAATATAGTGCAGTTCGTCAAAATAAACTTTCAGGGATAATTTAAGGAGACTTATAGTTTAATCAAAAGAATATAGCTAGAACTCTCCAACAAAAAACATTTGATGTGATTCAAATCAAAACTTGCTTCCTGTTTTCCAAACAATTAAAATTACACTCTCCATTTCACCGTTTCACCTTAATGACTTCATTCAGTCTGCATGACTAACCAAAAACGATTTACCACTTTATTATTCATCTTTGTTGGCGCGCGGATAACTAGAGCAAACCAGAAGAGCAAAAATATCTTATCTAATCGCATTTTCATTTTTATTACTCCACACATGATGCTCGTATTGACGGAAAGTTTGCAGGTCGCCGGGATCCATGCATGTTCACATACGAGTATAACGAAAAATATTCATTGCAAAATGTTATCTATCATCAACTCTCATCATTCCATTCTTGTCGGAGATACTTCTCATCAGTTTTCGTATTTTCATGCTTGTTGTGTTTTTCTTCGGCAGCAAACAAGAAAATTAAGGAGACTGCGACGGTGTTGTTGATCTGTACTATATACGAGTACATCCATACGTGCAATTTTATTGCGAATTCACGGAGGGGATCACGCGGTAGATTCCTTCGAGTTAGTAAAAAAACAGAACTAGCGAATGTAGGGAGTCTAGTGGAAATGGTGGGACGTTCTTTGATGATGGGTTGTGTGCGACGAACGTCCTTTTCGATGCTAGGATACTCAAGGTCGTGTTATTGCGATGTTTTTACAAAAATTACAGAACCGTTTCATTTGCTCAAGTGCCACCAGCATGAAGTCCTCTTTTGTGTGAGTTGCAAACTCAACGAATGCAAAACAAAATCAGACAAAGTAACACGGGCTCAGGGGAAGGGAATCTTTCAGATAGATGTTAGTCGGCAAAGATTTTTACATAACATACACTGATCATTATTTGATTACTTTCACTTTGAAACAAATGCATTGAAACCGGATTCAAGGATAATACGTAATTTGCAAATGTATGGAAATTGAATAAAAATAATCATGTTGTTCACCTTTCATTTCAAATAACGTTTGATTTCGGTATTAAAATCTTAAATTAAGAAAAATTTATATGCCAATCGACGTCTAATTAGTTCTTTTGTCCATTCGAAAGTAATAGCAATTTTTCCCAATAAACAAATGCATAAAATTTTGCGAAAAGATAGGTCGTAGTTGTTTAGTGCCAGTTCTAGTACTATTTTGCAAAAAATTTTAGGATGTATCTCTTCATGTAAGGATGCGATCTCACCAAAAAAACGTCCATCAAAGATTGCCAAACTGGAAGTGCTACACTGAAAAAAATATTTGTATTGCCAACCGGAATTGGGTTGTTTATACTTTGCCGCAAAGTCAGATATGGCGAATCGTGCCCCGAATCTACAGCAGCGGTACGGGCTTGAGGAAGGTAATTGAGACAACTGCGACTTAATGGAGCAACTGAATGTTCACTTCTATAAAAATCATAAGGTGCAAGTAAATATGGTTTGAAATAAACAAATGCGGTAGGCAAAAGAGTGCTCCTACCATAGCTAACCATACTAGAGTTCAATACCATTTTCAGATGATTTCATTTATTGAAAACGTTTAAACACAGCAGAAAAACCGAGGGGAACTTTGATCAACAAAATGTAGCTACCATTTGTTTCGGCTTAGATAATTTTGCTGAATTCACTATTCTTGGAATTTTAATGAAGCGAATCCGAATATTGTAAAGGGCCAGACACCAACCATCAACACGTGTTTGTTCTGTTGCACAACGGTGGATCAAGTATAAACAGTACTTTACCTTTAAAAAGCAATTGCAATTTCATTCCCTACACAGTGGCCTGCTTTAGAAATACTCCTACATTTTCCCAGACAAGAAGGAAGGTTTTTTAAAGTATGATTGTAGAATAAAGTCATTTTCAAATTGTTTCCCTCCTAAAGGTTCTTTAAGCAGTCCAAATAAATGAAAGTTACAAGCAAAAAGATTCAGGCTCTAAAGAGGATGAGAAAGTTGGTTTTAGTGCCTTTTCTGTAGTTTAGGTGCCATTAGGGCTACAGTATGGGGCCTAGCATTGTATCGTCTTTTGCAGCAATATGCATACCTTACTTCATTCAACAGCTCGTAGTAGTAAGCAGCATTGATTACGCGACGCTTATTTAAAAATTCAATGCGCAATATGCCTCCTTACGGATATAAATCCCGATTATATTTGATTCACCCTTGTAAATGTAGAAACTCCAAATAATTATATTTCGCTTAGTTACGATTCAATTTTCAACATCTTTTTCGCGACACATAAAGGAAGTTAGCCGTAGAAAAAGTCAAAGCTATGGAAGCATGTCAAAGCGCGGAAGAGAGGGTAAATAGGAGGCCACAAGGAGAGGCGAATTCATAACCAATTAACAAAAGAATGAGGACGAAAACGCAAACCCGACGGCAGGCGCATATCAAGAACCGACCTGCTCCCAAACGACCGAGGCATGAAGAAAAAAGACCGAGTACATTTAGGGAGAGCAAGCAAGCCCTTCAGGGTACTATTTTTGCTGAGAAATAGAGGTAGGAACCAACTACAGGCCCTCTTTTATAACTACTTTGACAAAGTTTTTATGTAAAATAACCTGTTAGACATAATGATCTACGACAGTCAGAGGGTCAGAGAATGGCTCTTATTGACGACTCTATTGGTATAAGTGGTGAATGATAACAGTAGGAAGGTGCAACGACCCGCATGGAGATGCGAGAATGGCAGTCAGAACCGTGCTTTCTAAATCTAAAATTAGGATTCCTGATACCGAGGAACCCAAAAAAAATTCTATTTCTTAGAATTCAGAATTTGTGGTTAGTGACTGATGATGGTCCATTGTAAAAAATTCCGTTGCTCCAAAGAATGCCTTAGTCTCTCGGAATTAATCTTTATTTTAATTTGCAAAGGATCAACCTGACGCATGACCTAAACTACGTACTCACTACCGACGAACTAGGCTTAGTATTTCTTCGGGCAACTATAGGTTGAGGGGTCAGAAAACAACAAAGGTAAGTTAATGCACGCTTTAAGCTCTGAAAATAATTACAGTAAATCTTAAATAAATATATTCACAGTATATAAATTTCTTTGCAGAGATCTAATGGCACCAAAAATAATGATGGGAAGTAAGAAATGGAAACCAGGATGATCTCGTTGGACCGCCTGCTTTCTCTACGATCGACATGCACATCGACAAAGGGAAATAGAGAAACTTGTACGCTTTTATACATTATTAAACCTGCAGAAACAGAAGTAAATTTTTACCAAACCGTGTGAGATAGCAACGGAATTAACGATACAGGTAAATGTCTTTGAAAATATATGTAAAACCTCGATATAATGTTCAAGGGAACCGAAACAACTTTTTTGACAAGAACATTTACAGAAGTCTTGAACATCATTCACGCAGCAAGCTACATTGCCCTCAGTTGAATAAGAACTGGATGGGCTAAGCCCATATGCATGCGACCGGTTTCTGCTCTCATCGAAGGGATCTGTCTGTCATTTCCTATCCGTCTGCTTCTTGCGGCTCACTTTCTTGTTCATGAAGCTCACTAGTATGGATCTGTCTGTCAAATTGACATTTAAATTGGACGCCAAATTGCAAGTTTCGTCGCGAATTTTATCCAATATTAAAGCTGTGGAAAGTGTTCGCGATCTGAATTCGTTCCAAGTGTTTAGACATTCTGTTGTGCCTTGTGATTTGAAAAACTTTAACGTGTGACACTGTAAATTTAATTAATAATTTAAAAATGATTCCAGTAAAAATTATAGTCGAAAAGAATCGGTATGTGTTTCCTTTCACAGATAAGTAGTTAATACGTTAATGTTTTTCTCATAATGCTAAAGATTTTTCAAATAGAAAACAAATTTTTAGTATTGCATGAAAATTTGTTTACATTGAGCAGCAGCCATATTTGCTTGTGCAATTTGGCGCTCTGATGGGTTGTAAACAAAAGCATGGCAGTAGGAAAAGTGGTCGAAGGGGTTGTTGCGACCACATGGTCACATGGTTGTCCACTGCAGTATTATTCAATTACTCAATGTGCAATGCCTATATTATCTCCCGGGGGTTTGTGTGAGACAATCCATCATTATATGATAATGAATACCTCCGGAAGATAAGCTTAAGGTAGACAAACCAAACGTGAAGTACTGCAACCCAGAAAACATTAATTAGGGCCAGCACGATGAACTTATGAAATGGAATTGTTCAACTCGAAGGAACCTATCATAAGAGCTTACGATGCAGAATATCAGAAATGCAATTAATAAACACGATAGAAACTGTCGTAAGCTAACCAAATGACGGAGGGATGAGAGTTGTAAATGGTGGTCAACTTTTGATGCAATACGAAAGAAAAATAAAAAAACAACAAGCTGTTTACGCAAAGATTTGTTTCAAGTGATTCTTCTGACGGAAGATAAGTCCGTTCAGTTATGATACGTACTGGTTTAAAATTAGATTGTATCGCTGCTGGGTGAATGCACACGGCAAAAGCGTGGTATTGACAAAGCACCTTGTCATGTGCCGGTACATACGATCAAGATAATGAGGTACTCTAAAAATCTCTAATCGAAGGCTCGAAAGGTGCTACTAGTGCTAAAAAAATAAAAGCCTGATTAAGGCGCCGTACATTTAGTACAACTGTTCCTAACGGTATATAAGGCCACCCCATCAATTGATACATACGAGTAACTTGCCGCTTTCTAGAAAATCTGGGCGAGACCAACACAGTCGAGACGCATAGACCATCATCATTCCCAGATCTTAGAGAAGCTAGAAGAGCGATTCATTTGAGATACCTGTCTAAACGAATATACAATATATAATTCCGTCTTATTTGCGTGGGAAGAGACCGTCTTGAAGAACAGAGAGAAATCGTAAAGTTTCTGAGTAAAGAAGGAGTCTTCGACTATATCATCTCAATCTCTGGTAAATACTGCCCAGAAATGTCGCATACAAGACACCTTATGCAGGTGGTGCTCCAAGGCAGAGATTTACAAAAAATAAAATACACATGCATCCTTCAGGAGAGGATGTCCAATGAGAGACCATCTCATCAACTTCTTGAAGAACCTGGTGGTTGAAAGCTTATTAGTTGAATGGGACAACATTGGGTTTTATGCCTAGAGGTATATTGTTGATATAAACATCCTTAAAATGCGTAAATATTTAACCATACACTGAGCATACAAGCGCTGACAATATAATGAACTGGTGCTTTGGTCCGATGGCTCAAGATGAAAGACTAAACAACGCGTAGGCTGCCCCTGTATTACAGGACTTACACGAAGCATATGACAGGGAGATCATCACCTTTGCGGAAAGCCAAGCAATAAAAAACTGATATATGTTATTGAAACTGATATATGTTAGGAAAGTCAGCATAACCTCGCTACCCTGGCGAAACACAGCACCACCAAAAACCTGTCAGGACACACAAGAATACTCGTAAAGGAGATTGTGAATAGTCTGACCAAAAAAAGATACAAAGCTAAATTTTTTTTGTCCAGAACCTGTGGTGGTTATCAGTGAACCAACTATAAAACAAATCGTCAGAGATCTTCACTTATTTTGTGACGGTAATCCTGGCCAGAATAGGAACAGTACTATAGTAAAAAATTTTCACTCTCTCAGTAAGCAGAAAAGTATTAGTCCACTTGTACTTTCTTCAGCGTGGTCACTTTTTTAATGACTGTGACAGGGATTTCGCAACTAGGAAGAGGAAGATACGAAAAGAAGACAGCCTTTACATCCTCCAACAAAACACAAATCTCATTTTCAAGCCTTCTACGAACAAGAAATTCGACGTCTTTGAAGTCAATGTTGCAGACATTTTGAACTTCAAGGGTTGGGCGGTAATCAATTTAACAAAAAACTGCTATCCATGAGAAGTTATCGAAACAACGTGCCGAAGGAATCGAAGGTGCTATTTAATTTTCCAAATATTCTACTTTATTAAGAGAAGTATTAGCTCGATCATTCATTGACAACACAATCAATCTAGAAACATTTTGACTGTCCAAAATCAAACGAGTTTGTTCAAGCTTGCCTGATCTCCCATCAATATAAATGCTATTCTGGAAAACTATTAGTTAATGATCTCAAGATTAAAGACCTGAAGAAGCTCTTATAGTACATTCCTGCAGAATTTTGATACATTACATTGGCTGACCACTTCTGATGTTGAGCTTCCAGAACCAGAGTTTTGAACATACATTTTAATCAAAATTTACACTTTTCAACATGTACAAAATTTTGCACATATATTATTTTACACGTCTTTTGTTTTTATAAATTCATTTGACAAAACAATGCTTTACATAATATGTTACCTATTATCTCGTATCCGAGTACTGTACACTAAGCAGTTCATTACGAAAAGAGCTCATCTCCAATACTTAATTTTTAAAATTTTTCCATTAAGATTTTTTTAAATTCTACATTTCATTCAGCAAAAGTGAGAATGCTTGATAGATTTTTTTTCTTGAAAAGCCGTTGGGGCTTGCTTTGTTGGGTGAGCAAACGCGTTTCGCTTCCTTTGAGTCATCTACAGTGTCTAAAAGATGTGTGGAAGGAAATGACTTTATATTTGTATAGGGTGGGTTAAGCAGGTATGCCAAGTAGAGGGATATTAGGTTTTTATGTTTTGGATTATTGGATGTGGGTTTCTTCTGGTTCGTATTGCTTCCGTTTTCGTCAGAGAGTGGTTTAGTACTGAAAAAGCTGCGTCGGAATTGGTAATAAGTTGTTCGTCGATAATGTCGCCGTCTGTCTTTCTATGTTTATATATTTTAAGTCTTTTTAGGATGTCAAGTATCGATCCTTTGCTTTGTTTTTGTAGCAGTGTCAATGTCAATAGAATTTCTTGTTAAAGGAAGTGATATTTCATCTACATTTCTTTTGATGTTAATTAGTTTTTTAGTTCTCCTGAAAAATTTGTTTTTCTACAAATGAGCCCTTTTCAAAATAACCGATTCGATTGGTATCTAGTTCAAACGTGAGGTCTCTGACATAGGAGCCCCAGCTAAGTCAGAATGCAGCTAACGGAATATGCTAAGCCTGACGTCTTTTACTTTGGAAAATTGTAAAATTTTGGCAGGATAGCCATGTAGATAGAGAAGCTGAGGAACTCCGTTTGTGACGAAGATACAGTAAACTATTGGCTGTGGAGATTAGTTGGTGACCAAGAACGAATGTCAAATTGTTATCTCCGAAAGATTATTTTCACAGTCAAGAAAAAATGATTAAGGCACACGGAAAACAAGAGTTAAGTGGTTCGAGGAAATTAATTTAAGACCGAAAGTATCGCGAGACAGTTAGAAAAAAAAAACATTCGGTCAGGTAGAGGGAATTATTTTTTTGTTTTTCGGATTGTTGGATGTCTGTTTGTTCTGCTTTATCTCGTTTCTATTTTGACCGGGGAGTGTGGTCTAGTACAGAGAAACTTGCGTCAAAATTTGTAATAAATTGTTCGTTGATAATGTCACCGTCTGTTTTTCTATGTTTATACATTTCAAGCCTTTGTTTTTGTAGCAATGTCATACAGTTTGTCATAGCGTCAGGCTCGTGTGAGTGGTTTTGTAGGTGCGTCGCATAGTTGTCTACTTTGTTGTGTAACAAATATAGTAAGTGCTCTTTGCATTCTGTCGTTAGGTTCCTGGTTGATTTGCTTTTATTTTATTTTTGTCATATAAATTTGGTAATTATTCTGTTATCGCTTCCATAATGAAAGAATGATACATAGCGAAGGCAATTTTTTCATTTGTGGAGTGAACCTTTACATTCTTTTTGTCCCATAGCCCTTGTTTCCCTTCTTGTATGCAGGTGACCCGGCACAGGCAGTGAGTTCTTTCGTTAAGGATCTTGACGCAGGTGAACACTAGCCGGCTTGAGTATGCCACTTCGAAAATAAGAGCTCAAAGCCAACTAAAATGCTATAACTGCCTTGCAGACCGTGATCGTTGCAGAGCCTTTACGATATCACGAAAAAACAGTTCAAGTTCATTCCAAGATAGAAAAGCGGGCATCACGCACGATATGCCGCACCTCATTGATTTGCACTATGAATTTGACTTCTTTCGATGAAAGATCGACAGTCGCATTGATATGGCTCACATATGTCCAATTGCGTGGGGAGAGAGACAATCCTCCCCACACGCTTCGACTCGCACTGGGCCCTTAGATGGACAAACTGATTTTTTGATTTCAGATTCCAAAAAAACTTAAGATTTTAATTTGATACCCCATTCGACTATCCATGATAAAATAATTTTTTAAGAGACAAATCAGTAACTAACTTTCTGAGAAAACTTGCTGTGACGGATAGACGAGAACACACAGACTGTTATGTTACTTTAATACTTCCAAAAATACTTAAAACTACCGCCGCCAATGTCATTCTTATCTACTCGTACAGATATTTTTAGGTGGAATTTTGAAAATATTTTTGATTGTGGAATTAATTTGCTATTTTTAATTTTGATAAAAGGGGAGAAGTGGGAACAAGGACGCCTGGAGGGTTAATTTTGTAATGAACAAAAATGGCAAACATTTCAATTGTTACCAAGGAAAAAAAGTTTCGTTTATTTTACTCCAGTTGAATTTTCATCAGTCCACTTCTACTAATTCGTCAGTCAAATAAGCAAAAATAATATTCACTGGAACGCAATTACATTCCGGAATTTTTCATCCCATAATCAACAACGGACAATTCATAATTCATCAAGCGAAAATAATCAAATTTCGATCAGTGTACAAATACAATTAACAACAACCGACTATGGAAGCCGGGACGCGGAACAGCCAGACATGTTAGGTTTGCTGCCATTCAACCTGACTCACTACGCCGCACACAAAACATATTCGTCTACTCATACGTCTCCAACTCTCCCTGGTCGAATTAATTTAATTTACACTTGATTAACGAAAAAAGGCCACAAAGTCTCCGGCGACGATGAATATTACTAACACCTAAATTGCTTTAATTTTATTTTTCCTTAGTGCTAGGACCGCTTCGCCGTGCATTTACGGCTTTATCGCTGTTTTGGCCAAAATAATCCAATTAACAACTTTCGCGGCGGAACTGGCGGATGGCAAGTAAATTGCATGCCATATTTCGCGACTCGTTGCCACTGACATTGACTGTCCTTCTACTTCGTGGCTAGAGCAATACACGGAGTGCCGGACTGCTTACAGGTGAAGAACGATTATTTATATGTAATTTTCGCTGGGACACTTCAGTTTTGAGTCGTTCCACGCATCGGATCGTACTACCTGAATTTACGGACTCGTTACACACAACACACACCCTGTGGACCACTTATTGCGCTGCTGACATAATCGATGCACAGGGGAAAGCACTTTTGTTTCTGTTTCTCCTCAAAGTAAGGTTTAATACGGAATTTCTCTAAATGAAAAAGGGCAACACCACTTAAACCACCTCACACAGAAAGGACTATCTCATCCGCCAAGGATAAGAGTCCTTCTTTTAGCACTAATTTCCGATTCACCACAACCAACCTTAAACGCATGAAATTCCCGACCGGCTAAACTGATTTCCTTCTTTCTGAAGGAACTTCCTGCCAAAGCCGTTCCCGGATTCGATTAAAACTTGAAGATGCAGAGCAAGAAAACTTCGAACCACCAAAGCAAAATCTCCCGTTGGCTGAAGCTAATACTGTCGGTGTAAATGGCGAACTAAATGTGGCATCTGAAACGTTGCAAATTGAAGCTCTCAACAAATCCGCTAGTCCCACTCGAGCAGCTGCTACTGCGAAAAGCTCCGCGAGTTCACTTCACATACGAGTACTAGCGCCGGGCAGAAATTTTCCCATGGAAGCCCCAAAGAGGGGGATGTTGAATACTACGTAACTCAAAGCTTGTGATAAGAAACAAGTCCTCCCATCGGAAAAGTATGCAAGAAAGCTTTTGGCAGGGACTGTACTCCGCTCGCTGGACTGGCACATCGCAGCCCCGTACAGGTAAGCAATTTCCCACACCCTCTCCAACTTCCGGTTACTATGGCATCTGGTCTGTGAAAATCCCATATTGGGCGCCGTTTTTAAATTCATTTGATAAAAGCTTGCAGTCGCTCAATTTTCCCCGGATGGAAATCAGAGTTGAGTGATGCTTAGTCAGAACAGCTGGACCCGGCTACGCGCAATGGAAAAATCGCCGGATGGAATGGGTGTAACGAACTCACTCTGGGACGGAGAAGCTCGTGGAGTTTTGTTTAGAATTTAACTGAAAGAATAAAATTACGGAGCTGAGTGATAGAGAAAACTCGCGTTGCATGTGGGAGTTTTGTTCGCGAGAGTACGAGTACAGTGAATCAATGAAATAATTGCATTATAAATTGATGAATAGATCTAGTAACGTTTGAAGCATCCGTTAATGAGGCGTGGGAAAATTTTTTTAATTGCAGTTTTCATAGATATGATTGTAGTGACTGATTTCTGTGTAATGTGCAAATAATCTGTTTCGTCTGCTATATTTTTCAATAAAATTCGAAGAAAACAAAACTGAAATAACTTTATAAATATTCGTAGTTTCACATTGTTATGTTTCATTTAAGGCGCCATGAGCACCAAAACAACATATTATATGGAAAATGGCTATTTTCGATTGAATTTTTCTCGGTCATTGTAAAAATGAATGAAATGAGTTTTTCACATCTTCATGTTTACTTTTTGCGCTAGGGCTTGTACTGATTAAAATATAAAATTCAGGGTTTTCCAATAAGAGGTGTTGTTTTGATATTAAAAGAAAAATGCCATTTTTAGGTCTTTGTACATTAAAAAAATTTTTTACAAGGGCCTACTAGTTTCGCGACCTGTCTGTCCGTCCGTCTATCCGTGCGTCACAGCTAGTTTCCTCAGAAACTATAGAAGCTAGAATGCTCAAACTTTGTGAAAAGGTCAGAAATGATGGTCTCTCAAAAGTTAAGGTCTTACCAAAAATTTAAAAATTTTGTAAGGGGGGTCCCCTCCAATAACGAATTAGCCCTTAAAATTTGTTTTTCAATCAAAAGTAGTCGAGTGGGGTATCAAATGAAAGGTTTTGATTAGAACTTTTAGAATATGAAATAAAAAAATCATTTATGAATTTGGGGGCCCACAAATGTGCGCCTTTATGAGTACAAGGGCAACAAATACCTCAGAAATTGAAATTCACTCAACTTTGTTAATAATAGTATGATTTATAGGTTTCACATTTTCGCCCATAAAATTAAAACGGTACGTTTAAAGAATTATATAGATTGATATGAGATATGTACGTTCCCAAAATTTATCGAGATCGAATCATAATTAAGTGAGCTATAGCCATTTCCATTGTATGGAATTACAACAACAGTGTTTATGGTTGATACATATTTCAAATTGACCGAGGGACTTTTATTTTCTTTAAAATTTTCATGAATATTTAAGGAATAGTATGTAACTTGAATATGTTCAATCGGCCGAGCATTCAGAAAAATCATTTAAGCTAGATTGGCGGCTGCAATGTGCTTATGAAAATAATGGAAACTAAGTCTCGTCAACCAAGATTGGTTATAAATGGATTAGAGAAGCAATTCACAAACGAGGAGCTAAGAATTGAAGTCCAAAGTCTGAACCCGAACATTTTAGATGAAGATAAAATGAAATTGGTTCACTGTAGAAGAATACGGAGCGGAAAATGGTTACATATTTTAGAGGTGAATGGAACAATGTTCAGGAAGATAGCGAATAGATATGTTAATATCGACTATGGATCATACTACATAAAGGAAGATTTTAACGTCACGAGGTGCTTCAAATGCCAAAAGTTCAATCACAAGACATCAAAATGTGAAGGGGAACTGAGGTGTGCAAAATGTGGATCACAGCATGATACAAGAGACTGTAAAAGCTCAGTTGAAAAATGTTGTAATTGTATGGAAAATGGTAAGAAAAATGGCCATGCACACCGGGCAGATTCGACGGAATGCCTAGAATTATAACGTAGGATTTTGATTGCTAAGAGAAGCATTAACTACGATGATTAATATGCCAATCAATAATACAAAGATATTTGAAGACACCCAAATTTCTATCCTCTATGCTAATATAAGAAGTTTAAGACAAAAACTTAACGAACTTCAAATTTATGTAAAGCAACATTCGAATATAGATTTAATTATACTTAATGAAGTCTGGATATATTCCGAGGAAGTGGAGTGCTACAACATTCAGGGATACGATTCTGTATTTTCCTGCAGGCCCAGAAGAGGTTGAGGAACAGCAATTTATATGAAAAAAACTCTTAATTTCGTAACGAGGCGAGTAATATCAGATAAATACAATATGATAGTCATCGAACTAGTATGCCCTGGAAAGAAAATAAAAATTGGCACATTTTGCAACCCCACTCGACTTAACGCGCAAGACCTGTGCTTGACATTAGATGAACTATATTCTATGGAAAATAATTTGATCACAGTTGCCGATGCGAATATAGATCTAATGGTTGAATCTAATGAGTCAAGGATGTACAACGACGTACTAGAAACGAATGGTGCCACTATTGTGAACCCACTTCAACCTACCCGACTAGCATCTAATTGCTTATACTCTAGATGACTGGCCTGAACTTGATCATCGTGTTTTGAAAGTTGTTATTTAAGGCATTAAAATAAATAAAAAGCAAAAGCCTGCTTACAAAGTTTTCAAATACTTAAATAAGGACCTCTTTAGATCAATTCTTAAGGGTTTATTAATTAACCAAAAACCTTTAAACTTAGCCGAGCTTACAAACATCATAATGGAAGCTAAGGACACCTCGACTACGGAGAAAAAAATAAGATGTCGTCAACATTCATGGATAACCGAAAAAGTTATTGAGGCATGTAAGAACAAGCAGAAAGCTTATATGAACTACAAACGGAACATGAATGATCAATCGCTCAGGTTTATATACATCGAAGCCAATAAAACATCTAAACGTGTTGTGAAAGAAGCAAAACTTTTGTATTACTCCAAAAGACTAGATGCAGAGGCCGACAATGCGCATGAAATATGGGACATAATAAATGAAGTTAAAAGAAACTCACCGCGTAACTCTACGACCCAGGATTTCACCATAGAGAACTCATCTTCAGCAAATGCATTTGAAGCTGCAAGTAACCTCAATATCTTTTTTTCAACTATAGGTGTAAAAATTGCCAATGGAATCCAGCCAACGCCAACAAGCAATTTTACTTCTACAATTACGTCGCCCAAATCTTCCTTTCACATGCATCTCACTAACAAAGTTGAAGTGATAAAAATTATTGATGAATTGAAGCAAAATACAGCACCAGGTATAGACAATATCACCATGGATGAAATAAAACTTATAAAGGAAGAGATAGCAGAATCTGTTGCAAATTGTCTAAACAAACATATTAGGAAGGAAACGTTTCCTGAGGAAGGAAAACTAGCAAAAATAGTCCCAATCTTCAAGGGAGGAGACCGTATGGATCCAAATAATTACCGCCCGATGCGCTTTTAACAGGATTTAGTAAAATATTCGAAAAATTAATAAACATTCATCTATCATCAATTATTAAGGAAAATTCAATTTTAATTTACAACAGTTTGGTTTCCAGAAAAATAAAGGAAGTTTTGATGCTCTTTTCTCAGTCACGCGTTTTATAAATACAGGACATGACAAGGGTGACTATGTTGATGCCATTTTTGTGGATCTGAAAAAGGCGTTTGATACGGTGAATCATGATCATTTACTTCGTAAACTCGAATTATATGGCATTCACGGGAAACCAAATCAACTTTTTAAGAATTACTTAAAAGAAGGATCGCAGAAAACAGTAGTCAATAATGTATTGAGCGACTTGGCACCTTTGAAGTCAGGCGTTCCCCAAGGCTCCATACTTGGCCCTACCTTATTCTTGTTATACACTAACAATTTAAATACATGTTGACTAAAGGGACACTATGCACTATATGCTGATGACACAGTTCTACTTTACTCGGGATGCAAAAAAGATTACTTAGAGAATACCACTAATGAGGATCTAAGTACATATCATTCGTGGTTAAGTAATAATAAGCTAGCGCTAAATACTTCTAAAACCAAATACATTATTTTCAAACAACAACAAGGAAGACATTAACATTGATGTAAGAATTAATAGCGAAAAACTGGAGAGAGTAGCGGAATTCAAATATTTTGGACTCATCATCGACCAACGATTAACATGGCTGTCGCATATAAACAACTTAAGAAGACAATTAGCTCCTGTTATTGGATTACTGAGAAGATATGAAGGATTTCCAAGCAATATCAAGCAGATGGTGCTAAATGCATTCGTTCTGTCGAAACTACATTACGGAGTAGTAGTCTGGAGCCAGTCATCAAAGCAACACCTTAATATCATCTCCAGGTTGCTTACCAAGGCTTATAAAAATATGCTAAATCTACCAATACGTACACCAACCAGATTTGTGTACCAATCAGCGAAAGCATTAACATTTACTCAAATCATTGAAGCAGAGAAAGCCAAGTTTATTTTTAAATGGTTGAATTCAAATTCGTCACATATTCAATTTATGAAAGTATCGCAGAAAAATCACTACAATGCTAGGAACGCAAATCAATTCATAATACCTTTTGCAAGAACGGATCGTCTGAAGAATGATGCTACGAATGATTCCTTGCATATATACAACAATCTCCCAGATTCAGTTAAGGATGCAAACTCACTTATAATTTTTACAAAAAGGCTTAAAGAATATTTATTTAACAACGATTGAATCTCAGTGCAATAAATTTCTACATCGCATCTTAGGGCCCTTCTTGACCCTATTGTCGAGATTGTATAGCAGAAAGATATTATTATGGAGAATCTCAGACCAATAAATTTCAACATAGCATCTAAGGGCACTTTAAACCCTATCGTCGAGATGCTTGAAAAGACAGCTAACTTTATAACTCAGATTTGTTTTTTCCACGGCGTATTACAAAGTTTTTTTATATCTCCGAGAGCTGATCACGAAATGGACAAGATGAGATTAATAGGATAAATTCAAATAATTTGTGTGCCCCTTTATACCGATGGTCTAATCATTGTCTGGGTGGCACACCTGAAGAAACGACGAAATGTGAAGTGCAGGTTGTGCGACGAAGAAAGTGTGATGGAGAGAGTGGAAGGGAATGGAGTTTTTTAAAAAAAAAAAAGAAACTGTGCATCCTTTGCATAGATTTGAACGATTTCATATCCAAGTAGTGGATGAATAATTCGAATTATCGATTCACGCTATTAGAAAACTTGTTTCTAACCCTAGGATGTTTACAAAGACCTTCTGGTAGGAACACTCTCCTGCTTACTCAACTTGTTTAATATAAATGATTAGATGTTTATTTCATTATAAAGAAGAAGGTATGCAGTTAATAGTGGAAAATAACATCAGGCAAATGAACACCCCGACCACGCTTACAGGACCATATCCTTTTCATGAAATTTTCCATAACCAAATAGCAAAGTGGCTGCCCTATGTCCTCGATAGCCTCACGAATTCCATCTTTTAGATCTTGAATCGACGCTGGGCTGTTGGCGTAGACCTTCTCTTTCACGTGGCTCCAAAGGGAGAAGTTGCAAGGTGTTAAATCACAAGATCTCCGTGGCCTATTGTGATTATCTCTTCGAGAGACAACACGGTCCAGAAGCTTTTCCCGTAAAAGATCAATGGTTTCGTAGCTTGTGTGACACGTAGCGCCGTCTTGTTGAAAGTAAACGCTATCCAGATCAATACCATCCAATTCCGGCTTTGAAAAATCATTAATCATCTCTCGATAGCGCAAACCATTCACCGTAACTGTTGCTCCAGCCTCATTTTCGAAAAAGTAAGGTCCATTGACTCCACCGGACCATAAACCGCACCAAACATTCACACGTTGAGGATAGAGAGGCTTTTCAACAATAACTCTTGGGTTTTCCAAGCCCCAGGTACGACAATTTTGCTTGTTGACGAAGCCACCGAGGTGGAAATGGGCCTGATAACTCAAGCTGATTTTTCGATGGAATTCCGGATCATTTTCATGCGTTTCAAGGACCCAATCAGCAAAGACACGACGTTGTTGATGATCGACCGGCTTGAGTTCTTGTGTCAACTGAACTTTATAAGCGTTAAGACCCAAATCTTTATGTAAAAAAATGGTGTAACAAAGTTTGTAGAATGCCTAATTCCAAAGAACGATGAGGAATGGGCAAACCTGGGTTTTCTTCAACACTTTCGGCTACAGTAGCAATATTCTCGGCTGTTTTTGAGTGACGTGCACGGGTTTTATTCTTCATATCACTAAGTTGTCCCAACAGCTCGAGTTTTTCCACCAATTTCTGTATTGTGGTCCGACAAGGTGCTTCACGACGACCCAAAAATGTTCGAGTTTTACGAACAGTCTCTGCCAAATTTTCACCATTTTTATAGTGAATTTTAGTAATTTCAATGCGTTGTCGAAGCGTGTATTGTTCCATTTTTATTAATGTCGTAGTTTCTACTTGTCAAATGTCAAAAAATGACAGCTTCAAAAGTGACATCTACCGAAATAGCGAGCTATTCAAAATAACACCTCTTATTGAAAAACTCATTATTGAATTTTTTTTATCTCTGAGAGCTGATCATAAATTTGGACTAGATATTCATGAAAAGATTAGTTCTCATTATTTTGTGTGTCCCCTTTATACCGATGTATTAAACATTGTCTGGGTGGCACAAAGGACGAAGCGACGTGATGTGAGTGCAGATCGCACGAGCGTTATGCGACGAAGAAAGAGTGATGGCGTGAGTGGTAGGGAATGGAGGTATTTAAAATGAAAAATATAAGCTTAGCTTTCTCTTTTATTATGACTGCAATCCCTTGAAGATCTGTTTACGGGAGGGATGAAAACTCAAGATGCAGAACCGGTAAAGCAAATCAGAAACTAAGGCAAAGAAAGCTGTAAAACAAGCTATCCCAAAAGAAATACTGAATGAAGGAGGCGCTAACGACAGTTAAACTAGTATGCAGCGCTGGACGAACTATCACAAGAAATGGAGTTTGAAGAATGTATTGATTAATTTTAATTTTGTTCAATACTTAAAATATAAAAATAAGTAGAATGAATCAGCTCGCAGTTCTGCTGGTTCCTCTCAAAAAGTCCCGCCAATTTACATGTTCGGTCAAAACGGAAAATACAATATATGCTTCGGCTATTGGCTGCCGTAAATAAACTAACCAATTTCGCGATCAAAAGAGTTAATGCTGAAAAAATAATAATTAGAACGAAATCACTGGTTAATTTCAAATCAGCTTAAAATGTACTGAATTCTGGGGAGGTTCCACACCACCTATACCCCAAAATGTGAGAAGAATCAGACCTTTTTGTTGGAGGGCTTGGACTGCGGAGAGGATGCCGTCGATCTTCTTCAGGTACTCAAGGAAGCTGCACCTGAAATTGAATTTTTTTCCGTCAAAACCTTCGCGATAAGAAGATCAACGGTAGAAAACAAGAATTTACCACTTTACTTGGTACAGATTTCGAATAAGAGCAGTCCAAGTGATCTTTAACAAATAAAGTACGCGAACTTCCGAGTGGTGAGGTGGGACCGGGAAATGAACCAGTGTTACCGGTGTCAAAGATTTGGACATTCGCCTGCCAATTGCGTCATACATTATCGGTTCGTCAAATACAAGGACGTTCATGCTCCCGGTGAGTGCAAATTGGCTCAGACGGAGCCAAAAGAGAAATTATATAGTGTTAACTGCGGTGTTTTTGGCCATCCAGCATCATATCGAGGATGCTCCCGATATCAAGATGCGAGAGTAAAATTTGTCCCAAAGCAAACACAACGACATCGTAGCGTCTTAGCTCCGAACTTCGTCAAGCCCGGAGTATCATAAGCACTCGCCGCTAGATTTCGGGAGGCGACTTAGTGGTTCCTAAGAAAACTCAATTGGGCGTTAGACAGAAGGTGAAACCGAAATACACAGGGCCAATGAAAATCACCAGCAATTTGGGAAAGGACCCATATGCCCTAGCTCGTATTGATTTCGATGGTAAAATAGTTGGGCGAAAGACGGCATCTGAAGACCTGTTGAAGAAGTGGCCATCCGGGGTCGTATGGGATGCAAGAATGGCCTTGTGGAAATGAAACGGAAGATTCTTCGAAGAGAGCCGGCGACCACTTCACAGTTGGTCTGTCGTTAGTGGTTACCCGAAGAGGACGTGTTTTCTTTGTTATGTATTTACGCTTGAATTCTTAATTTTTTACATTTGTATCAAAATACATTCTATCCTATACACATATATATATATATATATATATATATATATATATATATATATATATATATATATATATATATATCTTGGAAGTTGATACTAAAACCTTTAATTCTAAACGCTACTCGACTATCTTAAAAAAATGTTAAGAATCATATCTTTATATGGGGGATCCCATTAAAAGCCTTTGAAAGAAGCTTTTCAAAGGCCACGGCTTCTGTCTTTTCTACAAAGTTTGATGACTAGCTTTAATAAATCTTGAGAACATAGTGGAACGCTTTTTTATGTTCTTTTTTTCGTTCATTTCGTCCGCCAGAACGTCCCACAAGAAACATCACTTCAAAAAGGAGGGCGATTTTTATGGTACTAGATTATAATTCATACCTACATTTAATAAAGGCTTGATTTTACCAACGATTTACTCACCTGAAAATAGAAAGAAAAAACAAATTATCAATATAATATTGTTCAAATTTATATTTTAAATATAAAAGTAACAATATACTATACGAGTATGTTATATTTATGAACAAAATAGATAAAATCAAGTATAAGTGAAAGCTGATTTAAAGCATTCATATTATTTAAAACATGATTCCAAATACATTTCTTATTTCAGTCGAGCCTACTTTCTCAGCTAAAAAATTACTTTTCTTCCTTCTCGTGTCATCTAAACCACCAAACGTAAAAATACTTCACCAATTCGCAATTTTCGAACAGTGCACAATGAACATTAATTCTCAAAGCGTCTTTGTTGCTTCCATTTAATATTTATGAGACAGTTCACAACAAAATGGATACCCATTACATAAATTACCTATTAGGGGTTGTTAGAACGAATATTTGAAAGACCTGCTAGTTTTGTGTCCTGTCTGTCTGCCTGCGGGCCTGTCAGTCATTGCGCTATTGTAAGCTTTCTCAGCAACTATGGAAGCTACAGTCATTAAATGTTGTGGAAAGGTCAGAAGTTGTAATTTGATGAAATTTAAATGCTTTTAAATGGAGCTCGCCATATTATAGAGCGAAACTTCAAAATATTTTTTTATCCTAATTATTCGAATGAAATTTTTTCATAAGAACTTGAATCTTGGACTAAAAAGTCAGTTTGTCCGCCGGGGATCCCAACGAAGGCTGGCAGTAAGGAGGCTGTACGAGTATAATTGAAACTAACAAGCCCTTCAAGTAGAAGCTTTTTCTGCCTATCCAAATTGTTCCTCTTAATTACTTTCGTTGTGACATACACCCCTAGCAGTATTAGAGAGCTATTCATGCATATGTATTTCCAACGGAGTCCATTGGCAATGGATGAGTCTCCTTGGATTTGTGTATCCTGCTGATCCACCACCAAACATGTCTTGCTTCTTGTCAATATTAAGTTCCTTCTTTGTGTCAACCTGCTGCGAATTATATCCAGATGAGTTGTAGGCGTACGGATATGCGGAAATAAACAAAGCAGACGCGTATTCCCGAACGAAAATTCGAGGAAAACAAAAACCTTAAAAAATGTTCTGTTGTCGGAATACAAAAAAAAGCTTGAAATAATTTCCTCCCGGAAATAAGAGCTAAAAGGTAGCAGGACAAAAAGGTAAACTTTCGAAAGGAAATACGGAAAGCATTTTGATTATTGAATTACACAAATGAGTATTTGTAGAAAGTGGAGCCTTGAAGATAGATACCGTTCTCATCGATTCTTGCTGAAAAGTTGCCACTTGATATATTTTTGGCAATGAAAAGAGGAAATTTACTTTACATACGAAAAATAATATGTAATTTTGGTGGCACTAATTATGTACGAGACAAAAATTGGTCCGAAATTTATCAGTTCAGATCACTTCGATTACTCTTTATTGCCACTGCGCCCACAGAGTTCGCAAGCTTCAAGATTCTTTATCATGCCATCATTTACACTGTTTATATACCGGGTATTTAATAGTTGGTAGCATTTTTGACTGGCTGTGATGGCTACTGGTAGAAAAGTCCAGCAATAATCACACGGTCAAGCGTGATACTACCCATATTACCTTCTAGAGTAAGATCACGGCCAAGGAATGAGATTTTCTAACAAATTTTCACGCCAAGGTTCAATTTGAAATAGTGGGCGATGGTTAGAATTATGAGTTCCACATGTGCAAATTATCTAACGATGACGCAGGTTAACAGCAAATTAATTATACCCTATGTAGTGTTGAAAAATTGCTAGCATAAAATTTACAATTCTGATTGTTTAACGCATCCATAAATTTTCTCGGAAATTTCTGATCTAAAAACTATGAAAATATCAAGAAGCTTTTAACTAACTGTATGCAAAGCTGGAGTATTCCTTTTATAATTGATTACCCACGTTGTTCCCATTGAAAATAATTTTTATTGGAGAGCTGAAATTTCAATCCCGAGTGATGGGAACTGAAAATTTACCTATTATGACTTCAGTAAATATACTAGGTAATACATTTCATCCCATTACATTCAAAAGAATCAGCCAATTTGCTGTTGCTACCGGCATCTATATCGAATGATCCTACAGTATCCTTAACCACCAACGAACTGTTTATATTATCAAAACCAAGTCTCAATTTTAGTTATAATTTGTAATTGAAAACGTATTTAATGTACATTACATTTATACCATTACTTTTTCCAATTACTCGAGTAACGGATACTTGATTCTGATGTAATTCCTATGAAGCAGCTGCTGTTGATACTTCAAATTAGATAGAATTGAAACCTCAACATGAGCTTCATACTTTATGTTCTGTGTTTGATATATATTAGGTTGTCCCATAAATTTCTTTCACAGAAGCGCACAAAAATATTAGAATGTAATGTTTACATAAACTTATGACTTTGAAAATTCAGTTGTCATATCATCGCTTTCAGTAGCCTTGTAACTATGAAGGAGTGTACTTCATTTATTTTAATTAATTTGACGAAATCAGATTTTATTACCTAACGATGTAAAATCAAAGGAAACATTTTAGACATGTTATGTTTCATTGTTATAAAAAGGTTTTAGTTCTAGTGAAACAGCCAATGATATTTTGATTGTGTATGGGAATGACGTTACAAGTGTTCAGACAGATAGCAGTTGGTTTATGAAATTCAGAGCCAGTAATTTTAATCTGGTAGCCGCCCATCCACTATGAAAACAGATCTCGTCGTAGCCATGGTGGTAGAAAACCCGCGGTATACTGTTCCCGAAGTAGCTAATAGCTTAGGAGTTCTATGAACAACCGTCCATAATCATCTGACGAAATTTGGTTAAATCAACCGTTGAGATGTGTGGCTTTCTCATGAACTCACTGATCGCAATAACTTGAGCGTGTTTCAACATGTGATCATTTTTTCTCCAGCGACATAATACGCATCCTTTCTTGAAGAGACTTGTCACTGGAGGTGAAAGCTAGATACTCTATGAGAATATCATCCGGAAACGCTCTTGGACCAAGAATCTTCTTCTTCTTAGCACTACAGTCCCTCTCGGGCCTTCGCTTCCTGCAAATAGCGCCTCCAACTGTGTCGGTTCATTGACCGCGTCCTCCAATTCCGAAATCCGAGCAGCGATGAACTGTCTTCGTCGACCGAGTCAGACCAGTGTTTCCTCGGTTTCGACACTGGTCTCCAGCTTTCAGTTCTCCCAACGAGTACCTTTTTGGGTATCCGTTGTTCGTCCAGATATTCATGTGTACAGCCCATTGCAGCTTCCGCAGTCTTACAATCGTTGAGACCTCCGGATCGTCAAAAATTTCATACAGCTCATGGTTATATCGAATGCCCGTCTATCTTCGCTCCGATTATTCGCCTCAGGACCCGCCGCTCAAAGGCGTTCAATATATTTGCGGATGTTTCGGTTAGGGTCCATGTTTCACACCCTTAGCATAACACAGGTCTTATCACAGATTTGTATACTCGGAGCTTTATTTTTCTGTGTATGCAGCTGGTCTTCAAGATCGTCAATACTGAATAAAATATTTTATTTGCGAGCTGTATTCGTCGGCGGATTTCGTCTTTTTCATTACCCGTTTTCGTTATTTTGCGCCTAAATACACAAATTCGCTCACATTCTCGATGCTCTATTCGCCAAGTGTGATATTTTGCGTATTTGAGGTATTTTTCTTCGACTGCGTCATGAACTTTGTTTTATTTTCATTGATTTATAGCCCTACTGGTTTTGCTTCGCTGTCGAGTTTCAGGAAAAGTTCTTTGCCAGTGGTTAATGACCGTGACAGAATGTTGATGTCGTCCACATAGACTACTACTTGGCTCGACTTGTATAGTAATGTACATCGCGTATCGACAGGTAGCTTCCGTATGACGTACTCCAGTGCCAAATTGAATAGCAATGGGGCCAGTCCATCTCCCTGCTTTAGTCCGGTTTTTGTGTCAAAGGCATCGGTGAGTTAGTTATTGATGCGGACTTGGGAGGTCGTCATTGTCATTTTGGTAAGACGGACGAATTTGGCTGGGATGCCAAAGCAAAGCATTATTTGGTACAGTACGTTACGATCAATACTGTCGTATGCTTGCTTGGTCATTAAAAATTTGGAGTACGTCTATGTTGAACTCCCAGCACTTCTAAAGTACCTGCTTGACTGTGAACAATTGGTCTGTTATTGATCTACCTGCCCTAAAACCACCTTGATACTCCCCAATAATACTATTGGCGTATGATCCGATTTTATTTTCTAAGATTTTAGAAAATGTTTTGTACGCCTTACAAAGTAGTGATATGCCTCTATAATTTTTGGCACTGTAGCTTGTCACCTTTTTTGTGGATAGAGAATATTATTGATTGGCTCCACTCTTTCGGCGTATGTTCTTCTTGCCAAATGTACTGAATGACTTTGTGAATAGCTTGATGAACACTACTGCCACCATATTTGATGGGATCCACTGGAACCTCATCGATGCCCGGCGCTCCATTATTCTTTTGGGCTTTGATGATGGAACAAACTTCATTCAGAGTTGGTGGGGCTAATGGAAGCTCTCCGCAGACATCTTTAGGCCCTGATGTTCTGGAGCTGTGCGGAGGATTTTGAAATATGATGCCCATCTTTCCTTAATCTTCGTTTCATCAGCGATATTGCCGATGTCATCACGACAAAGCGTGGTTTTGGGCTGATAACCACGTTTCAGGCTTTTCACTACTTTGTATGCTTCTCTTGTGTTGTTGCTCGATAAACTTACATCTATGCTTCTCAATTGGTCGTTATAGTTTCTTTTCTTGGATCAAGGATACTGAGCCTTTAACTGTCGCTAAACCTGTCCTCCACCCAAAAATAAGTTTTGCTATGCATATGGTGGGATTGGAAGAGAGTAGTTTATTATGAGGTACTTGAGCAAGGTGAAACGATCAACTTGATGAAATACTGCAGTCAACTTGATAATCTAAAGGATACAATTCCCAGAAAACGACCAGAATTAGCGGACAGACGAGGTGTCACTTTTCATCACGATAAAGCAACTCGTCAGAAATGAATTATAATTTGACATGGATATTTTAATTCATACTCCGTACTCTCTTGGCTTTGCCCACTTCTGATTATTATTTATTGAGTTTAATTCAAAAAATGAAATAAAAATGTATCTTGATCAATATTTTTCCGACAAATCTCAGAAATTTGGGAAGAACGCATTATGCGGCTTTCGGAGAGATGTAGAAAGGTTATAGCTCAGAAATGAATATTGATGTAGCACAAATTATCGTTTATATTTTTCTTATTACTAAAACGAAAAAAAACTTATGGAACAACCTAATACAATAGTTATTTCCCATAAAAATGCAGACAATGCTGTTGCATGCTACGTTGTTGATGGCACAAGTACGTTGCTGATGGCGGCTCGTTTTTGTATGAAAACATGATCGATCTGGTTGAATGTATGATCGTCTGGGGTTGCCCAAGTTCTCTTACAGATGTCTCAATATGGAAAGCGTGTGGAGCTTAGTGTGAAGACTCTACTATTAGCCTATTAGTCTATCAGGCGCTTTCCGTTGCCACTGGTCTCCCCATGGAGGCTGTGTCCTCCGGTTGTTCCTCTATGTGCCGTTTCTCGGCCGATTTTTCCAAAAACGTCACCCAGAACAATTTTAACATCATTTGACGGCATTGCATCGATAGTGCGTTCCAATGTGCTGTAAAGTTCGTCCGTGTGAGCGCATGACAGTTGACCAGCCAGACATTAAAAAATTTGGTCTTGATACGAATCGAATTCGTCAACGAGCTTGAAGTCGGTAATAATTTGTTTGAATGTGCAGTGAACAATGAAAGCCACTCCGAACTCATGGCTTGTTTGCAGTTTTCCGCTTTTAAACACGGTGTGCGTTCGCATGTCAAATATGTATTCATCTTTCACTGCAAAGATGTTGATCTTATATTTTTTTATTTCAGAGTCAGACCAAGAATCTTTTTTACAGCCTTTTTTTCTGGCATAGGAAGAGCACTGGTCTGATGTGGCGATAAATTAATTTCAACAAAATTTTGATTTTCCTAAAATATAATTTCGGTGTTGATAAAATTTCCTTGAGAGATGAAGCAAATAATGTTGCGAATACTGGCCGGCATTCTCCAGTTCACAAATTCAAAGTTCATTGGTATCATCTTTCACATTCTTTTGGGCACACATTACGTTTTTCTTTCTTTTTTGAATAAAAATATTTAATCGTTATTTTATTCTTTTATTCCCCGTCACCACTAATTTTATACTTCCTACCTTATTTCTAGGCATAAAAACTACACGTTAAGAGTACAAATTTCCATTGTAACGATAACCACGGAGGCAATTCTAATTTGATTGTTGTTTGATGAGTGGGATAGTGTCTGTCACAAGTGCAGATGCTATAGTGTCAGACACTCAATACTGGGGTTGGCGAAGTTTGAAAGCTTAAAGAAAGATTAACAAATAGTAGTATCGGTTAATTCGTGCGATTTTCTAACAGATGGCGTAACTTGATTTTTATTCCAGTGATTCTCCTTTCCAGATATGTGTTAGAAAGCTACTGTTATATCGTTTCAGAATCAGTATGTGTCATTTAGCTGAAGCGTAAACAACAATACATTTTTTTACTCTGAAAATGTCGAATTTTGTGCCGAATAAAGTGTTTTGTGGGGAGTACTTCTTCATTACTTCAATCTGAAGAAAAAGGCTGCCGAAAGTCATCGTAATTTGGTGGAAGTGTATGGTATGCATGCTCTAGCTGAGCGTACGTGCCAGAAGTGGTTTGCACGGTTCCAAAGTGGCAATTTTGACTTGGAGGACGATGAACGGCCCGAACAGTCAAAAAAGTTTGAAGATCACGAATTGGAGACATTGCTCGACCAAGATCCATCCCAAACGCAAGAAGAACTTGAAAAATCACTTGGCGTCGCTCAACAAACCATTTTCGATCGTCTAAAAGCAATGGGAATTATCCGGAAGGTAGGCCATTGGGTGCCGTATGAATTGGAGCCAAGAGACGTCGAACGCCGATTTTTCACGTGTGAACAACTACTTCAACGGCACAAAAGAAAAAGTTTTTTGCATCGAATTGTCACTGGCGATGAAAAGTGGGTCCATTACGATAATCCAAAACGTCGGGCAACGTATGGATACTCCGGCCATGCATCATCATCGACGGTCGTTCAGAATATTCATGGCCTGAAGGTTATGCTGTGTATTTGGTGGGACCAGCTGGGTGTGATCTATTATGAGCTATTGCAACCGAATGAAACAATCACAGGGGAAGTCTACCGACGACAATTGATGCGTTTGAACCGAGCACTGCGCGAAAAACGGCCGGAATATGAACAAAGACACGGCAAGGTAATTTTGCAATATGACAATGCTCGACCACATGTTTCACAGGTCGTCAAAACCTACCTTGAAACGCTCAAATGGGATGTCCTACCCCACCTGCCGAATAGTCCAGACCTTGCGCCATCCGATTACTATCTCTTCCGATCAATGCAACATGGCCTGGCTGACCAGCAGTTCTCCAATTATGAAGAAGTCAAAAATTGGATCGATTCGTGGATAGCGGAGAAGCCGGCCGAATTTTTCAGAGAGGGGATTCGTGAATTGCCAGATAAATGGGAAAAAGTTATAGCTAACGATGGACAATACTTTGAATATTAAATTTGTAACCATTTTTTCACAATAAAGCTTCAATTTTCGAAAAAAAAAAAAAAAAAACCGCAAGAATCAACCGATACCCCCTATAAATTGAAGTACAATAATTCCAATTGCGTGAAGGGAGAACTAAGAGTTGAGGAAGTGGTAAAGCGGGAATCAGAAGCAGTCCGATTTGGGACGGGAGTAGAATGGGGAGTATGAAAAAGAAAAGGTGTTCAAGGAAGTGGGAAGAAAATAATTTATCTTGAGAGCGATGGAGTATTCAAAATTTATTTAATTTTTGTGTCGATTTTCACGGTGAAATTACGTGGGAAATTTCGATGAGTGACATGAAAATTCGCGAATTAGACGTAACGGGAAATGGACGTGTAATTTCGAGGTGATGAAGCTAGTCGAGACGTGCAATTTCGAGATGGTGAAGCCAGTCGAGACGTGCAATTGGTGCGAGTTTTTTTTATTTAAATTAACCAAATGAAAAATATGAGATGAATCAGGGGTAAAGATGAAAGTCAAATGATTGAAGAACAAGGGACGGCTGTGAAAAGTTTGCTCGGAAACAGAAGAAATCAAAACAACTGTTAATATGTGTGGGTTGAGAATAAGTGAAACGAAACATGAAGTGAATATTGTCTTGAGAATAACTGGGGGCGGACTAAACAGGATACCTAAATCGAAGTCCTGAAAGGGATGATCAAGTTCGACAGAAAAGTAAGTACTGAGTAAACTATAAAAACGTGTAGAAAAAGAAATTAAGTGGACTATTATTAAATTTCCTGAGGACGAGTTTTATCATTGAATTTTTGCAAAAGCGAAGACAATCTCTAATTTTTAAAATGAGGCTAGCAAATAGTATGCAGCAATCCTATAAAAAGCGCACGAAATGATATTCATAGAAATCAGACGGTGAACAACTGAACGAGGCGCAGCCTTCAACTGCTATTTCGCGAGTAAAATTCAAATTAATTTTCTTTCTTCTTTGTGAATTTTATTTTTTTGATAATTGCCAACAACGTTGAGTTTAAGCCATTTATGTAATACATATTAGAATTTTCGGTAGCCCACCCCTTCACCATTGCTGAGCAGCCCAACAAGGAATAGTTATATATTTTTTATGAATGCTTTTATTGTTAGTTTCATATTTTTTCATGAAATAATTGGATTCACTTTGCTCAGAATTATTTTAATTTTTAATTACGTATTTACTTTTGGGGGGAGTTCTCATTTTTTCTCCTTCAGCATCTTCGTTAAATTATTTTGTTTCCTTAAATAGCCACTCTACTTATATTTCACAAGTGACTGCAGAATATTCGCAATATTCTAATAATTTCGGCAAATTTCACGTTTTGAAAGCTGCCAAAAACATTAAAAATCCATCTCATGAATAATTTAAAATGTCTCTCTAGTAAAAGATTGCATTTAATCTTAATATTATCCAATCAAATTCTAATTTTAAACAGGCTTCCATTTTAATTCGCTTTAAGTCCGATTTGCTGGAATATTTAAAAGTTGGCAGCAGAACATACCTAATAACTGTTGCGTTTATGCTTTTTTAAATTACCATTCGGTAGCTTAATAAACTGTATCGACTTAATTTCTGCAATAATTTCCCACTGAACTCTCCACCACAATAGCTAAATCCCGCCTCCATTGCAAGGCAAAAGTTAACATAATATTTTCCTAAGCTCCATTTAAGTCTTACATGATGAACTGCATGAAAGCAATGTGTTGTTACGTACTTTGAACACCCTCTTCCCTCTGCTTCTATTGTTTTCCTTAAAGCCAAGGAGAGCAATTTCCCTTATCGCTTTCTCTATACACCTGAGCTCTTTATTCTTGTGCTTTTGTGGATAACATATTACATAATGGACTCGCCATACCGTGTTGAATTTCTGCCACTATAATTTGTTTTCCTAGGGTGGCGAAGATGCCGTCATCCTCGGCTATTTTATTGTAATGTGAACAATGAAAGTTGCTCCAACCTTGACCGAAAGACGACAAACGCAACAACAAAGATAATTGGAGAGTAACATAAAAGAATGTAATTCCGAAAACATTGGGTTCGTCCTGAAGCTCCATATCGGGCAGAATTATTGCTGGCGACAATTCATGGTCTGAAAAAAGTTTCGCCACGCCAAATACTGTGCCCTGATGGAATGAATTTTCTTGAGATAAGTTGCCAACATATATTTCTAAACATTCGTAAACAGAACTGAATTGTAATATATCGCCTACACGATCCCGACATGTTTTCAACATTTATACCTCCATATACAGTTTACTCTTGAAAAGTTTTTCACTCTTAAGAAAGTTTTTATCGCTGGAACGTGTATGGCATCTGCCACTGACTCCGTACCACGTAATCCAGGAGAGTGAATAAAATTTCAAGATGAAGGACATTAACCACTTTTCCCTGCTTGCCGCTAAGTCTTGTGATAAAGTAGCGAAAATTGTGAATAATTTTGTGCATCGTTAACGTACCGGAGCGTACGTACGATTAAATCATTATAAAGACTATCATGGATACTTTGAAAGTTACTTTAGTACTTGAAAACATATCCACATCTTGACTGCAAGACGTTTAAGATTTCATTACAAAGTCATTAGCGAACGGATAGGTCTTCAGTCAGCCACGTAATGGTCATGATACATGTCTGGCGCTAAGTGCTTGCTCTCAAGGAAGAATCCTTCAACACGAGAAAAGGATGAATGGAGGGGAAATTTCACTTTTGAACTCAAGTGATGTTGAACTTTGATAGGAAAAGTTTTCAGCTACCAGCATCGATGGTGAGAGATATTTTGTGGATCTAAAGATGGTTATTAAAGCTTGCAACTCGTTTTCATAAAAACTGCATTCCCGGAGCAGTTGGCTATTGTTGAGTACTATGTTACCAATTAATATTATACATATTTCTACAGTGGGAGGGCACAATAAAGCGTTTTGCTCCTACAGACCACGTGATTTGATGAAATGGAGATAAAAGCTTATACTTTTCGCAATTCGCTGCAGTCATCCATTGTCAAGTTTGCTCAGGTTTTGAAAAAAAATCTGAAGAAATCATGTTGAAAGCTGCTGTAGCCATTAAGTCTAATTGAATCCATTAGACTCTTAATGCTACTAACAGCTCAATTTTTTTAAGAAAAAAAGTATATTCCAACTAATGTATTCACCCTAATAGAAAGTAGGAAAATTTGACCTCCGTTTCGTAAATATTTAAGTTGAAGTTATACATTTTCAGTGATGTTCTTGTCTGAATTAGAAAAACTTGGGAAAGGGGGTTGTTTGAATTAAAATTGAGATTGACTACATAGAAATCGATTAATAATAATACTATTAGTATCGGCGTTTTTTCCGAAGGACTATAATAAGTGGGATGAGTTGCTAAGCCTGCAACCAACCATATAATTTGGCGATGCAGCTTCTAGCGCTGTTGCTGTTCTTCGTGGGGCGAGCCCAGAAGACCCCGAATACAAAATTCTCCATTGTACTCACCTAATCCAGACGAAATGAATCTATATATGAAATGAAGAAACATCATGAGTACATTGGGTCACACGCCAGCACCATTAGACGACGTGACATCAACGCCATATAAACGGTGTTTTTTGAGAGGTACGGAATTCAAGTTGGCAACAATTGCTACGTATGGTGTGACAGCTGTCTTGCGTTTTATTATTAGTTTGGTTTGCCATTGCAGCGTCTGCAAATTGTACGATTTAATTCGAAAAAAAACGGTTCTATTCGAGAAACTCATCGCACACCCCGTCAATTTTATGGCCGACATAATCGTCCATCAGAGCAATTAATTCGATTAGCTATGGGTCGTTTCTGCACCATATTTACTCTCACTGATAATACGCATCCATCCAGATGTTGTACAGTGCGTAATGAAAAAACCATAGCACCAGTTGAGCGTAGTATCGATGAAGAACCAAATGAGTCCATTCGACATCGTGCTCAACAATTAAACCTGTGTCCATCCACATTATGGAAGATTTTATTGAAGGATCTTGGTTTGCGGGCTTCGTGCAGGAATTGAAGCCGAACGACCACCGGACACGGCGTAGATTGGGTGTATAGGCCCAAGAACAAATTGCTGCAGATAATTTCTCGTTTTGGACCTGTGAGCTGGGCTGCAAGATCTTGTGCTTTAACACCGCTGGACTATATCTTGTGGGGATACATCAAATCACCCGTCTACGCTGGCAAGCCCGAGACGCTTGACCATTTGGAAGACAACAAAAATTGGGCCTCTCGTTTGGACTTACTCCGAGCCAGTCGCGGCACTCACATACGCGTAATAATATTCAAATAAAAATGGCAAAAATTATCTTTCCAATAAAATCAATTTTATAATTACTTTGTATTTCATTTCCTTTCAAAGTTCTATACTTCTAAAAGAACACCCTTTAGTTTGAATCTTTCCCATGAAATAGCCGGACATCCATGCAAAAAACGTTGAATGTCCTCGTCTTAAAAAAAACAGTACAAAAGCGGCAACGATAATGCAGATGATTCGACCGTTCTAACCATAGGAATGATGCTCTGTGCAAACTCAAATCATAATTCCGCTTTTTCCCTCCAAAAGGCAACGATCAAATACAACAAGTTTTTTGGTAATGGCAAGTCAAGCCTGTTTGTCGGTCGTTATATGACGAAAGGGCAAAGAAGAACTTGACTATGGTGTGCTGGATAGTGTTACTCTTTCCACCAGGACTGCCTTTGAGAAGAGGTTCTTTGGGTCCAGAATTGCTCGGGCAGCGACGAGCGTGGGCACCACTTGTCCACCCTTATACTTAACCGTGAGCTGAGTTTGAATCTTTTTTTAAAAACAAGCATGTAGCCCTAGCGCTTATTAGGGACTTTCCACATTTGGTACATTCACTTCACTGTTGTTGCAAATTTCTCATGTTGTAGGCATTTGTCTCGATACTATATTCGGACACTGACATTACGTTCCAAGTTCCACGCGACAGAAATGTTTTTAATTCTTTCTATTCCCAATTCCTTTTATCCTCTTTTAAAAATATTTAAAATCATTTCTCCCATTAATCCTTGTCACAACTTCTGTAGTCACCTCAGTTGCAGGACATTGAATTTGGCAGAGGATTGGCATACCGAGACCGGCTAGCGCTCAGTAGTGTTGTGGGTTGTTTCAGGGTTTCCTGTCCATGCTTTGCCATCTCATCTAGAAAAAAAAACTATATACAAAAGTGGGAAGGGTTGGGGAATTTATCTAGAAGAGAAATGAACATTAATTTTCTTAGTTAATGGTAATCGTTTTATTGCGATGATAAAATTACAAAATTTAAATATTTTTAACTAATTATTTAAATTAGATACTACGGCCAGGCGCACATTGTGCAGGTGCTAGACAGTTTCATTACGAACAGCTAAGAAAACCACTTCAACCGTGCATAGACAGAACAACATTGAAGTCAGATTAGGAGATGTCTTGTTCCGACATCAATTTCTGGACGAAGGATGGATTTATTGCGTCCACATGGGTTCATATTTGATTTGAGCGAATTTCAATTTTTTATCATAAATATAAATTTATATTGTTTTTTTTATACATTAAACGTAAATTTTTCTTTGCATTGATATTCTTTATAATATTTATCTTTAATTGTGATTTAAATTTTCAATCTATTATTATTATTATTTTTTATTTCTTTATTTTTTACAAAGTTAATCACGCAAATCTGCAAATTGAAATTTCGGATATGAGAACACTGATTTTATGCATCACATCCATGTATTGCATTGGCGAATGCAATCTGACTCGGTTGAACTAGCAACGGATTTCGATTCACAGAGAAATCATGCAGAGGTTTGGACGGATCGTAGGAGTCTGCAGGAGATCGACATACGACGTGGACGCTGCGTAGTGGTTCTTGTGTTTGGAAAAAAACCCGCCCCACGACACCGCAACGCTAGCCTGCCAGCGCATTCACGCGGCCCTAGACAAGGCCAAATCTCGGCGTCCCTAGACAACACCATCCTCTTTCGCCGAGGCAGCAGATCATCGCTGCAGTCCTTCACGGATCTACCCATTTCACTACAAGGTTGAAGAAGAAGCTGTATGAATTACCTATGATGGCATAATTCAAACCCGATTAAAATGTTTTTAATTGACGCAGATGGCGCAACATAACATAGGAATTGGAATCATGCTCTCCCAGCATACCGTACTACAATCAAAGAGTGAATGGAAATTTTACGTAACTAGGAAGAACCTATAAAAGAAGCAACAAAGCAATTCGACAAGTATCTGTATATATTGAGATTTTTTATTACAATGGACCATGCATCGCTGAATAGCTACATCAACGGCTAGTTATTAGTTAGACTATGAAATATTTCAACGGAAGGGTGGAATATATAGAAATGCCGAGATTTTGTCTTGTTACCTATTTCTAACTAACTCCAAACATTGCCGACAAGTCAAAGATAAGGAGCTGAGCTCGAATGTGCGAGTGATAATGACTGAAATCGACAAAGGCTAGTCACATGAGCAAATTTTAAATTCCCAGCTAGATCGGTCTGTTGCTCGTAACGGAAAAGACTATTGGGCGTTCTGAATAAAAGAACGTATCAGCGCATAGTGCTGCTTATTGAGCCCAATTAAACACACTTCATACGGAGACTGGGGTAATCAAGCGGAAATGGGAAACGGCAAATGGAATCTTAGGATAGAAATTATTCTTTCTAAAAGTCATATCTCAACGTAATTTAAATTATGCACGAAGGAAATGTAGTAATCGAGCAGTCACACAAGCAAACTACTTGAAAACTCTCCTAACCCTTATCCGAAATTTTAATTCAAGATTTAGGAAAAATATTTCATTACTTCCATTCATAATCGTAATTTAAAAAATATTTTTTTATTATTATGATTAGCTGTAATTTTATATCAATTTACCTTTATATTAAATTTAAACGTTTCCTTTTAATTCTATTCTTCAAGATATTTAACTTTTATTACTATTTAAATTCTTTTTCCTTTTTCTTTACTTCTGTTAATTTTCTTTTTGAAAAATTTAAATTTAAATCTGACATGGGAACACTGATTTAGTGCATCTCAACAGTGTATTACATTACCGAATGCAATCGAGCTCGGCTGAGCGAGCAGCTGCTTGAATTTACCGGTAGCGACACAGTGAAAGGAAAAACAAAGATTCTGGGCGGATCGGGGAGTTGACTTACGACCACGACACGACAGGCACGCGGGGAACGGGCGGCAGAAAAATGAATTGTCAGGAGTAAAACAAGTGTTCGGTATCTCGTTCCCACAAGTAAAAGTTAATTCCAATGAGCGCATAATGTTGTCTATAGTTATATCAAGTGCTTGGTCGGAAACCTGGGAAGAAAAGTAATAGGAAGAGAGTCGCCTTCCTTGTCATTATTCATCTTAATTGTCGTCATCGTGACAGTAAATAATTGAAAAGCAAGTATTTACTTTCGAGCGTGCAAAAAGTGTGTGAAAGTTTCGGAAAACTTCACCAAGCCTTATGTGCGGGCTCGAGTTTCCCATTTCGCGCGAATGTTTGTCGTTGATTAAGCAGTCGCGGTGGTTTCTTGTGGATCAGTCCGTACCGATTTCGCTCTTTTCACCGTGAAGGAATGCGCTCGGTTGTTCGTGGACGCGAAAGTCGAAAACTGGAAAAGGTGATTTTTTGCAAGCGCGTAGGTGTCTATGGATGCTAGTCGCTAACATTATTAACACATTATACGCATGCAAATTGAAAAGTAGTGTATTAAAAGATTCTAAGCTTTCTATAATTGTGTCCTTAAAGTTGGAGTTGCCCATTCACATTTGAGCATGTAAGGTTGAGGTTCCATGCAACGGAGTGAGTGAATCGTACGGTTTTAAGACACGGAAACGACAAACGTTTCCCGAGAGTTTTGCATGCAAGTGTGTGTAAAGATTGATCGTGGTTGCGACAAGCTCCGTTATTTTCGCGATGAAGAAAGTGCCATCCTGCTCGCTCATCCCGATCGCCGTAAAACTCGCAGGAATCCCAATCCTAAGCGCTTCAACTAAAGATTTGCATGAATCTTCGGTGTTATCGCGATATGATCGATTTTCCTGGATAAAAGAAAGAAATATTTGACGGCGACGCACGGGTGTAATTCTCCACGCAAAACATAGTCGAGCGAAATTGAGTGAATTGAATCGTACGCTTTCACGACACAACCAACGACCAACGTTCCTTGACCGCCTTCAAAACGAGTGTGTGTAAATGTTGCCTGTCGTGCCGTCATTATTTATTGGAATTGTTGAATTGTTCTGTGAACACAGGTAGTGAATTAACCAAAACAAATCGAATTGTTTTCTTGTCCATTCTGCTAACGATAGTCTCCAATATACCAAGAGGACATTGAAATACGGTTGGCATTTCAGGAACGTGCATGTGTCACTTTTCGTGTAGAAGTGTACAAAGTGTTACTTTTCCCCTTTAATGAACAAGTGCTGCACTGTGGTTACTGCGAGTAAGACAGGAATACCGGTATTAAAGTGTTCGAGTTTGCAGCACTGCGGGGCAGATTCATTAGAAACTTTTGACGGAGCCATATAAAGTTCCTTTACAAATAGCTCTTCAAATTCAGTGGGCCTTGACGTAAACGGAGACACGACGGGATGCATCGTAGTCACAGTCGCGCTTTCAATGAGAACTGGCGAGGGATCCCTTTTAATTCGATTTTGCTGTAGGATATCTTTGGGAGAAGACCTTAGCAGAAAATGTTCATATTCGAAATTGTCAATCCGTAAGCGAACTGCATTTAATTAATATCAACGTGATTGGATTGGCGCGCTTGACTAAGGAAATAAATCGGCATCAACGTTCCGTGGATTTTTCATGTCCGCAGCTCAAACTCGCTTTAGTTTCTTGCGTTGCGACGAATGGTTCGTATTGTAGTTTTGGCTGAGGATAGGGTCTTCCCAAAATCAAGCATGGCACAGCAACGCAATTGGTGAGAAGAGAGCAGTCAACCATATGTATAACCTTGCCAAGTACATGAATAAGAGCGAAGCATTTTCCGGAGTTCATCACTACAACTAGCCTTCAATTTGTATTACAAAACAATTGTGATTTTGGTAATGCGTGCTTGCTCAGTCGTCAGATACCGGAAGGTTGTATCTGCGTATATGTGATGGTGCCCAAATAAACTTATTTTTAAATGAAACTTAGTGGCGTTAAGACCACGGATTGCGAACATTTATATTTCAAATTGGTGAAAGTTAGCTCTCAGACAGTGAATCGCTAATTTATACATTCGAATTATATTTGTGTTTCCTGTTTGTTTACCATGGTGTGAGAGGATCGAAAAAGTTAAATGCTCAATTATATAGAAATTAATTCACATTATCACAAATTTTTCCTCGTTTTAATTTTAATGTCACTTCAAATGTCGAGAGAGTAATTGCTAGTTTTTTTCTTTTTTTCAAGCAAATCCTGCTTCTTAAAGACCAATTGCAATTCGTCGAAAAGAGAGTTTTTCATTACGAAAAATTTTATATTAACCTTTGTTTCAAACAAAACGCAATTATGTATTACTGTTTAACTTCGGTAAATATTTGAATAAATGAATTGTTAAACTTTAAAACTTGGTCTTTCCATTTCGTTCTACCTGACCGGGTATAGAACTCGCATCGATGGCAGGCTCCTCCTCTAACATGGGCTAGCCATCGGGCGCGAACTTTCTTTTCTTTTATTAACAGGGGCGGGTAGAGTGGCCTTCCGCTCGCGTGCCGTTTTATGATATAGGGTTATGAGATTTCATTCCATAACGCTATAGCATAAATCGGTTACATTTGTATTTCTCATTTGAGGGAAAGAGTCATACGAAGTACTTTTGTATGAGTTTTGCACTCAAATGGGAAATACATGGCCACATGCCCCATTCTTATTTGTGGGCCATAAGGATCGTCGGTAACGATGAAATCTCCACCAGTTTGTCCATTTTCGCCCGGCCCAATCTGTTCTTCGAACAAACATTTCAACCCTTAGTAGGCTACCTCGGCCTCGACACCAGTCGATCGGCATTCGACCATATTTAATTCGTGAATGCGAAATTTTTTGTTGTGGGTCCTTGTGCTTGCGGGGGAAAGAACCCGCCCCACGACACCGATACGCTAGCCTGCCAGCGCATTCACACGTCCCCAGACAAGGCCAATCTCGGCAGATCTCAAAATCCTCTTTTGCTGAGGTAGCAGACCATTCTTACAATCTTTTACGGACATATTAATCCACCTACTACACTACACTCGTTGGGAGCAACGTGATTTAGTTCAGGGGATTTTTCGGACAGACTATGAGTGTTCACTCAGTGGTGATATGTACTGATTTAATCAGATCATAGCTGAGCAGTCACACAGGAGCATGGTATTGACTTCCGAAAAAATCAATACGGTCATGAAAATGAAATACTCTAACTATCTCCAAGCGAAGGCCCGAGAGGGTCTGTAGTGCTACAAAGAAGAAAGAAGACTACACTACAGAACCTTGAGAGGCTACCTTGTAGTAAACAAGACCTTAGTGAAGGTTCAATAAAACTTTCATTGGCTCTCCGGTCGAAAATACGTAGAGGATTGGCGTCGTAAATGAGCGAATTCTGCTTTCGTCAAAGCCCCAAAGTGAATACTGAGAGAGCAAACGCAGACACAAAGATGGGGGTATTATTTGAAAGAATTTCCGCAGACATTTCAAAACTCATTCACAAATCCAAATGTGAAAATCGTTATATCGTAGTCATGACAAAGAAAGTGGCCCGAATATACCTCATTCTCAGCCAGACAGGAGCAATGACGTGACTTGCGAACTTCATTTAGATCAAGGCCGAAACTACGAGCAACAAGTTTTTTTCGTAATTTGAGAGCTACTGGAAAAAAGGAAACACGAAGAAAACGGCAAAGTCAAAAAACACTTGGTTATGATGGTTGGGGCGAACCAGAAACACTGGGACGGATACATCACACTATTTTTGGTGGTGTAAAGATCTGCTGAACATGCATCGATAGGCGAAGCTCTGGTCAAAGTCACCTTAGGAAGCTGATAAATTAGCTAATGTAAAATTCGGAGCACCATTGAGCAGCCTGAAACTGTGTAGGTGTACGAAAATCAACTAAGGCGTCGGTTGAATAGTTCGAAAATACATTGAGCTATTGACTGCATGAAATCCAACTATGATTTAAAGACAAAGTCTTCTGGATGCCAACAGGAAGAACTTGCTGTGGCTGTATAACCGACAAAGTTGGTGGGGCAAATCTGCAAAGCAGCAACTTTATTGGGAAGGACAATATCGAATCATGAAGCAAATCAACGATGTAAGACATACAGGAACACAAAAAGTCAAGGGCCAGACTAAAAATTATGCACCTGGATTGCCTTGTCCTATATTACCCCCAAGAAGATGTTGGAATGGCTAACGGCATACCCTTTTTGGGCGAAAAAGGCTAAGGTAGGGGTAATGCTAAATATCCCAATAATTTCACGAGTTACTGTTGCTGCGATAACAAAAAAATACAGTACTCAAAGCCGACAACAAACAGCGTTCAAGAAACTTTAGTTATATGCAAAATCAATATCACAAAGCAACAATAAAAATAATTGTTTTGTTTATTTGATATCCGCAGGCCGATTCTCGTTTTTTTGGAAAGCCGGAAAGTCGGGCTTTGCTTTGTTGTGTGAGCAGATGCGTTTCGACTCCTTTGAGCCATCTTTAGTTATCAGTTATACGAAATTGAATGTTACTTGTAGAAGATATAAAAATAAAACTAAAAAAACCTTTTCCATCAACTTAAACCTTCGAATCGTAGCTAGAATTTTAATGCCATCCCGATTTCAAATTCCAATGCGGATTTAACGTCTTTCCCAAATTTGAAATTTCAAGAAGCTTCCAGTCCGTTGAAAATTTTTACTAATTCGTTGTTTGTTGGCATGTAACTTATAAAGAAAATTTTAAATTATTTGTTCTTTCCTATGTTAATTTTATCCTCGGGGCCTTACGTAGAAATTATTGTTTTTTCTTGAATAGATGTCGGGCCTTGCTTTGATGTGTGGAACACATCTTTTAGCACTGAAGATGACTCAAGGGATCGCAACGCGTCTACTTACACAACAAAGCAAGGCCCGACGGCGTTTCAACAATAAAAAAAAATGATTACCTATGCTTTGAAACATCTTTTCCCAGGTAGAACAATCAAGGAAATAGGAATGCAAATCAGAAAATTCTATGTGTAGTTGTGAAGTATATTTTTATTGATTTCTACTTTATAAGACTTCTATAGAAGAAGTCTACGTGGTTGAAAGTGGCTTGGATAGCCAAGATATATATTCTTTTATGTTGTGGATACACACAATTGGAGAATTAAACAGTTTTAACGAATCCTTTTGAGTTCAGTTTCTTAATTCTTAGTCATCTAAAAACTGATGATTTACAATATTGTTCGTCTTTGCTTCATTGTAGGCATTCTCCACATCTAGTGTTACCAAACCTAATGTTTAGCGTGACATATACGAATTTTGAACCATTTATACATATTCTAAATATTTTTCCAGTTCCATAATCTGGTTTCTAACAACTACAATAAAATAGACACACCGTGTACATTGCCTGCAACATATTAAACATTTACATCCATTCATAATCGCGCAAATGAAAATTATGTTGCCATTGTTTAATCCCCTTTCATTCATATATTCACATCTTTCATTAATGCTCCATTTTGATGATTATTCACTGTCCCGGAAATCCTTTTCATATCTTCTGATCTATTAATGTATGATTGACTCATAAAATTTCTCTCCCGCACAGGGAAATGAAAACACACATATCCCACGATACAAGCCAGGATCACCTTTGCCACTTGGTAATTCCATTGAATTTACGACAGCATTCCCTATTCAAAGCGCCTAGCAAGCACGGATACCTTTTCTATTACCCAACGGTCGTCCTTGTTACGATATTTCCAGTCATACCGTAACAAGCGCTCCCCATTTTCTCGTCCTTCCGGTGAAATTTACATTAAACTAAATGTAGTTTCTTTGGCTTAAAGGATGCATCAAGAAAAACTCTCCTAGACCGTTAGTTTTTCGTTTATCCTTTTGAAGCTCAAGTCGTAAGTGGTAGCATATTCCCTGCTAGTATGTATGAGATCCTGAAGAGAATTTATAGCATAGGGTGCTATAAAGCAGGTCATTATTGCTTGGGATTTTATGCTGTTATGAATGATGGTGGAGATTTGCTGGTTTCGATCCTTGATTTCGCAATGTGAATGTTTTGCGGTCATGTAGAAAAGTAGGAGTAATATAGATAAATCCGTTAAGCGAATGAAAGGAGTCAATTAATTTTAAGATGCAATAAATGTAAATGTTTTACCAAGGAGATTTGGTGCACTTGGGTCGAACAGAAGAGTAAATAAAGGATAAAAATATTTTGCTCCTTGAACGGGGAATGAAATAAACGGGTCGAATTTCAAATGACCTAACTTATTCCATAAATTAATAGAGGTTAAGCTACAAGCCCCGAATTAAAAAAACTTGAAAAGGGAATTTCTGAAGGATTCTCTTTTTCAGATAAAAACATTCAAAAGTCTGAAGTTCCCACCGATCCACAACTCATAAATCCAAATGATTCGTTTTTAGCATAAAAATTTTCCAATATTGCAAAAGGCTCATTTTCAAATACTTGGGGAATATATTTTATGGTCCTGCGGAAATAAAATCCTCAATTTAGATTTGTTGCCTTCACACATCAACCTTTATACTTGTAACGCCAGTCATGTTTCCACTTTATTAATGGATTTGGATATGAAATCAAATCAAAATGTATTCATTGTATATACGAGAATTCAATACACGTAAGCACTTTTAACCAGAGGATATTGACGTTCAATCGATTTCGCATTTTTTTAATGGAAAATTCAAATTAGGCGCAACATTATATAATGAAAAGGATTTTTCCAATGATATTTGAATTAATAAGGGGAATCGGAATATTTTCAAATATGTATAAAATAACCTAGGCTGTTAAGGGTTAATTAGGATTTCGTACTTCTTATAAAATCCCTATTGAAATCGCGACTACCCGTTCGTCCGTTAATGTGTCACAGTAGTTTTTCTACAAAACCGTTGCATCTAGGATCACCAAACTTAGTAAGTATATTAGAAAAAATTGCCTCTTGAAAAAATTTTCAAAGCGTTTTAAGGTGGGTCTCCCCATATAGGTGGTACACTCTAAAAAATTTTCTGCCAAAGATGACGGGAACTTTAAAAAAAAATAAAGGGAAATGCGTTAGTATTTATCGTCTCCCCCTTCGCGATTAGACATCTGTGATTTGAAAAAAATCAACGAGGTAAAACTTTATGAATACAAAAAAAAAAAAATACTTTAGAAGTCGAAATTCACTCAACTTTGTTAATAATGGTATGATTTGTGAATTTCTAATTTTTCAATAAAATCGGGCAGATACCCTTGACTTCAATGAAACTTGGTATTATGACAGTCCCATATAAGGTTCCTATATTTTGTAAGGTTGACAAAAATCGAATTATAATCACGGAAGTTGTAGCCATTTGAATTTTCTGTTATAACGACACACTTTTTATCCACTATGTACTAATATATGGGCTTTGAATCGAATCAGACGCGACTATCTTGACGAATATTCTCAACATTTTCAGTTGAAATGAATAACGTAAGTATCTTTAGATCGCTTAAAGTGGAAAAATAATGGTTTTTAGGTCTTTGTAAAAAAAAAATTTTTACAAGGACCTACTAGTTTCGCGACCTGTCTGTCCGTGCGTCACAGCAAGTTTCCTCAGAAACTGTAGAAGCTAGAATGCTCAAAATTTGTGGAAAGGCCAAAAATGATGGTCTCTCAACAGTTAAGGTTTTACCAAAAATTTAAAAATTTTTTAAGCCGGGTCGCCCCTAACAACGAAGTTGCTCCCAACATTTTTTTTATCAAAGGGAGTCGAGTGGGGTATCAAATGAGAGGCCTTGATTAGAACTATAAGATTCTGAAAGACAAATGTCATTTTATGCATCAGGGGGTCCAGGGGATGGCAAAATGTACCAAAATTACATTATTCCCAGAACTTGCCAGTCAACATTTTATGCTGTAATAGTTTTTCTCATTCTTGTAGCTCAATCATTAAGGGTTGTTACAGCTTTAAATGAACGTTAATTGCAATCGGACTCATTCTTTCTAACTTCGGTCATTACAAAGTAGATAGCATACAACTTTCAATTTCCTAGCTTGTACTACGAATTTGTAATAAATTCACATCTTAATCGGCATCATACGAAAAGACTTTTAACAAGGAAACAGTGTAATCTCATTCTATGCACTGCAATATTTACTAAATGATGTTGAAGCTAAAGATGACGATGAATAAAATATGCTCGTAGTCGATGATGCGAGTATGATATGAATATTTCATATACGTATGAACTTCATATCAGTTGAATTAAATCAAGTAAGTGATGGGCATGAGTGTGCAAAAATTCAATGGACCTTTGCAATGTAAACATGAGCACGCACACAAAACGTTGTAAGAGCACGGATGCAAGCAATCCATGTTTAGTGCATGTATCGTACTCGTATTTAGAATCAGGAAAATTAGGTCAACTGTGCTGGGATATTGACGGGACGATATCTAGCACATTTCCTATGATAATTGAATGAACATTAGGTAAAACGATTATGGATAAATTATAAACCATTTCCTCATTTCTGGCAAATAGTAGAGCAGATTGAGTTTTAGTTATTAATCACTAAATCATTCAGTTTAATTATTAGAGGAAATTGGAAACAAGATTTATTTTGAAACTAGCTACGCTATTATAATTTTTAATACCCCCGCTAGAACACACCCGAAGCTTGTTTAAGAAAAATACATGGTTTTCTATGAAATAACATTTCAGAGTCCTAGCTCTGCACGAAGGTCACTTGTCTGACAGAGAGCAGGTTTGTGTGTCAAAAATACAGTGAAAATCCACAAACCTCACACAATATACTGTAAAAAACTTAGGATGTTCAGTTTATTTAATATTTTACTTGACATTTTGTATCTGTCGATAGTAGTATAATATAACTCACTCAATAAAGCAACGCCCGCCGGCTTTTCAAGAAAACAGTAATTTAAATAATTCATTTTAGCCGACTCTTGCGCCCATACGGTTTTAATTCTTTTCCATAAAGAAGGCGTTAATGCTTATACAGAAATGCCTCTAATAGGAAAAGAATATCAATTATAAATTAATTTAAATCCTGTTAACTCATACAGAGAAAGTGAAAGATGCTTGTATTTTAATTCTACTCTCTTAACCGGCAAGAACTTGCATCTCATTTTCGATCACGAACAGCAGTAAGAAGTGGGTGGAAAAGACCCAGTTTTTAAAAATTTCTACTGATATGGTTCCAAAGAATTAGGGACATTTTTTACAACAGAGGTAATGAGGGATAGGAAAACAAAATTATATATATATATATATATATATATATATATATATATATATATATATATATATATATATATATATATATATATATATATATTATGTATATATATATGTATATAAATATATTATATGTAAATAAATATATATATATTATATATATATATATTACATATATATATATATATATATATATATATATATATATATATATATATATATATATATATATATATATATATGTGGTGACATCATCGTCACCTCGTTTAAGAAGTTTAGTAAGTTATTTTTTGTTATTAATTATTATTATTTATTTCCCACACACACACCTGTCATATGTAATTATACTAATTTAAATTTAGATCAATCATGCTTTTTAAGAAGTAAAAATAAAATGTCAAATTAATTAATTATTAATTGGAAGTAGAGAAAATAGTTTGAATGCGATAAGTTGTTAATAAATATTTTACATATTAAATGTAATTAATTATTTTATCCAATTAAAGTAAATAATTGAATTGTTCACCGAAAGATCAAAGGTTATTTATTGAATTCTTTGGAGATTACCAGACTAGACAGGATTGAGTAATAAATTAATATTACCAGACGTAAAGGAGTCTATGAAGATATTTAAAGTTGTATACGATTATACAAAATCCTAATCAGGTATTTACTTTAGTATATGTTCTGCCGTTGCAGACAATACTACGCATTAGTAAATAATTATTTCATGTAGGTTCAAGGATATGTTAACTGAATATCATCACCAACTAGTTGTGACCTTACCCCATTGGACCCACATATATATATATATATATATATATATATATATATATATATATATATATATATATATATATATACATATATATATTGTTACCCTCCGCGTGGGAGTTCCTTCGGCGAAGGACATCGGACCCGGCTTGCCGTCGGTCGTAGGAGGCGCCACTCGGTTACCCCTGGTCCTAAAAAGCCGCCAAGCGAGAACGCGGCCACCGAACACCTCTCACACAACTCGGACTAACACTCACTAATTTCTTTCCTAACAGGGGAGGATTAGACTCACCGGGTGACCACTTGCACAGCTTGCCGGGATCAGATTTTCCGGCGTAACTCGCACCGAGCAAAAATTTGAGGTAAACACCCGCGTTAAACAGTCCCGGAATAGTTTGTGCTGGTAATTTACTCTCGATCGCACCTGTAACTCGCACCGAGCGAAAAAACTAAGAAAAAAACACTTGTGCTGAAAGAAATCCTGGAATAAATCGCAAAGGAAATTTACCCCCGAACACACCCGAGCCAAGTGTACAATTTACCTGCGCGGCAATCCTACCTTTTCTTAAATAATCACACAAAAAAAAATCTTCCACTATTTAACTATATATTTAATAGTGAAGTGCAAATGAAATTCAAAAATATAACGTTAATGAATTGAAATGTGAAACTTCACTTACTCTACCTAAGTGGGGGCCCCCCGAAGTAATCTGCGTTGCAATCTCCTGCCAGCGCGCTTATTGTTCCGTTGATGTCGCCAATCTCCCTTAATTGGATCGTTGCCGCTGTTGTAATTTTTTTCCTGTCGCAATTTCTTCCCTCGATGGATTTCCAAAAGTCTCAGTTCGATATCCTCACTTAGTCCTTGGCTGTTGATTCGTAACCGCCAGAAAAGAGAAAGAGCCGTTCTTTTTCCCTGGGCGATTCGATGTTCAATTACGATCCCCCAACTGGTGTGCATCGGGCAATTGAAATCGAAATTTCCCTTTTTAGTACACTCGCCCATCAGGTGTAAATGTCAAAGTGATTGACACTCTGTCAGTGTTGTGTTTTTTTTTTTATTTCGTGCAAAATGTTTTGGGTTTGGAAAATAGAAATCGTGGTCGCATCTTGTTCCCAATGTCGTTAAATTCGTCGGTAATGTGTAGTTGAATGCCATAACGCGATAGGTAGTTGAATGCCATAACGATTGGAGGCATCTGGCGGTTGTACTTTTGGTAGGTATAAAAGACTTTTAGATGTTACTCGTTTGTATAAACGTTTTTTATCCTGTTTTGACAGTATATTATTACTGCCACTAGTATCTCCAGCTGATTCTTTACTTCCCGATCTGCGATTATCATGTGTATTGAAATCAATCAATTGTAAATTGTTCGACATGTAATATCCGCTTGACTACTGCTACGACTTATATCCTCCGGATCATGTTCGATAGTTAATTGAAGAATATTATCGCTACTTTGTATAAGTTTAGCAACTTGATCAATTGCTGAATCCTTGACAGGAGTACCATTCACTTCTAGGATACGATTTCCAATATGAAGGTACATAAGATCCGTATTTACATCGATTTTGATTATTTCGCATCGCATGCAGAACAGCGAAAACAATCGGTATGCCATTCTTGTCCTAAGGCGGATACATATTCAGGATCTTCGACAGAATTCAAGCAGCCCGAACAGGGTACTGAAGGTTTATCAAATTTCGAATTTTCTCCCATCGTTGCGTGTTGGTTTGTTTGCGACGCGATTTCGATTCTGAATCTTCCGAAGACGGCAAGTTCCCTGTTCTAATGCTCAGTGATTGATTCGTTCCTTGTTATTGTTTCAGCACGTTTTTACATCGCGTAATAAATAAACCAGGCTCCGGATAAGTAAGCGATCACTTGTAAATAATTAGGTGTTAAATTTATTGCTAGACACAATGTCTTCAGAGTCGCCAACAATCGTAATTAAAGACAATAAGACAGCAGAAATGCCTGCCGTAGTGATTGATGAGGAAAAGGCCGAATATTATAAAAACTTAGGCAATGAGCATATAAAAAAAGGAGAATTTAACAAGGCGATAGACTGCTATTCGGAAGCTCTTAATTATAATCCTCACAATCCGTTATACTATGCAAATCTGAATCTTGCACATCTACGGCAAGGGAGTTTTGGTTATGCACTTAGTGATGGTAGTGCGGCCGTCAAAGAAGATCAGTTTTACTTGTCCACATATAAATGGGGAAGTTAATGATAAGTTCCATCATACGATTGACTTCGGTTTCGTATGTGAACTTTTCTGCCTTTTCGAATTAATAATTCAGGATTTGTTTCCAGCTCTGCTTTGCGTGTAAGTGATGGTAATCGGATTTTGTTTTCTTTTTGTTTTTGCCTATTTTTACTTTACACTTTTATTTTAATCTTTTAACATTTCGTTTTTGCCTATTTTACTTTACATTTTTATTTTAATCTTTTAATATTTTTATTTTATTATTTTAACCCGTAATTATTTTTAATATTAACATTGGCTCCGGTGGTATTTCAACAACCGCTGAGAAATAAAAAAAAACAACAAAGTGCAAATGGTTTCCGTGACAATTCATATATACATGATTTTATTTTAATTATGCTCTGGTAATTGTAGGGTTTCATAGAGACGATAGACCGTCTCGTGCTAACGACTGTTGATACAGCCGGGCTTTTCGGGCCCCACGTTGGGCGCCATTTTGTAGTGAAGTATGTAAATACATGTCCGAAAAGGACTGCAACGATGGTCTGCTGCCTCGGATGATATCTGCCGAGATTGGCCTTGTCTGGGGACGCGTGAATGCGCTGGCAGGCTAGCGTTGCGATGTCGTGGGGCGGGTTCTTTCCGCCTAGCACAACGACCCGCTACAAAAGAATTTCGCATTCACGAATTAAACATGGTAACATGCCGATCGACTGGTGTCGAGGCCGAGGTAGCCTACTAAGTGGTTGAAACGCTTGTTCGAAGAACAAGTTGAGCCGGGCAAAAACGGACGGACTTACAGAGACTTCGTTGTCATCGACGATCCTTATGGCCCACAAATAAGAGTGGGGTATCCAGATGGAAGCGGTGCCCCTTCGCATCCTCCCAACCGGATCAAGATCCAAACGTAGAAGTGGCCATGTATTTCAAATTTGAGTGAAAAACTCATACAAACAAAATTTGCATGACTCTTTCTTTTACAAAATTTGTGTCATGGCGTTATCCAATGAAATCACATAACCCTATATCTTAAAAGGGCACGCGAGCGGAACGCCACTCAACCCTGCAAGAGCCCCAGTTAAGCAAAAAGAAGAAAAAAAAGAGCGCGCCCGATGGCTAGCCCATTTTAGCGGAGGAGCCTGCCATCGATGCGGGTCCTACACCTGGTTAGGTCGAAAGAAAGGGAAAGACCGAGTTTTAAATTTTAACAATTCATTTATTTAAATATTCGTATGCTAATGAAAACAACATCATGATTTGTAAAGTATGAATGATTATCATGTATGTGAATGTGGAATACAATCGCAATTATGTACCATGAGAAAAACGTTTTTCTTACTTAAAATATCAAGTGGAACAGACTATCACCTAAAGCGAAAACTCGATGTGTTTTGATATCTCTAGTGTTTAAATAATCATTGCCTTTGAAATATAAGGAAGTGAAAAGTTTGCAATATATTCCTCTCACTATTTCAAATGAAACTTCTATTATTATGCAGATAACTAAAGCCTATAATAGAAAAAAAATACAAATATCGAGAAAAATAAAATTTCCTACTCCATTCATGCTTTTCACTTGTAGGCACCGTGATTAAATTTGTAACCGAATCAGTTAGTTGACCGCGCATCGACAAATATTCAATTAAATTTCGAGCATGCTTGCTCTTCATTGGCAGCCTTGAAGAAGGTTTCCACAAAACCTGGACGGTTAATGGTATCAGGTGCTAAATAAGCTCTCATGCACAAGTACGTGAATGACGCATCAATTTTTTTTTAATTTGTATTCGCATGGTTGATGCACTGAGTAGTCATGTCACACTCAGTCGAGAGGTCCTGAGTTACAACACTACTCAGTGGAGGTTGATTGAAGGGAAAACATAGTTTAAATATAAGCATGTGCCGCAAACATAATCATCATAGCTAAACGGTTTCATGTGATTTCCACTTACGCGTCAAAAGGATTGTCGATCATATATCATTTCCGCCAATTTTATATAGGTTTAATGTCACATTTGCGGCATAAATTTTACGATTGTGGCAATATAAAGAATCGTTGTCTCTACAGTTGACTAACATAAAAGTAAAGTATTCTTACACGACATCTATACGTAGTATACGCGTATACTACCAACGCGTGTTCTAGAAGACGACCTGAATCGATGCTGACTTTGTCACTTTTTAACTCGCGGTTTATGTTTAGTTACCTTCTCAAACACTCCGTTCATTAAATTGAAAAAGTAACACCGCTACGCGCCTCTACACGAAAGTGGCACATGCAAAAACACTCAGACAAGTTCCAGTCTTAAGAAAAGGTACAATTTACAACGATTACCGTTCTTGAAACCGTATTTTAATGTCCTCCTTGCTAATTTTTTCTCCGTGTTCGGGGCATAGTGGTTAGCTTTAATTCAAATCAATTAAACGCTTCGGCGTATTCACTGCTTCCCGCGGGCGGCACAACGGAAATCGAGCACGAAATTTACCTTGCCATACGCACTACGACGCATTTAGCACGTATGGAATGAGATAATTTATCCCCAGGATTTCTACGACTTTTTAAATTTCCCAACTACTATGAGCCGCGAGGTATTCAGAAAAACTTCATGAATACTCGTATTGACTACCTGATTTTCTAAAACTCCGTCAAATCCGGGTTTTTGTCGCGCGAGTTCTCGAACTTCTTAAGAGCTGTCACTCATCAGCCGTCGTCTTCTTCGACACTTGGTACTTTTCTCTTTGAACTTTTCGAATCACCTTTTCTGCACCGCGTTTGAACGAAATGTTTTCACTTTTCAGTAACAATCAGTTCACTTCACCAGAATCATTTATGCGAAGGAAATCCCAGACCGAGCCACACGGAAAGTCGAGAAGGCAGTCGACGCGTCGCCCTTCGAAACAACTCTTCCCTTTCTCATATCAACAAACAAAACTCCATGCCAGCACGCACAGTTTGCGACGTCGGACCCGGCTCGCGATAACAAGGACTTCCAATTTACCAAGAAATTAACTTCGATTTGTTTTGTTAATTCACCGCCCGTGTTCACAGAGCGAATTCAACAATTCCAATATATACTAAAGGCACGACATTCAACCTTTCCACACACCCTTCTAGAAGGCGGTCGAGAAGCGTTGTTCGTTCGTTGTGTCGTGATACCGTACGATTCACTCCACTCAATTTCGCTCGACTATGTTTCACGTGGAGAAATACACCCATGTGTCGGCCGTCAAAGATTCCTTGCTTTCATTCCAGAAAATCGATCATATCTCGATAACTCCGAAGATTTATGCTAAATATTTAGTTGAAGCGCGAAGGGTTGGTGTTCTTGCGAGTTTTACGGCAACCGTCAGGGATTTTGCGAGCAGGATGGACCTTTAAAATCGCGAAAACCACGGAGCTTGACGCGACGATGGTCAACGTTTACACCCACTCGTCTGTTAAAGTGCTGTCGGGAACACGCGATATTTTGATTTTTGTCTATGGAGCACTTTAGATTGCCAACAAATCCGCTAGCAAGCACGACAAATACTTTTATTAAATTTTACAAATCCACGGATCATTTAATTTGCACAGTCGTTTAGCTGCATCAATAACACTGTAATTTGTGTAGTCTATCTAGCATCTGTGAAAGTCGTCACCGCAGCTGTAATCCATGCAACCATCGTCAGTTTCCCGTAACACACAAAATGTATCAATCAACCAAGAATGGGACGACCGGCGATTCGAGGTGTTTACATATTTTACAAATTTCGGCACTTATTACATATCATCATTTCGGCACTTATTACATAACAACGGCAATAGAACACTTTACGCGTTTAATCAATGGCAAATTTTCATAGACACACAAGATGAAGCGATTGTAAAACGAAAAATAATTCTACACCGATAATAACTTTTGCCAACATCTCGAAATTTACTTTTCGTCTTTTTCTTTGTGTTTCCGTGGCGATTCTTCCCATCAGAAAACTGCAAAATTATACTCAAGCAGGACAATTTACCGTCTCCGTTCGCCACTTCGTAACATCCGTTCCTTTTCTTTCCGTGTCGCCACAGTACCTCGAAACAGCTGCTCGCTCAGCCGAGTTCGATTGCATTCGGTAATGCAATACACAGTTGGGGTGCACTAAGTCAGTGTTCCCATGGCCGAAATTTTAATTTGCAGATTTAAAATTTTTCACAAATTTACAGAAGCGAAGAAAAAATTAAAAAGATTTTAAATAAAAATAAAAGTTAAATATAATGAATAATATAATTAAAGGGAAACGTTTAAATTTAATATAAAGAAAAATGATATAAAATTACATTAAATAACAATAATAGTAAGAGAAAGAAGTTTTTTATAAATTACAGCTATGAATGGAAGTAATGAAATCTATTTTTCTAAATCTGCAATTGAAATTTCGGATAAGGGTTAGGAAGGTTTTCGAGCAGTTTGCTTGTGTGACTGCTCGATTACTACATAATCCTTGTCAGATTGCAAATAATGTTCATAGATCAGTTATATAAAATTGAATGGCATTTGCAGAAGATATAAAAATGAAGCTAAAGAAACCTATTCCATCAATTTAACTCTTCGATTCGTCGCTAGAAAAATTTTTTAAATTTTAATACCACCCGGATTTCAAAATCCAATACGGATTTCTCGTTTTATTCGTGATTAATTCTCTATTTATCAAGATAATAGCACTTTTCTACAAAAATCAGCTATTAGGGCACACGAAATCTATCAAATTGTTTTACTACATTTAATCCCTAAAATATAGCATACTAAAGAATCAAATTGACCAGTCAGGCCACATGTCAACCTGAGCCGGTCAAGGTGGGAAATTTCCGAAGGCTCTTCATCTTAAGAGTTTCATTTAAACTTTATTAAAACTTTGGACACTCCGCCGTAGACGGTCCAAAGCCCATTTCTGAAATGAGCAGGGATTCCTTTGTTTCCTCTACCCACAGCTTCCATGACCCGTCATCCTAAATCCCACGACCAAATGGTCTCGAGGCCGCATATTGGGTTTACTGGTTCCCTAATGATGGGACACTAAATGCCGAGAAATGCCAATAACTGCAAGTACATCTGCAGCTCTGCTACAAACTCCTACTCACACGTCCTTTGTGGTGATGTAAGAGGGTGAAAGCTAGTCGTTCGCGCCTGTTAATGGAACTGAAAGCAATAAGCATGGTTGGGTGGTGGGCTAGCTCCTCGTCCCTGGAAAATCCTATATTGTTTCGAAACCTACAAAAGAGCCTCGCAATGGATTGGATGTACGACCACGACCTCGCAACCGAAAAAAGGACTATGAAATTAGATCCTGGAATGTCAGATCACTCAACCACCCTGGCGTTATTGAGGACCTTTTACAACAGGCCAACCAATATAAATTAAACATACTAGCAATCCAGAAAACGAAATTCACTGGAAGTGATATTCAAGAAGAGAGCACACACAATATTCAAAACTGGGGAGCCTGCTGGAATTCGGAGTGGTCTTCATAGTTGGTAGGTAGTTCAATTTGCACGTCATTGGTTTTAAGGTTGTCAATGAACGGTTATGTGGTTGATCCGTATAAAAGCGAAATTTTTCAAAATTTGGCTGATAAATGTACACGCCTCGATCCAAGAAAAGGACGAAGAAAGTAGGAAACGTTCTACAATCACATGGAAAGACTAGCCGACTAAGGTCGGCAATCAGCTATCAGGGCACGACTGAAGGATATAGCTGCCACGATGAAACAAATGACAACGGCTAGCGCCTGATTGACTTTGCATGTAGCAGATATGTAGCCATACGTTCGACTTTCTTCCCACATCGAGGGATACATAAAATGACCCAGGTATCACCAGATGGCTGCACACAAAATCAGATCGACCATGTTCCTCTCTAGCAACGTTGGGCCTCAAGCATACTTATCGTCAATACCTACCGAGCTAATTGTAACTCGGATCATTACTTGATAAAATTAATTTATCGATGTCGTATGTCAAAGGCATGTTCGGCGAAGACCAGCCTTCCACAAAAATTCGACATCGAAAGGCTCCAAACGGCGTTTGTCGCAAAAAAATTCATGGAGACCCTTGACAACCAGCTGCCTCCCGTTTTATCAGATGCATCGCTGAAAACAAGCAACAAACTATGGGTGGCAGTGAAAACGGTTATTAAGACCGTAGCAGAACAGACGATCGGACATCAAGCCCAGCGCAAAAGAAATGATTGGGGCGATGATGAGAGCCAGAATGCGTTAGACAAAAATAATCAGGTGTACAAAGATTACGTAAGCTAGGACGAAGAGAGAACACAATGAAAATCTCAGAAGAGTAGTGAATAAGATAATTAGAGTTAAGAAAAGAAAATACAATGACGATCAAATGAGAAGCATAAATGTAAGTTTAGCGAGCAACAAGACAAGACCAGCAAATCTTCGAAAGTAAAACCGGAGCATACACCAACAGTATTATTGCGGAGTATCATGGTGGTTTTCGAGCAGGTAGATCGACATTAGACCAACTGTTCACAATCAAGCAGGTCCTTGAAAAATGTTGAGAGTGTAACATAAACGCACACTAAATTTTCGTTGACTTTAAGCAAGCATACGACAGTATTGATCGTAACGTACTGTACCAAATAATGCTTTGCTTTGGCATCCCAGCCAAATTAGTCCTTCTTACTAAAATAACAATGACATCGACGACCCTCCAAGTCCGCATCAACAACCAACTCATCGATGCCTTTAACATAAATATCGGGCAAAAGCAGGGAGATGGGCTGGCCTCATTGCTATTCAGTTTCTCACCGATGCCTTTGACACAAATATCAGACTAAAGCAGGGAGCTATTCAATTTGACTCTGGAATATGTCATCAGAAAGCTACCTGTCGCTACAAGAGGTACGTTATTATACAACTCGAGCCAAGTGGTAGCCTATGCGGACGACACCAAACACTGCCAAAGAACTCTCCTTGAAACTCGACAGCGAAGCAAAGCTAGTAGAGCTACAAATCTCATATTGGAAATGTGGGCGAATTTGTATATTTAGGCGCTGAAATAACCAAAACCGGTAATGAAAGAAAAGTAATACGCAGAATGGTGTAACTCGCCAATAACATTTTATTCAATTTTGACGATCTTGAAGACCAGCTGCATACACAGGAAAACAAAGCTCTAGGAATACAAATCAATGAAATGACCTATGTTATGCTACGGGCGTGAAACACGGTTCCTAACCCATACATCCGCGAACATATTCAAAAGACGGGTCCTGAGGCGAATAATCGGAGCGAAGCTAGACGGGGGCCAATGGCGGATTCCACACAACCATGAGCTGTATGACATTTTTGCGGAAGCGGAAGCCCATTGCGGAAGCTGCAATGGGCTGGCCACATAAACCGTATGGACGAACAACGGATACCTAAACAAGTACTCATTTGGAGAACTGAAGGGCGGAGACCAGTGGCTGCTCGGATTTCGAAATTGGTGGACGCGATCCATGAGCCGAGACAGTTGGAGGGGCTATTTGCGACAAAAAGACCCGGGATGGGCTGTAGCAATACGAAGAAGTAGAAAAATGTTCCTCATCTGTTGTTATATTTCATAAAATCAACGATACGAGTAAAAGTCGTAAACATATTGCACCGCACTCAGAACAACAGGTCACAGTTTAGAGTATAATCAATGAGCACATAAGTTTGCATTTGCTTTATATATGATCCAATATTTGACGAAATCATGCTCAGCTATAAAATGTCTGTATATTTCACACCTGTACGAGAATATAAAATTATTAAACAATTCCACTCATAACAGTATTATTTGAATACTTTCCATTTTCCGTGAAATGTGCTAATTTGGTTTCACTTGGACTATAAAGAATTTACGCAAGACGAAAGAAATTCGTGTTAAAAATGTGACAGTCTAGAAAATCACTTCCTCTATATTGTTTCCGAAAGTAAGAGAATTCAATGGTGTTTGCAGACCAGAAAGTGAAAATACCAGACGTTCCAATACCACAAAAATAAAAGAACATATTTTCAATTGTATAAATGCACCGTATGTATTCATACCGAATTGGCACTGTCTTTTTCTCAGCTCATTGATTGCATTCATTGAAAGTTAATCGAAACTCATTGATTTTAAAATCTTGAAAGAGATACTCTCGCTGAACTTTTCTATATTATTACAGGCGTCTGTTGCTTTGAATACATTAAAGCAAATTTTATTTGCAAAAATATTCGATATTGCTACATTCGCTCCTTATCTCTTATCTGTCTGTGTCATTTTGTTATTGCTGATAATGTGCACTCTAAATACTTACATCGATAAAACGCTGTGTCATTGTAAATAAAAAAATTTGCAATATACATTTGAAGACAACAACTGAACTTTGAACTGCGCGAAAATGCCAGCACAATAGTAATTTTGATTATTAATTTTTAACAATATTTGCCACTTCTACATAAAGCTAGGCCCGCAAAAGATGCTTTAATGCTACAATTACAATTTTCATACAAATAATGCGATTTTGTTTAGATCAAATCAAATAGAATGAATATTTCAACAAAGAAATGAAATAAAACAATATTTGATTAACTACAAACCAGTTTAACAAATTATCTATTTAATGCAAGTTTAAGTGCTGTAATCATCTATTTATCAAAACTGATAGTCGCGAGGGTATGTGGGACAATTTTCGGCGCACGAGGCACTGTGGCCAGAATAATCAATGAAAAGTTATCGCATTTTGCTTAGGTCCCTAGAGTGTAGGTTAGTAAGGTCATAGAAACGTCTAAAGTCTGTCGTTGATTATATGGAGTAAATACGAGATAAGCGCTAATTCAAGTTCGAGGGAAATAGCAGATTCTGAATAAATTTGGGATATGATGTAGAGTATTTTGAGTAAATAATTCATTTATAAAATGGTTATTTAAGTAATTTATCGGCTCAAATTTGCAGTTTATGTGTTTCATTGGTTGATAGATTTAATAATTTTCAAATCTTAATTAATGTAAGGGGTCCTGAATACAATTCACTAAATCCGAAGTCAAACTTAAGCCTAGCTATTAATATTTCGTTAAAAATGGTTTGTCACTTATCCTATCCTTAAAAATTAACTTAAGCTACCCTAGCTTAAATGTGCTAACTAGACTAAGAACGCATGATAGCTAAGCTATATTTCTACCCGAGAGTGATGCAATTGGGGGTTGGATGAAACAGCTGATCGGGCCATCAATTTCTTCGTATTTGCGCGAGCTTTATTATTTTGCGATTCCCGGCTAAACGATGTGATTTTTCAGTCGAGAAATAAAAAGGTTTGTCGAGAGCAAGTTTTAAACATTTATTTTACGTGACTTGAAACTTTGTTTTCAGGTAGCTTCCATATGAGTTCCATGCAGGAGCTCAATATAGCATAATGAGTTGAATCACCATTTTGTAGAAAAGAATTTTGTGTTTAGTATTCAGGACTGATTTGCAATTTAGTAGAGGATACAGGGTTAATATTGCCTTTGAAACCTTAGTACAGGTGTATTCAAAGTGGTCTTTAAACGTTAATTTTTTGTCAAGGAGAAGTCCCAGATAAGAGATTTCCTTCGACCAAGGAGTTGCTTGTCCTAAAAAATTTAAACTTCGGTTAGGAAGCAGACAAGGCTTCCTTTTCTTAGTGAATTATTGGGCTTCCGTTTTGGACAGATTAATTTTAATTTTCCAACGGTGAAAATATTGGTAAAGGCCATCCAATGTGTTTTCCCACATTTTTATTATTTCTGTGGGGTCCGCTGACTCTGCATAAAAGCGGGTGTCATCTGCAAACGTAGCCATCTTAAGCCCGGTCCAGTCTTGCACAACGTTTTGCCTGCGCAAACTTTAACGTTGCAGGCAAAATGTTGTGTGTGAATGAGAAAAATGCAACGTTTTAGAACTGGGCATAGAACTGTGCAGTTGCAGCGATGTTTGAGCTGGTAGGGCTTAAATATGACTGCGCAGGCAAAACGTTGTGCAAGACGTAGCGTCTGGACCGGGCTTTAAAGTTGGGAGGCATAGCCATGTCGTGGGTAAATATATTAAAGAGCAGTGGGCTGAGGCAATAACCTTGAGGGACTCTTGCTGTAACGTGACGCTTGTTGGAAGGGGTCTCTCTCATTTTAACTGAAAACTGTCTACCCTTCAAGAAAGACTGGGTGATATTAATTCGATATGGTGGAAGTTTTAAGTCAATTAATTTGAATAGAAGGCCACGATGCCAAACAGTGTCAAACGCTTTTTTGTCCAAGTGCCCGATGTACATCTTGTGTGACACAACAGAGCTGTAGTTCGTTCGAACTCTTATACCTGAAGCTAAACTGGAAGTTTGGTATTATGTTATTCACTTCAACAAATTTATTAATCCGCTTCAGTATTGTTTTTTCGAACAGTTTGCCTATGGATGGTAATAAACTAATTGATCTATAACTTATAGGGAGTAGTTGATTTTTGCCTGGTTTGTGAATGGGGATTACCATCGCCTGTTTCCATGGCGAAGGAAAGTAGCTAGTGTTGAGACAGGCATTAAAAATGTGGCATATTAACACAATAGCTTTTTAAGGCAAGTTTTTCAGGGCATTGCTTGGTATACGAGTATTGTCAATACCAGGTGCCTTGTTGTTCTTCAGCTTCTTTAGAATTTTTATTAATTCGGTTGGTTCAACCATTGCAGAGGCAGGAAGAGAGGCCAATATAGGTAAAGATTTTAGACTATTAGCAACCGCAATCGCTGTTACAATGCTATGCATATCTTTGGTGATGTTGTGGTTTGAATGGAATGTATCAGCGAGGAGCTCAGCTTTTCCTATGTTAGAGTAGTCACAAATACCATTACTTATTTCAAGTTGATATGGAAGTCGATTTCGGCACCCCTTAAGGATTTGACTTAGCCTCCAAATATTTTAAGCTTTATATTAAGCTTGCCAAGCATTGAATTCCAGCTTTCGTTGCGTAAGTTCCATATTTTTAGTCTTATGGCTACCGTTAAAATTGCTTAATGTATGGATCTCTTGTTCGTTGCCACTGTCATCTGAGAATATTTCTTTGTCTTATCAGCCCATATGTCTCTGCATCCAATTCAATAGATTTGTAGCGAATTATCTTCGTAGGTGTACTCGAAGTTTAGACATTTGTGTATCTATTCCCGCCACAGTTTACAAAATGAAAGTATTAATAACATGAACAGAAATCATTAATAGCATATTATAGGGAACTTTATAACGGTTTATCACGAAATCAAACACAATCTTTCATGACTGATTTCTTCCGAAAAACTACTGACACTAGAGATGACAACTCAGAAATAATTTCACAAGATAATGAGCAAAATAATTCTGGTGATAGCACAGATATTCTAGTCTTGCGTAAACGTATACGTTTATTGTCAGAAAGTGACAATGTATAACATTTTTTATGTCAATATTATTTTAACTTTATTTATATTAATGAATTTCAGTTATTTTTTCCTTACTTTTTCAATGCATGATTTTTTTTTATAATATATTTAATGAATTAAAATGTGTAAGCATGAAATAAATTAAGTGAACTCTAGCAAGAATTCTTTAATATTGTTTACACCTAATTCTCTTTTTACACGAATTTTTTGGGAATATATATATATATATATATATATATATATATATATATATATATATATATATATATATACATATTTTTTTTTAAAGCCGTCAGGCTTTGCTATGTTGTGTTAGCAAAAGCGTTTCGACTTCTTTGAGCCACATTCAGTATCTAAAGCATGTATGGAAGGAAATTACTTAAATAGATGTAGGATGGGTTAAGCAGGTTAGTAGTAAATTAGGTCAGATAGAGGGATATTAGGTTTTTGGATTGTTGGATGTACGTTTATTCTGTTTCATTTCGTTTTTGTTTTCGTAGGGGAGTGTGGTCTAGTACTGAGGAAATTGCATCAGAATTTGTAATAAGTTGTTCATTGATAATGTTACCGTCTGTTTTTCTATGTTTATATCTTCCAGGCCTATCTAGGATGTCAGTTTTCGCTCCTTTGTTTTGTTTGTGTAGCAATGTCATTGAGTTTGTCATAGCGTCAGGCTCGTGTGGGTGGTTTTGTACTCATAGGTGCGTCGCATAATTGAAATCTGCCTTGTTGTGTAAGAGAGATCATAAGTGCTCTTTGTATCTTGTTGTTAAACAAAATAATTGGCTAAACAAAATACTTTAATTGCTAGCTGTATTCCTCGCCGTATTTTGTCTCTTTCATTACCGGTTCTCGATATTTTAGCGCCTAAAAAAACAAATTCGCCCACATTTTCGATACTGTATCAGCCAAGTGTGATATTTTGTGTATTTGAGGCGTTTTTTCTCGATTGCGCCATGAAGTTTGTTTTATTCTCATTGATTTGTAGCCTGCTACACCCAAAAGGAATTAGTGTGCACCGGCGGGGCTTACGGACCCGGTTCGACTCGTCCTGAGACGGGCGTGGGGCGCCACTCACTTGTCCACCAAAGCCCCAATAAGCCGCCAAGCGAGAATACGGCTTGCCAGTTTCTCTTTCTAGCAGCATGAAAAAGGCAACTTCACCACTACACTTTTTATGTCACTGAGAACACTCATACAACTTAGCGCAACCGTTTTTCGGCCAGAAATTTAGAATGGTCACAAATAAACACACTTCCCCCGGAACTCCCTAACGATGGAACAAAAGCTGTTTTCAACACTATACGACTCGTCTACATTACTTTGGATTTATATAGTAAAACCCTTCACTTTCCGTTGTTTATGATTGCGAGACGTGCAAAGGTAAATTAATCTCCCTCGAGCACTAACACTAAACTTTAAATCTTCCCGCGGTTCACCACCCAAGCCGCACCCGCTACAACATGAAACTCAAATTTACCTTTTTGCTGGAATTTAAATTTAATTACGTTATTACACAAATTCATCTTTTGTTTCAAGTTTCGTTATGTGAATAATCAATTTAAACTCTCAATTGAAATAGAATGAAAAAGAAGAAGTCTTTAGAAGAAAAACTAACTGGTCTACAAGTTATAAAGGGGCCCCTTCTCCGCTGCTTCCGTAGATGTTATTCAAATTCCTTTGCCACTTGCTGCTCAAAATATTTCCTCGTCGCTTCACTTCATTCTGGTGTTCCACAATATCGTAATCCGTCTAGTACGCACTTGCTACCACTGCTTTCAAAATCCAGCCGACGCTCGTCCTCTGTCTTATCCGCCGTCGCTTCACTTTTCCACCTTCGATTCACCAAACCCAAGAAAAAAAGAAGGCGCGTCATTCGTCGTGCTCTTATATAATCTCCCTCTAACGGCCACTTTACCGCTCTCTGACCGAGTTCTTTGTCTCGGATTCAGCCACCTCTTCGGAGTGATTCCCGAGGAGTGGTTTCACTCAAACTCAGCGTGATTTCTACTCCACCTTCAACCACTCTGGTAGCGACCACGACAATCACGGCTGAATTGGCTGAACAGCTTCTCTGACAATTAGTAATGTCAGATAAACTTGTTTATCAATAATCATTGATGTCGCGAAATAAAATTGCGTGGGTTTAAATAGTGCTTTTCCGGGTTTTAAATGACGTGATTTACCTAGTGCTACTGATCGTACGACGCTCCATCAAGTACACATGGAGGAGAGTTACCGATAAAATGAATATTTTGCTGTTATTTTATTTTTTTTTTTTTAAATTGTGTAAATAGTTAGTCGAGGGCAATGTTAATTTGCGCGCAACATATCAAGTCATTCAAGAGAATTAAATAATTGATACCAAATGCTACGCTCATATGTTTTGGAGAATAGACAGACGGAAAATGCCACCTATTGGATCTAGTTCTTTTCGTCCAATTAAAGCTTATTTACTCATGTATGTGACAGGTGGTCGGTCAACAGCACATGAGAAATTCAGAATGATGGGAATCATCGAAGCGAAACAGAATTCCACAAAATGTTTAAAATTATGCTACACGCTTGTTCAAAAAGGTGTCCTAGCCTGTTTTGGTAGTAGGGACGCAAAAGCTTTTTCGCTCTTCGCGTTCTCCTTTAACAGAGTTATTTGATACTGTGCGACTCAACTTTTAATCAGCTTTTCGCGTTTTCTGCTTTCGTATACTCTTCACTTACGTTGTCTTCGTCATCGTCGTTATCGCTGCCGGAATTTCGATCAGCTTCGGATGTTGACTCGCCTCCTTAATCTTTAGCTGCAGGCAATCCTTCGTCATGATACACAATATTGTAGTCGGTCGGTACATTTTCACAACTCGTCTCATTAGGGCACTTTCGGTCTCTAAACGCTGTTGAATCTTCTCGTTCAGGATGTGAATGTTGCTGGCCAGTGATTCTAGACATTCCTTCCAAATTAAGTTGTTGTCCAATTAACGCCGGACCTGATGTGGAATATACTTTCGCAGCAACCTAGCTATCTACCAGTATGGGTTAAATTTATTTTTTTACCTTAAAAAAATCATTACTGCAAATTAAATTAAATTACTCCTACGGGTACAATGAGAAGTGTTAATCAAAACCCTAATCGAGAGCGTCTTAGGGTTGCTTAGTTTAACGAGTCACGCGACTGATATGGTAGTGTTCGGGGTGAGATAATATTAATGCCTCTCTACTCTATCCGTAACAAGCCCTACTAGTTTTACTTCACTCTCGAGTTTCAGAAAAAGTTCTTTGGCGGTTGTTAATTGGCCGTGACAAAATGTTGATGTCGTCCGCACTCGGCTCGACTTGTATAGTAACGTGTCTTTTGTATTGATAGCTTTAGTCTGATATTTATGTCATTCTGTCCGGATACAACAACAAAGCAGTATTTGGTACAATACGTTACGATGAATACTGTTGTATGCTTGCTTAAAGTCGGCGAAAATTTGGTGTACGTTTATGTTGAACTCCCACCATTTGTCAAGTACCTACTTGACTGTAAACAAGTGATCTATCATCGATCTACCCGCTGTAAAGCCATCTTGAGACGTATGACCTGACATTATCCTCAACATTTTGCCCTATATTTCAATCCTTGATTCTCTGCCATTTGTACTTTTCATCAATGATTTGCGTAAAGCTATAAACTCACGTTCTCTCCTCTTAGCCGATGATCTAAAACGATTTAGAGTTACTGCTAAAGTAGAAGATTGCTAAATCCTGTAAAACGATTTATTGGTACTTAATATTCTGAAATGCCGAGTTGTGTCGTTTTCCCTTAGATCGGTACCAATCAAATTTACTTCCTCAAATGGTAGTGAACTGTTTTCTCATGTTTTAAAAATTAAGGATCTGAGTGTATTCTTTGATTTCAAACATAAATTTAGTATCCGTTTCTCAAACACTAAAACCAGAGCTGCTAGAGTTTTAGGCTTTGTACTGCGCCATACTTTTATTATTCAAAATTTTTATAGATTTCGCCTCCCTGAAGCAAAAACTGCCACTTAACATTTGTTTTGGAAAATTTTCATTAAGACCTTCTATTTTATACCCCACATGACTATCTATGGAAAAAAAATTGTTTAAAGTTCGCCCCCATAGGGGAGACCCCATTTAAGAGCCTTTGAACATTTTTTGGACATCCAAACTTTCAAGTTTGGCGTTACGGCAAAAAAAAATGCTATGACACACAGACGGCCAGACAAACAGACAGACACATAATCATTCGATTTTTTCCAGTGGAGAAGGCCGAGCAATTACGCTCGAATATCAGTTAAAAGGAAAAAATAAGCGAACACAAAATCAAGGGGAGGATTTCATTTGAGTATCATATCTATGAAAAGAAAACTGTTTAGATGAATGCGTTTTCCCCTTGGAAATAGAGCCTTGTAGAAGTAAAAGTGTTGATATTTAAAGTAAAGCTCTAGAAAAGAAGGTTTTTCGAAAACAAATTGCTTTCCAAAAGCACATTTTTTAGTGATCCTAGACCCCATCATTGTATTTGACAAAATAAATGCCTTTTATTCGAGCATTTCGTTTTCAACATAAAGCCTTTTTTAATGTTGGAATGAAAGCTTGTTGCCCTACTTGCAGACATGACCAACCTAAAAGTTGAATAGTTGATAAAGTGCGATCAATAAATCGACAAAGGAATGAAAATTGAAAGCCAACAAAGAAAAGTTGAAAATCATTCAATAAAATTTCGTAGATGTCGAACACACAAGTGCACTGAAAACGTGAAAAAATTTAAAATTTTATTTCTTTTCCAGCCAAAAGAAAAGTCGCTGACTTATGAGAAAGTCCACATAAAACACTTAGTGATGGTTTTCGTTATATTGCTTTTTAGTAAAAAATAATAAAATTCCCTCAAGGCATAAAGGAGATCATATTCCTTTTATTTGTTACTGCGTCCCATTAAATCCTTTTCATTTATGGACACGAGCAAAACTCTGAGAGTGTTTTCTGCTTGGATGGTAATTAAAGAACATTTTGATGTGGATAAGGATGAAAGCTTAAATCAAGGTGACGAATAATGAGATTAAATTAATTTCCTTCCAATGTCGGCATGAGATGGGGCTTGTGCAAAATATGATTCGCTTTTCGCGTTATACCGTTCCATCAAGGGTCCTCTCAATTAAGATATATCCATTACAACTTTCTAAAATAATCTGAGATTTCGAGAAAGGTCCTCTCAACGGACGGCTTTGATGGATGAGCAACGTTTTAAGGTTAAGAGCATTGCGCCATTGAAAATTCAAGAATTAATCTTGTTTGGAATCGAAGTTGATAGTTTCAAGAGGATTTTGATTCTCTTGATTTATTTTGTGGGCGCCATTATGTTTGTTTGGAAAAATAAAAGCACAATTTGATATTTAAGCGTTTTTTAATGCACACGCTTGGTTTGTTCTGTTGATGCAATGTTTGAAAGAGGTCTTTTAGTTTAGTTCGAATGTTCCAAAATTACACCAGATATACGAGTGAAAGAGTAATAGACCTTATTCTCGTTACGTTTTTGAACAGTCACGCATTTTATTAGACTTTCTTTATAAATAACATATTGACTACAGTTAAAATTCTGCTCAATTTTCATTTTCTTCTTTGAAAAGACGAAAATGAAATATTAATTACTTCTCCTAAGCAAATCATCACTTAAACGAGACACAGAATACTCGCATCACACAAATATTCTCTTCAACTATAATCTGTCTCCTTGCTCACGTGTATACAAGTACAGTTCATAGCTTTTCTAGGTGAATGTTTTTGTTGCAACTGAAAGTCACCTTCAAAGTTCATTCTTTGGGACAAATTTAGTACACACTTTGCTTACATTCGCTATACTCGTAAATTTCGGATCTTTGTGAATATGTCATCTTGAAAGTCCTTCAGGTCTCATCTACATGTAGTTCAAGTGAATATTGTATGCGTCGAAATGAATATTGAAAAGGACAGTATTGATAGCACGAAATCATGTTAGCATATTTGTTAAGGAATGGTTAATTTTCAATCGATAATTTGTGGCACATGAAGAAATTTAAGCAAAGGGGAATGATTCGTAAAAATAATTTTACAATACTCTATTAAAATCGGTACGTGCCTGTCTTTCTGTTCATCCGTACGTCACAGCAAATTTTCTCAAGAACTATAGTAGGAGCTAAAATCATTAAACATATTTAAAGCTCGGAATTGGTGGTCTAATGTAAGTTTGATAGCTATAAAAACATCAAAGGATTTTAAGGAGGTCTCCTCATATTAGGATGTTACTCCTTGAAAAATTTAGATTCGAGAGAGTAATGAAATGAAAGGTTTTGATGAGATGTTTAATATCAAGTTTAAAACTTTATTATCGATCAGATGTGCGCAGGGGAAGGGAAAGTACATTGAAAAATTATGTCCCTCGTTCTCGTGATTGGACACGACTAGATAAAAAAAATATGAAAAAATAATTGTGGTAGGGTTGATGTGTACTTTTGCGAACAGTATGAATTTCACTTATATAACTTAATTTTTAACCACTAGAAACCAAGGGTTAAACTTCAAACACCTAAAAGTTGCTTACCATCGAATATTTAACCTAGAATAATACATTTCAAATATGCGGCAACTACAGGTAATATTTGTCTCTTCCGCTCAATGCAATTTTCAGTATTTGGATAATCAATATTGCTTCTACATGATAGAAATTCATTGTTAAAAGAAAACAACGTTTTTATTCCAAATTTCCACTAAATATTCGAATCGATTATTGGACGAACAAAGGGATTTAAATAACTCCCCGTTATTGAATTTATTTTAGCTACTCGATTGGACTCTTTTCTCCAATTAATAATTTATTAAAACTTATTAATTTATTGCGGTGCTTAGCTTTTATTGTATATGCTCTTACCTATTAATTAATTTGTGTTCAATGTCAATTTATTATGTGTGATTTGACATTCAAAGTACTCGTACATATAACGGCATTGTTTTAATCTATTGCAGTTTTATTTTATGATTGATTTTGTTGAAAAAATCTATTAATACTGGCTGTGAATGCATAGTTATATCGTTAATGTATTTAATAAACGCCAACTCCGAGGAGCGACACCAGACAGAGATCTGTCATCCCTACCTCCAATTGCGATCAGCTGGCAAAGGGTTGGATGACAGATCTCTGCGACTGAACCGCCAGATGACGCCGGCCGAGTAGTGAAGTATGAATAGCTAGGTTAGGTTTATTCAAGCGCGAAGCAAACTTGTAATATATTTGCGCAAGTGACTCGCCCTCGACTAGCGACCAGCAGTCTAAGATAGAGCCTAACTCAGTTAACCACGACACCGCGGCTCGAAGCTCTTTCTAAAGAAGATGAAATTTGGGGTGCTATCGACTGAAAAGTATTGGAAGCCGTCGGACAGTTAAACTCGACTACATTTTCTTCAGTAGCTGCGCTAATAAAACTATATATTGAGTTGCCGTACTTAGATAGGAAGCAAGATCCCCTTCAATTTTGGGCTGAGAAAAAAGCTCTATTTCCCGTCGTTATTTAAAATGGCGCATAAATACCTCTGTATACCGGTTACTTCGGTGCCGTCCAAAAGGCTGTTTTCTAAAGCAGGCATTTTATGTAAGGATTGAAGAAACCGACTTGTACCAAAAAACTCAATGAAATACTTTTCTTGAATGCACTGTGTTAAATATAATGTTTAAGAACTCCAGAACAGTACCTACATATTGTTCCATACAATAATATTGCTAAAGAGTACTTATAATATCTACACGATTTCAAAATTATACCGTTCCTATTTAGAATATGAAATATTTTTAATTAATTTTAGGTTAGTGTACTTCTGAGTACTATCCAGTATTTAACAATATCTAGTAACTGATGTAGATATTGTTAACTCCTGGAGGTTCGTAAGAATGTACTTTTTGATGCTATTCTTTTTATGTAAACAATAATTCTTACTTAGAATTACATTATTTTTGTTTAATTCCACTTTGGATGGTGCCTACCTATTATGGAGTTATAATGAATTAATAGATAGTTTATTTTTTCTTAAATTTGAAAAGACTGATTACTGGATTAAGTATAAATCTCATTGTGTCTTAAGACTTTGACCGTACAGTTTGGAATTGAGAGTCGAGTAAAATTAACTTTTTTTTTTTTATTTTTTACCTACGGGAATAGCTATTTTGTTAATCATTGCCTAGTCTAACACAAAACACACAACAAAAGAGAGAGTGGTTGAACTCATCATTATACTTTCCATCCTACCCACTACCCAAACATTCCTTCAACTTAAACCGATTTTCCAACCACGCAAGCATTCGATTTTTCCTATTTACATCGGCAAATTTTAACTCGCTTAATTATTTGCTGTAAACCCGAGCCCACCCATCACTACATTCTTTCTATCTAACTTGGTTTAGTCAACTCAGTTTGAACTCGGGTTAGCTAAATTGTAACCCGAGTAAACTCGATTTAACGCAAACCCGAGTTCGCCCATCACTAGTTTCGATAATCCGCGAATGGTCAATCTCATGTTGCAGTCGGTACGCGGTCCCATAGTTTGGTTTTTGCGATGTCTTAAGGGCCCCACAGACATGAGAGACCTCGTCCATGACAAGGTACCAGACACGAAACCCACAGACATTGAAACATTTTTGTAAACATCCACGTAAACATCATTTCGCGGCATGTCGATCTTGAGATATATTCATCCCAGTGTTATATTATCTGTCCGTCAGTTAAGTCGAAAATGAGTAAGGAGTTAGCGCTGGCTTTGCTCGTTGTGAACGAATGCCTTGAGGATGACATTCAAGTGAAGAAAAAGAGGAGACTATGGAGCAAAAATTGGTATAGGAAACGGCAAACATTCTCGCACGTAAATTTAATGAACGAACTAATCGTAAGTGCGCCCGCGGATTTAAAAAACTTTTTGCGAATGGACCACATCACGTACGAAAATTTGTTAAGTGCAGTGAGACCCCTGATAGAGAAAAAGGATACTTTTATGCGAGACGCGATTTCTGCTGTGATGGACGAATGGACAGATTTGAGTAGTATTTGTAAAATTAAATTCAAAGTAATTAAAAACAAGTCGGGCAGACAGACCTACGTTCGTGTTTGAAGGGTTTTGTACTCAAAAGATGATATACAGTCACCAATAATGGACAACCTCAAGAAATGCTTCAATGACACGCACATCAAATAATTGGTTTACAAGAAAAACGACTATTACTTAATTTCAAGCGGCCACCATTCTATTGCCGTAGTACTAAAATCATTGGTTGAATGAGACTATAATGACGTTTATTTTATACATCTTTTCTGAAAATTTTGAGAACATCCAAACTAAACTGTAGTGTCTGGGTCGATAGCAAGCCCATACGGTCGAAAAATCTCATGTATTTGTTGCTGTAATAGGAGAAATTTCAAATGGCTATAACTTCCGTAAATATTAATCGATTTTTATGAAATCTACAGAATATGAGAATCTTGCAAAACGCTACCGTAAAATCGAGTTTCACTAAATTTAAAGGTTCCATTGCGATTTTATTGAGGAAAAATTTTTCGTGCATTTCCCCTGCCCCTGCATTTCGAAGAGCCGGTAACACTGTTTTAAGATCTGTTTTCGAAAGTTCTAATCAAGACCTTTCTTTTGACACCCCACATGCCTACCTTTGGTAAAAAAAATTTTTATTGGTCCGCTTCCGGTATGGGGGGACCCCTCTTTAAAACCTTTTGAACATTTTTCTGATACCTGAACTTTCAAAAAGCAATCACTTCTGATATGCCTATTAAGTTTGGTGTCTGTAACTGTTATAGTTTCGGAGAAAAACAGCTGTGACACACAGACGGACGGACAGACAAAATCGATTTCAATAGGGTTTTGTAACAAAAAGTACAAAACCCTAAAAATTAATTTAAAAACCCTAGAAAACTAGAAAACCGACCGCAAAATTTCTGAAACAATAAAAGTTTTCAAATGGGGTTTAAAACCCCACCTCGCAGAAATAATCTTTTGCTTCTTGTTTACAAAAGATTATTTCCAAATCATTATCATCAAATACTGCCAGTGGCAGTGTGTACCAATTTGCCACACATCTAGCCTACACTCACACCACACCTAGCATACATTGAAAACTAGCATACATATATTGTAGCGCCACGCACAAAAATCAAAAGATTTTGATTTCACTGCGAGCGACTGACGAACCTATTTTGAGACCAACTCACGGACCAAACATCGCTAGAAGGTGAAAATTCATCATCAAAACATCATGTTTGAGATCCTGTCATGGACCAAGCAATGCGACCAGCGGAAGGACCTACTCGCGGACCAACTTTCGGACCAAACATCGCTACACACAGTAGAACTTCACAAAAAATACCTGAAATGAGACCTTGTCATGGACGAGGTTTCAAAATCTGTGGTGCCCTTTAGGCTTACCAAAAAGAATAGATAAGGTACAGGCAGCAGTACGTGACCTTAGAAAAGAACAAAGCTCCTAGAATGGATGGAATACCAGCAGAACTGCTCTAGGGAGAAGATCTCTATCTAAATAACCTCCTCCACCGGTTGATGTGCAAAATATAGATAGAGAGCCAGGTACTGGAAGATTGGTGAAAAAATATACATCGTATACACAAAAGGGGAGATAAGTTGAGGTGCAACAATTGTAGAGGCATCGGTCATTTAAATAACAACAATTTGTTGTGTTCATTTCTTTATTATTAAAATGTAACTGAGCTCCTTAATATCTAAACATTCCTTTTATATCTTATGAATTAAGCTATAATTGGAGAATATTAGGGCCGCTTTCGAAGCGAACGATCTACAATTGGCAAAATATTCTCAGTAAAACAGATACTGGAAATGTATTGGGAATATAGAATCGATGTGCAGCAACTCTTTTTGGACATCAAGCAAGCATACGACAGTGTCAATAGAAATACTCTGTACATTTAGTAGAGCGGTTGCCATTGTCTTCCCAGCAAAACTGGTCCGCATGGTCAAGGTCACAATACTAAACACAAGGTGCCAGGTCAAGCTAAACGGTGATCTAACGGATAACTTTCAAATTAAATCCAACTTAAAACAAGGGACGGACTTGTCCTTACGTTTGCCAATATTGCACTTGAACACGTCATCACGTAGACATCAGTTGATACCATGGGTACACTAATGTTCAAGTCATCACAGCTCGTAGCGTATAATGACGGTCGCAATCGTGCCGCCCTCAATCTAAAATGCTAAAGAGGCAGAGGCATTTTTGAGCTTAGATCCCGAGCAAACAAAATAGGCCTACGTGACAACAAAACCAAAACTAAATCATGACTCAAACGAGGAAGAACACCCAACCCGACAAAACTTGACTTTAGGAGACTACAACTTTAGAAATTTTAATAACTTTATACATCTAAGAGCCAATCAGAATAAAACTAAAAAAGCGTCGAAAAGGAGGAGATAAGATTACGCCTAAATGCCGTTCTTCCTATTCTTAGATCCAGAGACGTGCACAGTAAATATGAGTATAAGCTTCGTATTTAGAAGCCTCTCATCAAATCAGTGCTGATATATGGAAGTGAAACATTGACCCTAACAAGCGACTCCGAAAAGGCAGTGGACGTGTTTGAACGCAAATTGCTCCGGAAAATTTACAGTCCAGTGAAACAAGAAACAGAGTGGAGACTTTGTTACAACGACAAGTTTTATGAATTATTTGACGATCTACGAGTACCTTGGGATGGCGGTTTTTCGTAAAAAAAACCGGTTCTTCGGAATTCCGGTTTTTAGGGGTTTGTAAAATAATTTTACAAAATCCTACTAAAATGGCGGCCTGTCTGTTCGTTGGTCCGTCACAGCAATTTTTCTCGCAAACTATTTAAGGTAGAAACATCAAATTTGGTATGTAAGTGTAAAGTGGTGCTCTCTTTAAAGTTCTACTACAAAAAAATTTTATAAGGCATTTAAGAGGGGTCTCCCGATTAGGGGAGTGGCCGCCGTAAAAAATTCTTCAATGATAGCCGATATGGGTATCAAATGAAAGGTCTTGTTAAGAGCTTTTCAAAACATGTCTTAAACTGACATTTTTTGCTTCGAAGGGCGCACAAGGAGGGGAAATACACGAAAAATGTGTGAGTCCCCGTCGCGATTATATACCTGTGATGTGGAAAATCTGAAAAAAATTGTTGAGGTAGGTGTTTATGAGTACAACAACAACAAATACCTTGAGAAGTCAAAATTCGCTCAACCTTGTTAGTAATGGAATGACCTTCGAATTTCACATTTTCCAATAAAATCGTAAGGGTACCCTCAAACTCAACATAATTCAATATTTAAGTAGTCTTAAAAAAGGTCTTCATACCAAGCAAGCTTGATAAAAATCGAATGATATGCACGGAAGTTACAGCCATTTGAAATAATTTCTCTAATTACAACAACAATAACACGTGATTTTGTTATTTTATGGACGTTCCATCGAATCAGACACTGCAGTTTTGATTTGATCTACTTGAAATTTTCAAATGACATCAACAACATAAATTTTATAAGGAATTCATGATTTGAGTGATTTTTATTATTTTGCAACAAAATGGCGACCGTTGACAACAGAGAAACAATGGATTTTCTTTTAAACGTGCACATCTCTTTGACATGTTTCTTAACTTTATTATAAATAGCCAGAAGAACGTTGAAGGTTAGAGAACAAGGAAGGTGCCCAGTGGGAAGAAAAGGGGCACAAGGGGACAACTCCAAAGAAGTGGATAGCAGATCTTTGCTGGAAGTGACAAACTGGCAACGAGGTCACAGAACTGAGATGAAGTTTGATCATGAATACCAAGGCCCGTCTTGGGCTGTCAGTCGTCAATCCTGCGGTAGAGTTGTAAAAGTGTTATGTAAGAAGTCATCACACCAGCCAAAAATTTCAGGGATAGTTGTATAGAATATTTTCAACAAAGTAATCATCAGCCGGGTGCAAGTGGGAGAATATTCGTCGGCTACGCACATGAATTTGTTTAAAATGTTCGAATATAAAGAGACTTCATATCGAATACAATTTCGGCATTTAAATTTTTACATTTCAAATACTAAAACCAATCTCCAGTGGCTTGCATAGTGGAGAAACAGCGTCGAATGTGGGTCAGAAATATGCTGAACATGAGCATTGTATCATTGCCTCGATTTTTGCACACTTACAAATTTGGTAGATACGCTCAGACCTATACGAAGAGTGTAGAGATTCGCCTACCGAAATATCATTCGATATGAAATCATATTATACTCTAATATTCTTAATAAGTTCATGTGTGGGACCAACGTATATTCTCTCATATTCAGCCGGCTAATTATACACTGCCTTTGACATTAATGTTATCAGCGTTAGCGAACAAGTTGGCCACATAGTATTTCGCTTTAAATATCGTTTTAAACTACACTAACTCATTATATGTTTTAGTTCTGGTCTTTCGAATTTTTTAAGGCTTAGTAAAATGAATTTTACAAGGGCCTACAAGCTTCGCATCCTTTTTGATCGTCTGTCCTTCGGTCTATACATCTGTCCGCAAGTGCGGGTGTGCCAGCAAGTTTTCTCAGAAACTATAGAAGCTGCAATACTCACAGTGTACAACGTTCCTTCATATTTTTGTAGGATTAAGAAAGCGATATCTATACAATAATGAGTGACATACAATACCACTTTCAGATCGTCTTTTCAGAATATCGTCGGCCAAAGTGTCCACAGTAGAAGTCATGACTTATCCTTGTGGACAAGCTCGTGTCGTACGCATATGTTTAGTTTTGATTCCTCCATATGTGCGATAGTTCTTGGATTGAGTCAGTCAGTGATTAGAATAGGATTTGCAATTGGTGTCCTCAGCGCCACATAGCTTGCATTGTCGAAAGCCCCTTTAATATCAAAAAAGGTACTTTTTTTGCTCAAGGAATACTTTTATATTCCTTGTCAGTGCATAGATTGGGGTCTCCGTAGATTAAATTGCACTAACTTCTCAAACGTTCAATATATTGTGGCCAGGATTCATAAACTCCCGATCGAAGTCTAAGAGCCACAACATTTGGAAGTAGGTACTCTTGGAGGATAAGGCCAGATCTAAATTTTTATTGCTACGAAAAATGAAATATTTCCAAACTAACGACAACTAGAATGGTTTAGAATTTAATATTCACTTTTTCTCAAGTGAAAACGGTTGCATGCATTCAATTAGCACTGTCCAACCTTTGTGTAAAACAAGCAAACAACATGCGAATTAACAAAAAACGAATGAAACATTAAAATGCCTTTTCCATTATGAACCGTCCACCTTCGCTGCCCATGACACTGATTGTACTACGAGTATTGTACCCGAATATTAAAATGCAAGTAAAGAGTAGGAACTTTTTTCCGGTCTGCACGGAATACTTATTATATACATGTCGCGCCGTAAAGTCTTCTTTTACAATTAGTGCCTACAACTATATACGTTTATTGTATGAAACTGCAAAATTTACAAAACAGATGTTAAAACATTGAACAAAGCAGTATAATATGGAAAAGAATGCTCTTTATGAAGTTCTGCATACCTATAACAATGAGTTGCAGTCGTAAGAGCGTGCATGTGCATTTTAGTTCAGCAACGTGGGAATAGTTGACTGTAACGTCATTATCAGAATAATGACATGTTATCTCATTTGCAGTTCTACATTGTTTGAGATAGTGAACCGAGTTTTTCCATTTATTGAAAAATTTTCTAGCATGTGTATCTTTCGATTATGATAAATGATTGGCTGGAATGGGTATAAACTCAAAGTTCAAATCGAAGAACAAAATACAAAAGCAAACAGCTAAGTGAGTCCTTACACTCATTGCACCAATCTTACTCCAAGCATTCTCAAATCGATTTCTTATATAAACTTTTCGCACGTCGACATTGTGTTTCTACGATATTACACCCTCCTTTATGTAGATAAAGTACGAATGTTTAACACAGAAAGCCGTAACAAAGAACCAGCACTTTTCAGTTTGCCTCAAGTTGACATGTGTGGCATGTACTCGTACGTAACTTATGTACGACGATATGTAGACGAGAAAATGTATCATAAGTACATTGGGAAACAAACACTCGGCTTTTGTTTGACACACTTGTACATAACATAGTTGAGCGAAATGTCTGCTTTACAAGCCACATACTCGTATTAGCAGCCCCTATGGCATTTGACACAACAACAACAACAAATGCTTGGAGGATGCTGCGAATTACTTGTGGAGCCAAATGAAAATGAAAAAGGAGACGTAATTATATCCGAAACACTTCAGCAAAATAAAGTGACGAGAGACACTGGGAGTCTGCAATGAAAAATGTTTGCCGATAAGATCTGGTAGATATAATTTGCGCCTAATGTGACTTACAATTTGGTTAGAAATATATGTACTTAAGTGAACTTATAACAAGTGGAAAGAAAGTGATTATATGGTTCACTTTCTGGAAAGCAGAATGAATAAATAAGAAAATGGATAAACCAATATATTTAGTTGATTTTCTAGAAGCTAGTTTTAATGGCTTCGAAATGCCTCATCAAACTCTTGTTCTGACTAGCAAAATAAAGAGCATATGAAGAAATCATTCTCTTTTAGAATAACGAGTATTTATTTATTTATTTACTTCCATTTTACAGAATAAATCCAATTACAAAATAGATTAAGTAATAGCACAGCAAGGAGAAAGAAGAAAATAAAAGACATGCAAATAGCAAGATAAAAGTAATTAAAACTGCAAAAACGAGGAGGAAGAAAAATTACTAAGAATTGAGAAGAAGAGAGTTGACCAGAGTATACTCAACTAGTAACCACACTCCATCAACCCTCCGGAAAAATCCGAACACAAGCCGAATAGCGAGCCATAAATCTTCGGTAGCAGGTGGGAAGGTAAACGCTGACGCAAGGATTGGCGCGAATATAAACATATGCTTCGATGCGAAATTTCAGGATTACCATATCTCAAAAAATCAATAACTTTGCAGAAAAACAAATTCGTTCCATGCAATCTTTTAGTTTTTTGTTAGCATCTGGCAGCACTCCTATGTTCTGAAATGCGTAAAAGAACACGTGCGTCGGAAAATTTATTTGCATTTTGCTTTGTTTCTTGAGCGCGCCAAACATGGGATCAGCTCTCATGCCCCGGATCAGCTGACGTGCCCCGGGGAAAATTTCAAAAACAACACAGGGTAAATGAAAGGTGTGGGTACTAGTTGAGTACACTATGGAGTTGACATAGATATTATAAACTAAATATGAGAGGGGGAAAGACTAAGCTTAATCATGGTTACGTGGTAATCTGAGCATGGGTGAGTGAAAATACACCAAGCTATGTGCAAATGGAACATCAAAATATTAGACTTGTAGAATGCATAACGCGTCTCATTGGAACCTAGTTGACTAGGCGAGTATCGAGCAAACCGCGGCAAAGCCTGTAAAGGAAACATTCATCAAGGTAGCGTCGACGCTTTCCCCGCGAAGGAATATTGAGGATAGATAAGCGTGATTCATAAAAAATGCAGGGTATCTGGAACTTCAAGAAGACGATCTGAGTAAATCTTTTTTGCACAGCTTCTAGCGTGAACTTCAAACACTTCAAATGAGGCGACCCAAATGGCGAACAGTACTCAAGGATGGGACGAACCAAACCAATATAATTAAAAAAACACGATAGAGGATCGGAAAAAATAAAGGAATTTCTTAAGATCAAGCCAGAAATGTGAGAGGCTTTAAAAGTAATTTGATAAATATAAACGTCGAACTTCAATTAAGGGTCGAAAGTGACACATAAGTGCCTGAAATCAGTCACCGTGCTTAGGCACGAATTATTTAACGAAAATTGAAAGCTTATAGGGCAAAGGTTATTAGTAAATGAAAGATGGATGCACTTAGAAACATTTAGTGTAAGCCGGTTATAAGAACTCCAAAATAAAATGGCATCCAAATCTTCTTGAAGCAATGCACAGTCGTCGTTAGACGACACTACTTTGAAAACGTTGACGTCTTCTGCATAAGGAAGACAGGGGGGAGTTGATGACAACGGAAGGCAAGTCATTTATAAACAGAGTGAACAATAGTGGGGTCCTTGAGGAACATCTGAAGACGGAAAGGGGTGGAAAGACAGCCTTGAAAAGATACCTCACTAACACGATTGGATAAGTAAGAGGATAACCAGTGGAGCAAATACTTAGGAAAGTTAAAAAATTTAAGTTTGCCCAACAAAATTTTGTGATTTACTGAGTCGAAGGCTTTAGAGAAACCCAAATACAAGGTTTTGACTTCTAAACGGTCCTCCAAGGCTTTTGAAGCAACACTCAAGAATTCTAACAAATTCGTTAAAGTTCATCTCCCTTTGATAAAACCATGCTGTTCAGGAACGAACGAATCATGGGTTAGTGAAAAAAGGTGCTAGTAGTCGGCTTTCTCCGTAGTTTGGAGAACAGGATAATAAGGAGATAGGCCGTTAATTAGCAACGTCTGAGGTGCTACCTTTTTTTAAAATAGGAGTAACATAGGATCTTTTCCAACATTTATTTATTTATTTATTTATTCCATCTTACAGACTAAACAATCCAATCACAAAATGGAACGCAAAGAACAATCAGCAAAATTTAAATGAAAAAGAATACTAAAACGTCGATAATTAAAAGTTAAACTAGTAGTAACTCTCTTAGTTTTTTCTTAAATGCTATGTAAGAAGAGGGGAAAGGACCAAGCTCGAGATTATTATGATTTCGTACGATTCTTAAGATTGGTGAATAGAAATATAAATCAGTTCTAGCATATGGTATAACGAAATAAGAATTCATCCGAGATGAACGAGATGTTTGTCGGAAACGCAGCTCAGAAAAAATATTTAACGGGACTTGATGGTAGCAGAGTTTGTACAAAAAACATTGGTCTAAATAAGTTCGTCGGGATATTGGGGATGGAAGAGATAGGAAAGATAAACGACTTTCATAAGGCTGATACGGCAAATTAAACTTAAGGAAAAGAAAACGCGTGAACTTTCTTTGGACAGTTTCTAAAGAAGTCACGAGATAGGAATATCGGGGGGACCAGATAACAGAACAGTATTCAAGCAAAGGGCGAACAAGACAAACAAATAGGCGGACAGAAGAAGAGATGCTATTGAATTTATGTAAATGTCTAAGGATAAACCCGGAAACTCTAGACGCTTTAGTAATCACATTTAAAATATGTGCATCAAATTTGAGTTTTGGATCAAAAGTTACTCCAAGGTCTTTATGACTGAACACTTCAGAGAGCAAAGCATAATTTAATATATAATTAAAATTAATAGGAGAGTCCTTAAGAGAAAAAGTCATTTTATGACATTTAGTAGTGTTAAGACATAAATAATTTGAAGCACACCATTCATTTAGAGCATTCAAATCATTTTGGAGGAGCTGACAGTCTAAATGGGATTTGACTGCTAGAAATACTTTGAAGTCATCTGCATACAAAAGGCACGAGGAATTAATTACAAAGGGAAGATCATTTATGAACAACAGAAAGAGAAGAGGCCCAAGAATTGAACCTTGTGGAACGCCAGATGAAGGACAAAAAGGACTAGACGTAATACCAGAGAGACTTACTCGACAGGGACGACACGATAGATAAGATGACATCCAAGATAGAAGAGCACCCGAGATGCGAAGGGCTTCAAGCTTACGACAAAGAAGTAAATGATTCACAGTGTCAAAGGCCTCGGAGAAATCTGTGTAGATCACATCAACTTGCAGTTGGTTATCCAAATCTCTTGCAATACTGTTTGTGAACTCCATTAAATTAGAGGTAGTGGAGTATCCTTTGAGAAGGCCATGCTGCTCTGGAGCAATAATAGGAGCTAGTGAGTTTGAGAGTCGATTATGAACCAACCGTTCAAGTAACTTTGGAAAGCAGGACAGTAAAGAAATAGGGCGATAATTGGAAACTGACGTAGGATCACCACTTTTAAAAATAGGCACAATATTAGCTGTTTTCCAAGGGTTTGGGAATGTACCAGTACTTTTGGGAATGTACCAGTACTAACATGAAGGAAAAGCGCTTGAAGATAAGCTAGATTTGAAGAGAAAGGAAAGGGGGACATAAATAGAAGTAGCTAAAGACTTCACAAAATAATTAGGAATATCATCGGGACTCTAAAATAACGGACAGAAGCAATATAGGAAATTTCAAAACGTAAGGGGGGATGATGGGGATCAGGAGAAAGATAAGGAAAAGAACTGGAGGCGAGCATAACAACGATTGTTCCATACTACAGAAGAATAAGTCAAGGATATGATTATTAACGTTAAGAAATTTATTAAATTGAGCCAGGGAGCACATAGACATAAAAGAAGAAATTAAAGACCAAATTGGAGATGAGTCAGAATCAACCTGATCGTCATCCCATGAGAGTTTAGGAAAACACATAAAATAAGGTGACAATTTGAAAAACGTGATAAGAAAATACTAAATATTTCGGTGAGGAAGGTATTGTAAACCGAAAAAGGAGACACAAGGTATATAAACGCAAAAGACAAGAAGAGAAAGGGAAGACGAAATAATTGTGTTTGCCCCCACACATTCTACAGGAGCAGTGAAAGGTACATTTGTTAAGAGTTACACCAGTAAAGGTACTCTTGTAGGCGACTAGGACACCTCCTCCGTCCAACTTGTTGGAGATTGACCTATCAAGATCACGCCTAACAATTGTAGTTCCTCAGGAGTTTGCTACATTTCGAAATTTTTTGGTATAGTATGACAATAATAGTTTGGTGTCAGGGATTCTCTAAAAGAAGAAAAAACGTTGAATCTTCATAATTATTTTATTTGATCAATCATCTTTTTAAAGGTTATAAGGAAAGCCCTTCTTTTACCTCCAAAAAGTTGTTAAAAATACACAAATAATGGCATTGACAACGAAAATCGTTTGTCAGATAGTTTGGAGCTCATCTAAGATTCGTTGTTTTTGAACCCGAATAGTGTTGATATCATAACATAAGTATATAACACCGTGAGATGTTCTGAAAATAGTAATAATAGAGAAGAAAATAAGCATTAAGGTCACGCTTACGACGTAATCGATAGAGATCGGGAAAAAAGAAGAAACCACGAGTCTCTCAACGTAAATAATACGAAAGTGACAACAAGGGCAGCCAGAAAAGCTGCTAAAATACTTTTCCTCCTCAAGCGAAGGAAGGGAAGCTCCAACAAGAAAAATAAACTAAGACACTGACTGATACGGCACGGAAAACAAGAAATAAGCCACGAGGTAGACCACAAAGGCAGGTACTGCTAGTAAAGCCAACGGATTGAAGAGTCAGTCCACACACTCCAGGTCTCTATATCTCGACGTCGCATACTTTCCTTCAGCAAGCTGGAGCATGTGGACTGGCTCATAGATCGTATGCAAATGAGCTATGAAAACGGGCAAATTCAAAACTACAAGTAGAGTCGTGCGGGCTACCCTCTAGCAAGCTATGGGTAGACTTCGGAACAGTGGCCGAAAATATGGCCTTGGAGAGAAGGCGACAGTAATTTCGCTTGAACTAATGGTACCCCTTGAGATCCGGGCCATTGACTGTGTTACGGGCTCGACCAAAATGAGAAGTCTAGAAGCAATGGCGACCACGTTTAACCATCGTCGAATTGAGTTATCAAAATAAGTAAACGCTTCTGAACGAATATAAAGTCGGAAGATGATAAGTGATCTGCAGAATTCGGCAAAGAGTAATCTCGCCACGGTGTTTAAAATGTCTTAGCCAAGGGCATTTTTCACAGGATTGTATGTTATAATTATGCCAAACCGGACCAGACAAGAATAGATTGTATGACTGAGTCACACTGTAAGGACGACGAAAAAAATCTGGCGATCACAAGCACGATCTAGGAAGCGGAAAATTTCGAGTTTTTAAAGAAGCCCAACGCCAGTCTTCAGTCTTCATTTTTCAGTGCAGAGCCGTGTATAATAAGATGGTTTCGTGTGGGTTCTGTGTTCAGGAACCACATTCTTTACTGTATACCAAACCCTGAACGAATACATACCACCTACTAGAGGACTGTTCAGTCAGTGATTATCAGTACAATCCGCTTCAGATCCATGATGGCGTCTCCCAATGCTCACGCTTTCTTGATTCTACTTTCAAGTGAGATATTGGGAAAATGTATGTTAAGAGGTTCTTCGATGTGCTGATCCCAGATCCACGGCTGCTAGGTGATTCGCTGGAGGTGGAAGAATGACAGCTGAAGACTGGGTAAACTCAACTATCAGTATCACGATGACTGCTTATAATTCTTCATCGAAGACCTCAGCGCGACAAGCTGAAATTGCTGAACAGCGAAGGGAGTGTCAAAAGCTCTGGCGAAAGGCTCAATGGGCGCCAAATCGAAAAAAATGTGCACCCGATAAGCAGTAATTAAATCAACAAGGATTTGCCTTTGGAGACTAATCAACAGCAGTAAGGCTTGATGGCCGCTAAATTTAGTGGGCGATGTGAACAAGGATCCGTAGTGCCAAGGCTACAAACTCATCATACGGAAGCTCGGTACCATGCAGATACAAACATCCTGTTTATACGAAACAGAAAATGTGAATGAGATAGCCCGTGCCCATTTTTCTGCACATGCCCTCCCCAGCAAAACACCAGTGGAATGCTCACTCTTGACGTGTATGAAGTTGAAGGAGACAGTCCATGAAAGCAAGGAAGGCTTCAGAGCTAGATGATGTCCTGGCTAGGTAGCATCAGATGGTCTCTTATTTTTGCCCTGAGATCCTGCTCAGTATATTCAACGCTTGCCTGCGTGAAAATGTATTCTCTGAGTGCTGGAAATAGCGAAGCTTATGCTGATTAGCAAAGAAGACAGGCATCCCAAGTCGCTGTCTGCATACTACCGTTTATGTATGCTAGAAATAGCCTGGAAAGTACGCGAAAAACATTAGGGGAACTCTCACTAACGCGATCCATGCTACTGAATAATTATCTCCATGGCAATTTAGCTTCAGAGCATCATCGATGCAGTTTCGGAAGTAGCGAACGCCTCCAACGGATGGAGCCATACAACAGTTTCACCCAACGGTAAGTCCTGCAGGTTACTCTTCACTTAAGAAATGCCTTCAACTTCCCTAAAGGGCGGATGTACTGGAAGCGCTGAAAAATCCTTCGTATGTTCCAGAGTATCTGATGCGGATTTTCAGCGATTATCTGAAGGACCGCAGTCTCTTCTACAGCACGAAGGAAGGGCATCGGAGGGTGGCACTTACATCAGATGTGGCTCAGCGCTCCATCCTCGGCCGTGACTTGTGGGGGCTTCTGAAGCTTAAGCTGCAAGATAAGTAACTCTTGATCGGCTATGAGGATGAGGTTGTAGCGCTAGTCGCTGGACGCGCAGTCCAAAATGTGCAACTTAGAATAGATACACTGGATGACTGCTTGCGGCTCTACTTTGGCAACCGAAAAAAAACCAAAAGGTCATCCTATCAAAAAAGAGGATCTCCACAGTAAGGATGAAGTCCTTGGTCGAATCGAAACATGTGATGGCCTACAAAGGGGGTCCACGTCACCAAGAAGACGACTCTTGATGAACGCCGCGTAGTCTATAGAACAGTACCGATCAAAGGTAAAGCAGCAAGGGACTGCAAAGAAAGCGGCTGCTACAGGTGCGGTTGGATTTGCGTTCCCATATCGAACAGCAGTCTGTGGGACACCGGTGTTGGTGATCGCGGGGGTAATACCTATCGCCTTTCTTGCTAGAGAGCAAAGAAATGTCGGAGGTGATACCTATCGCCTTTCTTGCTAGAGAGCAAAGAAATGTCTACCTGTGAAGAAATTAATGGGACGGACAGGCGGCCCTTCATGCTCTCTCAGCAATTGGCTACAATCCTGAGTGAATAGTCCGTGCTATATTTGGGCTCTATGAGATTGAAGTTGGCAAATTTGTTGACCTTTACATTTTCGGTTTGTCTACTATATATCTGGCCGGTGCAGAATCTCTCAAAGAACTGGATTTTTCTTAAAGAAAGCATTGTAGCTAGAACCCGAAAAGTATGAACGCAAAAATTAACGTGAAAGACGAAATTAGCGGAACAAGCGGAGCGCTATGATGACAGGGTGGAGATCTTGTGTCCCATGTTAACACACGCGATATAATTACGGAGTGAAAATAAATAAAATTAATTTATAATACTAGAGAAGAAATTTAAATAAAAAGCGATTTTTCCATTCCATTACCGTCCCAAGATCAAAACCTTTTGGGTGAACCAACGCGTAAGTGCAAAAAATATTTTTTAATGGGCCCTTGTGCTGTGGGAAAAGAAGCCGCATCACCACACAGCAAAGCTAGCTTGCCAGCGCACTTACGCGTCCCCAGACAAGGCCATTTTCAGCATAGCACTAATTCCGCTCGCTGAGGCAGCAGACTTCCACTGCAGTCCTTTACGGACATAATCACTATCCTAAAAGCACTACAATCCGTCCATCCAGCTGCGATATATTCTGATTTTAAACCAGTACGTATCATGACTGAACGGGCTTTTAGTCCGTCCGAAGAATCACTCGAAACAAATCTCGCTGTCGCTTACGAAGCGAGCACCCTAACTAATTTTAATCGAAGGAGTTTCTCATGCTTTGGGAGAATCTATGTAGGACTAGCTTAACTTCTTCAAGGACGATGTTAAGATTTATGTCATTCCCCTCACTTTAAATGCTAAGTGTGCTAAATCAACGCACTTTTCGTGTAGTCATTTTATTGCTCAATTCAAAGTGTGCTATGTGTGCTCTCTTAGCACACTTAATTGTACTTAATACTTAGTACTGCTTTGAAAATAACACATTTTGAAACGTGAAGGTCTGATATTTTCAAGCGTGCTCAAACGACTGGACGAAATGTGTGTAGATCAAGCAAGCATACTTAACATTTCAAATGCTGGTAGTTAGCTTTGGACGACCAGAATTTGGAAATTTTGTTTTACAGGAGACTTAAGAACATGGAATCACCAGCTTAGTTCCAATAGAACGTTATTGCTTTGGATATTATACGTTGAGCCTTTTGATCATCGCTCAATTTTTTTCGGTTTGTGTTGGATGATACCTCTTTCTTTTGCCAGTTCATCCTGTTTCCTTTGTTTGAGGTCATTTATGACTTCTTTTTTTTTGTATAATTTTTCTTTATTAGAATGTATGCGGTACAGAGGTCTTGTAATATGCTAGGTATTCTGACAAAGTCATTTCACCATCGTTTGAACATTACTTAGAACTATGTGTAGTATCGTATTTCCCATGTGAAGATTCTATTTAACTAGAGGAAAATTTCGGCAAAAACTTCTACTGAACTTATTACTAGCTTAACATAACTTAGCTATTTGCTTATAACTAGTTAAAACCTATAAGACTAGGTCACTGCCAAAGAAATAGGTGGTAGCAACTGCTGGTTTTCAGTTCGCCAGGGCACGAATTAGCGGATTGGGCAAATCATTTCCTTCCGCGATTAATTTTTCACGGCGCGATGCAGCGAGTTTATAAATTGGACTAACGCCACCAAGGCTGTGTAGTTTTTTTCCAGAAGAAAACTAAAACGGTTTATTAAGTACCATTTTCAGGTATCTATTTTGCGTGATCTGAAGATTTATTACTAGATGTTTAGCACATTGGATCCAGGTAGGTGAGCCGTATAGGATGATCGATTGGATTGCCATTTTGACGATGAGGTCTTTGTGTCTGGTGTTGAGAAGCGAATTACGATTAAGAAGGTGGTATAGCGAGAACACGGCCTTACACGCTTTGGAGGTAATATGCTCAATATGACTTCTGAAGGTTAGTTTTTTATCGAATATAAGCCCACGATAATTGAGATCTTCACTCCAGGGAATAGTTTGCCCTAAAAAATTTATTGGTGGCTTGGGTAGGTGAACAGGCTTACGCTTCCTGGTGAAAAATATTGACTTTGTTTTTGCAACATTAATTTTAATTTTCCATCTATGGTAGTATTGATATGCAAGTGGTAACGTCGTTTCAAGGATAGCAATAATGGAATTTAGGTCTGCGCCTATGCTGTATATGTAAATGTCGTCTGCGAAAGCTGCAACTTGGCAGTTTGGTAAGGAAGGGAAGTCAAACGTATAAATGTTGTATAGTGATGGGCTTAGGCAGGAGCCTTGCGGAACACCGGCAGTAATTCTTTTCACTGGGGAAGTGCTTTCCCTTATTTTGACCTGGAACTTCCTGCCAATTAAAAATGCTTGTAAAAGGTTCAACAAGTTGGGGGTGTGTTTTATTTCTGAAGTTTATAGACAAGAGCATCATGCCAGACTGCAGCGAAGGCTTTTTCTATATTCTGGGTCACTAAACCTACAGACTCTTTATCAATGTATGAAATTATTCCAGGACCTCTTATTGCAAATTTGACGTTAGCTCTTTTGCTATCCTACCATGCTTTCTAGACTTTACAGCCCCATCATATTTTAGGTGAGGATTTCTTGAGAGTATTGTTTTGGGTCGTTAGGTCACGGATCCAATCCATTACGTCCTTGATGGTATTTTAGTCATCCGAGAACCTATGCTTGATGAAATTGTTTAAGCGAGGGAAGTTTTTGGAGGTTGTTATTTGTACCTTGTTATGGGTTATTCATTCCTATTCTCACGTCATGTCTGTTTAGGTTGGAGTTGTTCCTGTAGATTCTCCAAGCAGTGTTGCTGTTATTAAAGTTTCTAAAGGCAACGTCAAAGCAAGGCGTGACTGAAAAGTCATCATTAGATTTGAGAGCGGTGGCGATTTGATATTTAATGTTTATTAATTTGGAATCAATTCCAGAGGAAACTATCGAAAACGAGCGAGCACGCTCCCATGGCTGACTCGTGACAATGACAATGAAATATGGAGAGTTGATGACATGAATTGGGACGATTATTGGAGTCAATTATATATACTGATAGAATAAAGAGGAAAGAATAGATGAAAACAGTGTGCTCATCTCTGATTAGTTATTGTGTTTGGGGCTGGAATTCGGCTTTAGCGATACTTGCAATCGTACAACAGAGGATTACTGAAAAAGTCACTATAGTTGCAGTTGAATAATAGGCATTAATTTAGTTCTTTTTAATAAAACTCAGTTTTCACAAATTTGTTATAATGAGAGAAACATCATTTCAGTGTTATGCACGCATTTTTTGAAATACTTGAAGCAGCAAAACTATCAGCATCGTTTGCATTATTGTTTCACGGGGAGAATATAGAAAACAATGTTGCCGAAACGACTGACTGTATAATCGATTAGATCTGCTGAGTCATTTCGTCAGCATTGATATCCTACATATCGTTAGGTTAATGAATGATGAGGTCCTAATAAACAGTTTCATGTTTCTAGGCAGAACACACTTCACTCAGAAGGTGCAAGCTTACAGCTTACAGTTAGAACCCATCTTTTAAGCCAGCATATTAGATTCTCTAGAATTTCAAGATTTTCACTTACCGTTTAGGGACCATATATGAGAAGGCAATGATGTGGCGGTGTAGACTCGTCCGAGGGCTAAAGCACCCGCTGCAGCTGCAGCATTTGCCGCGACGGCTGCTGCGGCGGCATTTCCTACAGTTTGCCCGCTTTCGTCATCCTCTGCACCAACCATAATCGAGTGCTCCCCGTACAGTTGTCCGACTCCTGACGAATTTTGCTGTACGGGGATCCCTTCGCTAACATGATGATTTCCATGATGTGATTGATGGCTATTGTTGTTATTGTTGGCTGCCTGTAAATCGGGCACAGAGGATAGACTCCGGGCTCGCTGTCGGTCGTTCTGTTGAACATGAACGCCTGGTATGGCACGCAATAGATTGAAGCCGGGACCCGCACCGGCCGAAACAACATCCGTACTCGAGCTTGTCGAGAAGGTTCGCGTTCGTGGACTTTGATGCCCACTATTTGTTGTACTTGCTTTTGCGCCCATTTTATAATCTTCTTGTTCCCAACGTCGTCAATGTGTTTTACACCTGATAAGTGCAGTGTATAACAGGTTTCAGCGGGTACAAGTTCGAGAAGCAAATCAAAACAAATACCAGAAAACAGCTGTAGGAATTATTGCTAAAAATCGATTCGTAACCCCTAGAAATGTTCGATGCGCGATTGTGTTCCACGGGAAGTGGGCTAAGAGGGGCGGGCAAGACACTGTAGGCCGGACAAGTAATCACGCAATCTGAGCAGGCTCCAGCCTTCGCGAGCAACACAATCAACGACACTAAGAACACTTTCTTACGAATGCTGCAGTACTGCGAGAATTATTAATTGCATGCGTATCAGCAGAGACACGAAACACAGAGCACTGTCTTTCGAATCACAACACTCGCCAACCGCGAAATGCCAGTAGAGCACCCCCGACGACCCCGACAAAGGGCATCGAAGACATTATTGCACTGCAATGTCTCCTCAATGTTTTCAAATAGACAAGCGACACTTAGAACGAAATATCTGACGCAACGACGGTCTACGTATCACTTCGTAAATTGCCAATTATTCCGTACAAGCGCGCAGCGACTCGCATGTTATTCAACCTCGACTGTAACTCGCATAGGCAATTTTATCATGAAATCCGAATTGTTTCGGGGGTGAGTTGTTAGCAAAAAGTCGCTGCTGCGTACACACAAGCTTATCAATTTTCACGTCTCATCAAAAACAACAACGGCTCGGTCTAACAACAGCTGGCAAGCAAAACAGCCTTTGGCCAAATAATTTTCACCCGCTGACGGGCTCCGAACCTCTCGCAAGAGCGAATTTTATGCTAACCTCGGCTTTGCAAAACTATTGTTGCCCGTATTTTTTTCGGCCCTTGCAACTCGCTGCAGGGGTGAAGTTTTTATTATCTAACACTCCCGGATCCAGCGATACTCCCCCGCGTCAATTTTCGCTAATCGTTACCACTACACTTCTCTAAACTATCGCTGCCGGTTAATTTGCCATTGTTTGGCAATTCATCACTTCTTAATCGCCTCGGTTATTCTATCGTCACGAAGCAAACTGTAGAATCGCGAGTTTGTTTATTTTTGTATTTTGTAATTTTATTCGGGAGATTTAATATTGAATCGGCGGCTGACTGGTATGGACCGCTGCAACACGGTGGGAAACACAGAAATCTTTTCAAGAACTGTCACTCACACTACCGAATCAATCGCTGCGTTCAAACACGAAATTTATGCAAGGGTAGCAGCAAAATACTGCCCGACAAACGATGAAAATTCCAGGTTTCCCGTCGGTGATTGCGCCGACGACGGTCAAGTGCCTAAGATGACAGATGGATTTGTTGTTGACAATTGCCTTGCTATCGCCATAAGCCATTGAACTGTGTAGGAAATAAAAAGGAAATTTTGGGTAAAGGAAAAGGGACATTTTTAAAGGAAGTAGATAATTCGCAAATACATAAAAAAGTTGCAAAGACTGCGTGTTTGATGGATTGTGCTCATTTATTTGCCAGACTAATAAACTGACAAGAATACATAAAGAGTAATATTAATTACCAGCTGAGAAATCAATAAATCGTGCTCAGATATAAACATCACCTATGCAAACACGTTAAAATAATTTATGTCGACAGAAAGCGATAAATTATATTTGATACGTCATATAAAAACTGTTGAATTGAAGTAGAGCTATTAAAACCGAAATTAAATATCATATCGTTTGTTTAAGTAGATTGTGGAAATATTAACATCCAAGATTTAATTAAAAACGTAGGACATATTGTTGCAATTATATAATCAATATCAAAGTCCTTATTATTAACTTTTAAATTTTCCTATTATCATTATCATAATCTTTATTATTTATCCTTAAAATTAGTAACCATCCTTAATTTAGCCTATTATCCTTATTGTAGCCCTTAGTTTTAATCATTAATGCTGATCATTATTTTCAATTATTAATCCTTACTATTACTTTTTGCACCACTCTTTAATATTAGTGTACAGAGACACATGATCTGTTCAAGTGGTGCTAAAGGATCGATGGTCAATCTTTCGGAATCGTGTAGACGAGTGAAGTCGTTTGGTGTCTCGTATGTGACATTGTGAATCATCTACTCGTATACCACAGCGCTCACACTAGTGTTATAACTAATTGATTGATCTTGGATTCTTCGACATAGTCGTGCACGACTGAACCATTCAAATACTCATGTGAACTATTTGTTGACATTAGCTTAGAGTACCTTAGAGGATAATCCTTATTTCTAAAGATAAAAAAAATTGATCGGTACGTCTCGTAGAGTAGAGTACGCGTGATAAGTATTTTGTAGTGTAACTTCGTGACTCGGCAAGAACCCGCCTCATATGACCCCGCAAATGCTAGTCGTCAAGCACGCGTACGCGGTCGTTAAGCGAAGCCAGTAAGCTGAGCTCGTTGTTGTTTTTAGCTCGCTGACACTTGTGCCAGACCATCGACATCCGTGTCCTACATGGATTTTTGGGAAAAGAAATTCATTACAATTGCGCCCAACGTAGAGCCCGAAGGGGACACACCACCACTCTCCTTCGAGTTCTCACATTTTTAATTTTGCTGTCAGCAGATGAATCGATTCAATTTTTATTGTCGCCCTCACCATTTGATATTAACGTATTACTTTTGAGGGTTCCGTAAAGTAAAGATAGAGTCATCGATAAACTTTCTTCTCGTGTTGTCTTGTCTACTGTATAGTAAGGTCTATAGCATCATCTGGGATTCTTCGTTCGTGGTGGCTCTGCCGCCTGAACATGCCGATAATGTTATAGAGCAGTACGTCCCTTAATGTTGCCAAAAGAAAGGTTTGCACGTTTTTATATAGTTTGACGTGGGATAATTCTAATTTTAAACAAACTGATGGTGCCTGGGATTTTCAAATACACTGCTTCGAATCGCGTCAGTTTTTGCTGGGAGCTAATCTGATGACCGGTAGTGATAAAATCCGCATCGTCAATTAGTCCTGACTGACACCCGGTTTTTTTTTAATATTTGGTAAGCGGTTTCTATTAGCATACTTTCGTAGAAGACAGGAAATTGTATTCAAGAAGAGGGGTCTAAAATTATGACAACCATCTCTCCACTGCGGAAACAATTGTTTCTTCAGTAGTGAAGAGCGAAATCCTTCAGTCTCTTCATGTCTGGGTCGACATCGAACAGACTGTCCTGTAATAAACAATCGAGCAGCCCCGTGGTGATCAGCAGTGGCAGCTCTTGAAGAGATAAGTTGGAGAAGAGTACGCGTGAAATGTATTTTGTAGTGTAGCTTCGTGAGTCGACAAGAACCCGCCTCATATGATCCCTCAAATGCTAGTCGTGAAGCACGCGTACGCGGTCGTTAAGCGAAGCTAGTTAGCTGAGCTCGATGTTATTTATAGCTCGCTGACACTTGCGCCAGACCATCGGCATCCATGCTCTACGCGGATTTTCGGAAAAAAAAATTCATTACAATATTTTCAAGAAAAGTTTTGCTAATCCTCACCCAACGGAACTAATGATTTAAGCAAATGGCTGCTAGATATACAGCAGCAAAAATTTTGTGAAATTTCTCACAAAGTCTAAATTCAAACTATCTACTAACATACCCAATAAAATACTTAAACACTAACAAAACAGTCAAACTTTATGCATAGTCAAAAATATAAACAGGCTAGTAAAGGCCACACAAAATCATAAGTCCAAATAACCAACGACGTTCATCGATTGCGTGTACGCATGTATTGAAAAAATTTTTTTTTGATTTTCTTCCTTCTATAAAAGATGTGCGAGTAAACAGAACTATTTCTTTCAGCGGATCAACCTTCGGAATACTGAACAGCTGTTGGTTTAGGTGGGTGGTACTAAAAATGGTCGTCGATTGTACACTTGAATGTTTAACATCCTTACATGCAGATGAGCCGGTCGGGAAATATAAGAAAAAAAACTCCTTATTTGTTAAATCGCCAATATGCGATCCAGTAAAAGTATAAATAGTCCCGACCTATACAATATTGTTACAATATGATAAAAACCGGAAAACAAAAAAAAATTTAAAAAGCAGGAAAACCAAACTTGAAAAAAAATACAAAGAGCCTGAAATAAATTTTATGGATACGGGGCAAAATCAGTTTTTCTCGGTTTATTAATGATAAATTAATATCATAAATGCTTGGAAATTTTTGACAAGCCTGAGGTCTCAACGATTATCAAGTTGCGAAAGCTACACTGGGCTGGACATATGAATCATATGGATGAACAAAAATACCCAAAAAGGTATTCGGTAAGAGAACTGAAGGCCGGAGACCAGTGGGAAAACGGAGAAAATGCTGGTCTGACTAGGTCGACGAAGACAGTTCATCACTGCTCGGATTTCGAAATTGGAGAACGCGGTCAATGGACCGAGACAGTTGGAGGCGCTATTTGCAGGAAGCGAGAACCCGAGAGGGGCTTTACTGCTACGAAGAAGAAGAAGAAGAAGTAATTGGTTGCCAGTTACCATTCAAAATGGGATAATTGATTCCATACTGTAATGATTTTTAACATTTTTAGTTCAAACGCGGAACCGACCTCTCATCGGTCCTAGACGTTAAGTCTGAGTAGTGCCAACGGATGGTACCACAGGTCAACCAATCCGTGCACCGTAACCCATTCACGCGGTGGCTGCTTGTCGGCCAGCTAGTTTGGAGAGGATTTCGGTCGCGGGTCTCCGAATGGGTTACGCTCTATTACATATTATTTTCAGCCACCTGAACACGCCCGTATTTAAAACGCGTTATCAAAACCAAACCATACGGAGAAGAAACCTACTTTACGTTACTCCGTATTTCTTCATTCATCCAGTTGAGAATACAAAATCTAATTTTCATTTCACGTTTCCGAAGTTCCGACGCGGTACCGAAAAATATGCTACTCGAAATTAACCCGACGAAAACTACTCTAATAAAATAACAAAACAACAAAGGTACCGCGTACCGCGCGCGACTCGAAACCGACCTCAGCGGATTTGTCGAAACCCTACCCTAGCGACGGCATACCTACCCTGCACTCTCTCTTCCCACTGAAAAAGAAGAACCGCTGAAAAGGAAAGTCGTGGTTAAATTTTAGCAATTCATGTTGTTTATTAACAAAAATGGAATAATTTCATCAATTACCACATAAACTAACTTCTATTAAATTCTTACACAATACTGTCAATTCGAGCACTGGGCGTCGTTTATCTTCTATTTGATTGGTTTTTTTTTTCTTTTTGTTCTTTTAATTTACATTTAAAGTTTTCTATCAATCTACATACTGCCTGCACCAAAAATTAAAATTAATTTCTTAAGCTTATTCAAAACTATTCTTGAGGATAACCTCTCTTATCGACTATTTAGTTGTATAGTATTTATATTTTTCTATATCCTCTTTTGCTATAGCGAATATATAATGCTTATTTGATATTAGGGTATAGTAAATAAATTCTCCCTATGTGACAAGTTGTTAACGATGCAAATAATTTTTATATTTCCAATATAATGTAAGGTGTTCCTTTGATAAGTGATGTATCTAAATGGGCATTTATGTTTAATTGTTTTAATATGTTTGTAATGATTTTCTACTTTCAGATCGAACGCGGAACCGACCTCTCATCGGTTCTAGACGTTAAGTCTGAGTAGTGCCAACGGATGGTACCAACAGGTCAACCAATCCGTGCACCGTAACCCATTCATGCGGTGACTGCTTGTCGGCCAGCTAGTTCGGAGAGGATTTCGGTCGCGGGTCTCCGAATGGATTACGCTCAATTACAATATTTCAGTCACCTGAACTTGCCCGTTTTCCAAACGCGTCAACAATTACTCATCCAGAACGAGAAACCTACATTACGTTAGTTCTGGATGTGATCTATCCACAGATCTCAAATCAAAAACGCTACAAAATCCCATAGGCGCGTTACCGATTCACCGACGCGGTACCGAAAAATATGCTACTCGAACTTAAACCGAAGAAAACTACGCTAAAGAAATGACGAAACAATCAAAGGTACCGCGTACCGCGCGCAACGCGAAACCGACTTCAGCGGATTTGCAGAAACCCTAACCTCGCGACGGCATACCTACCCTGCACTTCCCTTTCACGCTGCAAAAGAACGAGCCACTGAAAAGGAAAGTCGTTAGTTATCTAGCAATTCATGTTATTTTTTTATTTAGTTCCTAAAAATCCATATAATTTTTCTATTAATATTTCTATTTTTATCTATCCTTATCCTGTAAGCTACTTTAATTAAATATCCTATTTTGTCGTAATCTGTATGAGAATTTTATTCAATTAATCATTCGTGTTTAATATTAGGTTTAATGATTATTGAAAAATACGGTTAATAGCCATTTTACTAATCCTTGTTCAAATTTCAAAATTCCTTGACATTATTAAAAATAAGAGCAAATACAATAATAATATTATAGTATTAAATCGATAACCGTATTAAGAATAATTTATATAAGATACAATAAATGTTTCCTTCTGTTCCGTTTTATCCATTTATACTTTATTTTCATTGAATTCTATACTTTTTAATGTTTTCATTTAAAAATTCTCAAGGGTAAAAATTACGAAGACGATTTCCTTAAAATAGATTTGATAATTATGTTTTCATAATTTTCATCCCTTCTCATAACTAGATCTTGTTTTGGATCGGAGTTTATCCCCGTTAAAAATATTAACAATTTTCTCTCTTATAATATGTGTCTGTATAATAATGTCACAAAAAATAATATTTCCCTTTATTTTGCTACACGAGAATTTATTTTACTAAAGCGTAAGAAATATTTAAACGCGTTTTGCAATTGTTGAAAAGAACGTGTGTATTTGTAACTACTCAAAACAAAAACAACAGACAAATTCCCACTTATTAAAAGAAAATTGTCTTAAAAAATGTTCCTATATCTCTAGCAAATTATGCACTTGTTGTTTTTAATTATTTTTACTTCATTCATTATCAAATCTTTTTTTTTTTTTTTCCTATAGTATATAGTCAAAGAGACAATATTTGAAATAACAAACACAAAATATATGTTTCATAAGATACATGCATGGATAACAAACACAAAATATATATTTCATAAGATACATGCATGAATAATAATCAACCTTATACGAGTAGATATGCTTTTGCAGCCGTATAAAATAAATTCTTTAAAATTGCGCAAAAATAAGATAAAATCAGGAAATCGGAAAAACATTATTGTTCATAATATTAATTGTTTCATTAAAAATAATAACATCATAATAGTATAGTATCGTAGTAATATTGGGTGTGTGTGTATATGCGAAATAAAAATTAAATTAATTCCTATGTAATAATCATCAATAATTAAATTAATACAATTACTATATAAAAGTATACCCTTAAACCCAAATTTCATGTTCTAGGCGCTTCTGACAATAGACAGTACAAAGCCAAACATTCAGAACATTGTTTCCTTCTTGTTATCAGTTGACAAAGATGTATTTCCAATCCTCTTCCTAAATCAGGAATTATCTACTGAATGGCAATAAAATTATTACAATATTTGTCAAAATACCAAATTTAAATGAAAAAATATTCTAACTAAAGTAACAAATGCTAACCACATTTCCCTACGAGTTTAGTTGGGTTAATCTCTTTGATATTTGTACCTTTCAGTATACTATTAGTCAAAAATCACTTAATGCTATTATTCTAGTTTTAATCTCTTTTTTATCTTAAATTTACCATATTATGCACTTTTAGGATAAACACTTAATAGAAATCTGTGTATATTTCAGGAATAAACGTTAAAACAGTTTCGTTATAAAGGTGTTATTCGATTCATCTGTATTAAAACTTTAGCCGTTTACATCGATCTGATAGTGTTACAAATAAAACTTGCAATACTTGTGATGAATTTATATTAACTTTACACTGAGTATGTTGAAGATTTGGTTGATATATTAGGACTGATTACTTTAACGAGTTGACTACGGATTAGATAAACAGTGATCTAACTGAATGCTGAATATGCACGTGTGTCGTCTCATTCCGTGTATCAAACAAGTGAGCTTCCTTTGTTTTAAATTTCACTACGTTAATATAAAAAGAGTAAATTCTTTTCTAAAATTTTGATCAAATAGTACTTTTGGAATAGGTAACATATTCAGCTGAAAGTTTTTGTAATCTCTTGAACTTATTGCGAATAAAAAACATTGTCTATTTCTCTGAGGTATTATGCGGTAAAATAAACGTCGAAGCAATTATAACCAAAAGCCCTTTTTACTTTTCAAAAGCTTTCTATAATGTATATTCAAGATATAGGCATATACTTTATCATCGTATGGCTTAGAAGACATTTATTTCGGCGATATCCTTCCTTCCTCCTGAATTTATACATATTTCTAATCTCTACGTGTGCTTGGCTGCCTGAACTAACATGTTATCTGGACTGTTTGTTATAACTATGTATATATAAATATATTTTTATTCCTACGATTGAACAAACAAAGCGTTCGCCCGGCTCAACGTAAAACCTGATATGAGAAACAATTTATCTAATAGTTTTTTCCAAACACGTCGATCCATAAACCTGAGATATTTGATAATTTGGCAACGGCAAAATATAACTTTCCATTTTAATCGACACTTAACATTTGTAGCGCTTGTTATCTTAACTTTTCGACTTTTTGTACCCATGGTCAAACTCGGGGCAACGTTAAATTTGATGAGGTGATCAGCCGCTGCATAGCTTCGCAATAATAGCAGCAAAGCTCTTTATGGATTTTGGTTGCGACAGTTTTTTACATTCATAGGCCGCCGGCGGCTTAAACAATTGCCACAATGGTTTGGTGCAAACCTCACAAGCTGTTGGCATATGATAACGGATTTGGGTAAATTCGTGTCCTTTATATATAATACTGGTTCCGCGTAAAGGACTCCCATCTAATTGCTGATTTTGCTGATCGTCGGGTCTTCTAGCCTCACCTTCACCTCTTTCATGATTGGAGCCTGTTGATCTTCCTGCCGAGTTTGACAGAGCCCCATGTTCTAACCTGAGGCAATGTTCCGGTGCATCTCTCAAGCGTTCGTTGTTCCTTTTTGTTCTCCTGAGTACGCCTCACTCCGACCAAATCCTACACACACCCGATCGTCAAGATCACGAACCACCGATCACCACCAAAAAGTTCCGCTCTTTTTCTTCGCCGCCATGTGGCTGTCAAAAATCCCGGTTGTCACCTCGGACAAAACATCTGTGTGTGGAATGGCACGCCATATGGCTGTCCAAAATCCCAGGTTGTCACCTCGGACAAAACATCTGTGTGTGGAGTGGCATAGTTTTATCGATGGCCACGGTGGAGGGGCATTTCCAGATGGCTATGTCTCGAAATGTGCCGGGGTTTGGGATTAATTCTATATTTCGAATATTTATCTCCACAGATCGAAATATTCGGACAGAAAAAAAAAATATTTTCTGCACAACGATATCCGCACGACAGATGAAGTCCGCTGGCACTTCGAGGACATATCCATCTGGCCGGTTGCAAGGGTTCGGGATCGGAATCACTTCGATTCCCGGGCGTAGGCGTCACATTACATGTTTCCATTTTCAAATATTGGAATGATCAATGCATGAAACTAAAAGCAGACCAGATTTGATTGTTCAATTGAATTTATTTGCTTACTCATAGCAAGTGAGATTTTGCAAATTTAAAAAAAAAACTGTTAAAGTTATGCGTTCAAAATTTCCTGGACAGGTATTTCAATTTTCGCCTGTGTTGATCAACATAAGGCACAGGATTTCTTTCCTTACTCATACAAAAAAATCAATAATCAATCCAGCCCTCACAAAAAAAACAAAAAAAAATAGTTTCCTGATGAGTATTTTTTCGTTTGTTGAAAAGCAATAATTCAGTACTATTCCAGACTTATTTAATATTGTGAACACATATCAAGTAGCAATGATCAGTAATAAGCTAGTTGGAAAGTTCTTGTTTGCATTCAAATATTTTGTAATCAGTTTTGATTCTTTTAACAGCTTTAAAGGTTGTAGCGTTTTAAATGTTGCTCATCATTTTTAAAAAAATATCAAGTAATATTAAATTAACTTCTACACTGGACAATTTTATTTTGCATTGATACTTGTTTGTCGCGGGAGATTAAAAAAATTCATTTTGTCTTTAGGCCTTTTTGTATTTTTCTGAATGTTTAAGTTTGGATTTTATTTATAAATTTCGTTGGTGGAGTGATAAGATGTGTCTTTTTCATTATTTCTTCTTTTAGATCTCAAACCTTGGTTCATTGGATTATAAGGATCCACGCTTAAAGGAGAAAATTAAAGTTTCAAGTGCGTATTAATTATGACAAAATTACCTTAATCGCTAAGGTTTAAATGATTTTTCGTCCGACAATGCATTGTCATGATTCACCGGAAATGATATTTTTCATATTTGAATAATTTGTACATACAAAATAGTTCTGTATAATTATAAGAAACTAGTCGTTAATATTCGACGAAATAAGGTAACATCCTAAATGAAATAGACTTTTGTGTTCTTAGCGTTTAACAAAAATCAATTTTATGTATTGCTTTTGGTTCATATGTTCGTAGACACTTCTATTAAGTAAAGTTTTACGCAGAGTTGTTTTTCATATATCTCTCCGCGTTACTGACTATCCTTTCGTCAAGGTAGTAGAAAAAGTTAAAACGAACGCTAACATAAAAGCTGATATGATTTTGTAACATCATAAAATTGGCAAGCGGATACGGAAATGAAGTTAACACAAATCGCCTTCTCGAATTTGTATATAAATCACAATTAAATTTCTTATTCAAATAAAACTGGCAAGTTCACACGCACACGCAAGAATATTTTTACCACATTTCGTTCACAGCAAAAAGTTTTAAAATTTAAAGCGGGCATTGAGTTAACGCCTGAATACCTCCAATCCGTAACATTGCAATACTTTCGTAGGCGTTGAATTTGAAATGCTTAAGCAATACTATCTTACATATTAACATTATTTCCGGCACGAAATCAATTCTCTCTTCACTAATTTAATGTTGCAGAGTTCATGGATACTTTCTTCATTCTATAAGCTATTGTTTTACTATTTGAACCGGGGGTAAATTATGGAGAAACTTTTGTGCGCAAAACTAGCTTCCATACGATGCGACATAACCTAATGAGACCTAGATGTATCATCTGGTAATGGAGGCAGCAAGACCTGAATTATTTCAAGCTGATGTAAATGTTGGCACCCTTATAAAGGAAGATATTGCGCGAGTAATATTTGCTGAAAACGGTCTGACCTGGTAGATAATACTTCCTTGACCGCACATATGAGGCGATATCCGCACTTTTGTTTCAGCAGGCTCCCACTTGCAGAAAGTCGATCGTTCGCTTTTAGGACGTCTTTCGGCTGCCATTTGTAATGATTTTCCACCTTGAATGGTTGTGTCAGCAATCCAGTTTATGGCGATGAACTGCAAGCAAAACATGGTAAGGCATTCGTCGATGTAAGCCGAACGAAAAAACTTACCTCTTAATTTAGTTTTACCCACATTTAGGACCGCGCCAACCTGCTGCTACCGACACTTTTCCTTTTACTCCATGTGGCTGTCAAATTTTTCCGGTTGTCACATCGGACAAAACAGATGTGTGTGGAAAAGCACGCCACATGGCGGCAATGTGCCTCTCCATTTGTCGCCAGTGGCATAGTTTTTCGATGGCCACGGTGGAGGGGCATTTCCAGATGGATATGTCTCGAAATGTGTCGGGGTTTGGATTAATTTTATATTTCGAATATTTATATCCACAGATCTAAATATTTGGAAAGAAAAGAAATATTTTCTGCGCAACGATATCCGCACGACAGATGAAGTCCGCTGGCACTTCGAGGACATACCCATCTGGCCGGTTGCAAGGGTTCGGGATCGGAATCACTTCGATTCCCGGGCGTAGGCGTCACATTACAATACAGATATCACAAAATTTATTTCTTCGGGCATTATGAAGATTTTCTATTGTTATTATTTCATGATTTTGAGATATTAGCTTCAAATCAAATATCGACCTGAAACATATTGAGCATAATATTTTATTCAAAATTATTGACGTAATTTTTTGAGAGCATTGAATGAGTATACTCGTATATTAGTTTCCAACTGAATTAGAGCTAATTCATAACAATAGTGCAAATATTTTTGGAGAATTTATACAAAACTATTTGAAATCTTTTTCAACTACACAACAACTGAGAAAATTCAGTGCTTAGGCCTTGTATTGTATCTAAACATTCTAATTTAATTTATTATGACAAACAAATTTCATATTTTGCATCAAGTATAAATTTATTGGGAATAGCTTTGGATTCCATTATTCGCATACACTTTCTGTGTCTGCATTGCTTTTTTAAATTTCACCTGCAGGTGCTTAATTAGTTTTAAATTCGTTTGATATGTTCTACTTACTGTAATTGCCACCCAATATTTTGTATCAATTCAATTGCAATGTACACAGGAAGCATGCTAAAAATAATTCGCATCACATTGCAAAAGTTTATTACTTGAGATCCAACCTGCTTAAAATTAAGGCATTAAAGTTATTGAAGAACCAAAGAACATATTGTTTTTATATTCTAAGATGTAACAGTGATTCTCCTTTATTGTTGTTCAATTGACTTACCCTCTGCATACAATTCAATGTGAATCAAATTCAAACGTCTTTTTGAGAATGGGATCGAATGCTCTATCTAATAGAAAAGACAATTTTATGAGTATTTTCAATGGAGATTAGTGTTAATATCTGCAAAGCCCAGCATGGTATTACTACTAAAACTAATAGACTATGCTACAATATATTTCCCTTCAAACGCAACTTCAATCACTGGAACCCATAGGCAGATCGATTCCTGATAAAGAGAATTCAGTATCAAAGACACAAAATCGAGTTTTACCGAAGCAGAATCACCCTTGCCGTTATTTGAATTACATGCCGTAGAAAGATAGATCATAATTGAAAAAATGAGTTATTTTGGTAAAAATTAAATTCAGTCACCTATCACCCAAATATAGTGCGTGAAAACACATGAAATTAGATTTTCATGCATGGAATCGAAATTTTTTGAGGTAATCGTGAAGTGAATTAAACGTACCGCAGCTGGATGGATGGGCATATGGCTAAAACGTGGTATAAGCCATGTCACTTTCTCGAACGCCAATACATTTGATCAAGATAATACGATACTCTAACTATCTCTAAGCAAAGGGGCTGCAGTGCTAAATCAATAAAAAATCGTGTAGTTCACACGAACTTAGCTGAATTTCATATTGCCAAACAGCTTGTTCCAGTGAAATGAATGAACTCAATGACTTTTTTTGTGGTTGATTGAATGCCATTTATGTACAGAGTGTGCAACTCTCATGCTCACAAGGGACTGGACTAACCACTAAAGACTTCCTCTGTCAACCCGAGAGCCCAGCCTGATACCGTTTGACACATTACTTCGGACCAGGTCCCCCAACTTGAAGTCACCATGAGGTGACTTCAAGTTGGAGGATCCCTCTTCTAGCCAAAGGGGAGAGGGGAAGAGGAAGTGCCAGACAAGCGATCCACGAGCCTCAACGCCCTCGGCTGCGGTGAGTTCCTTTTATCTTTTAAGACTGCCCGAACATAATGTGCCTCCTGGTTCCACTTGGTATACGATTCGAACATCACCACGACTATATTACCCGAGGTGAGCTCTCCCGCCTCCCTTTAGAAGCCTCTTCACAGCCTGTCCTGTTTTATGCGCGCAAAAACTGTGTGATAGGCATTGTCTTCCTCTCCTGGGCAAAACCAACAATTGGGGGCCGTGACTTACGAATCTTGTGCTGGTAAGACTAAAACCACTCATGCCCACTCAAAAGCGGGCTCAGATAGAAGTCAGTCTCACCATGCCTTCAATTTAGCCACGGTTTCATAGCCGGAATAAGGCGTGCAGTCCACCTTCCTTCATACAATTCACCCAAGACTGCTGCCAATCGTTGAGTGAGCGCTGCCTCTCCTTGCGGACAACATCTCCCTCATGTCCTCGTTTTGACGCAGATAAATAGAGCGGCGCTCTCTATTAAGGAGGGCAACAGGTGTCATGCCTGCAATAACTCTCATCGCCAAATCAAAGACTGCCGGATACGAAGATGCAATCCTCAGTGCTCCTCTTCTCTGTACCTGTACCAAGCATTTTCGGTATACCTCCTTACTGAGAGTTTTGCCCCATATTTCGGCTCCATACAGTAGCACTGAACCTACAGCACTCATCGAGAGGTGTCTTCTTGATTATGTTGGCCATAAGTCGACTCAGAACCGATACTCCCGAAGCAGCCTTTTCAGCCATTGTCCTGATTTGCTCAGAGAAAGTCATCTTCGAGCAGATCAGTTACTCCAGGTACTCCACCGCTGGCTTCGATTCGATTAGTATGCCTCCAATACCGATTATCCTTACTTCAGGGATTCTCTTTTTGTCAAGATGACCACTTTTGTTCTCTTCAGTGCTGAACTGAACCTGTGAGCAGTCATCCAATCTCTCACTCGGCGCATTAGCATACTTAGCCTGAGTTGCGCTTGATCAACGGTGCGTTCAGCGACTCAATGACTTTGAAAATATATTTAAGAAGGTGCTCAAGGAACTTAGGGAACAGGTGACTAGGGATATCTAAGGACAGTTTGAAAAAAGAATTTGATATCATCTAGCTGGTTATTGGCGTGGTACTTTATATTGGATATTACTGAACAGCGGCAATGGACTGGCCGCATGAATCGTTCGGGTGAACAACGGATAAAATGGGATTCATAGGGAGAACTGAAGGCCGGAGACCAATAGGGAAAATTAAGGAGTTTGAATATTTTCTATTTAGATATAAAGAGCAACAAGATTTCAATAATAATTGAGAGTTTTTTTGGGTACTTTAATTAATTCTTTTGTTCCATTTTTACTTACCTCTATTTTCAACTCAAGAAAATAAACAAATCGGGAAAAAAGCGAACAAAAATAGAACATTGCTTTATTTAATTTCATTCATTTCTTCATGACGCTTTTTAAAAATTAAACACAAAATTACTAAGGAATGTGTGGTTGCACATTTGATTTATTTTCGTTGCACAAAATAAAAGAATGAGCAAATATTAATGCATCTATGTATACATACGTTAATTTGAAACAAAGAAATAAAAAGATTAAAGAAAATGCTGAGTTACTAATTGTAACAAAAAAATAAAGAGAAACACTAAGAGAAAAAAAAAGAAAACAAAGCAAACAAAACAAGTAAAACTTATCATCATGATTAATTGAATTTACTCCATTTTACATGTCTTTGAAAATAAGAATAAAAAAAAACACGATATCTCGTCGACCAAAACCCACAAATTTTTAAACTAGATATTTAAATTGAATGAAGCTAATTTTTAAAAACTAATTGAAATTAAATGAGGCTGATTCCTTAACTATCAAGATATTAACTATTCGACAACAGTAACATTAATGTTAATAGGATGGGTAACGATTAACGATAAATGGTGTGGGACAATCAACACGCACTCTATCATGTCGGAGTCACCAGTGCACGTGGATTGTACGTAGATGTAAATACTTCTATCTAGTCTACGTGGATGTACGTAGATGTAGATACTTCTATCTACAAAATAAAGAAAAAGATAACCTTCTATCTACAAAATAAAGTAAAAGAAATTCTAGTTTGACTACATTTATATTTAAACGTTTTTTTTTGTGATTGATAAAGTTTTTATAATTACTTTTCTTTAATAAATTTCCGCGTTCCTCGTTCCGATAATCTTTGCGAAATGAATAATTTTTACAAAATATTTTATATGACATTGAAAACAAAAACAAAAAAATACTTGTCATCTCCTTGTTCATAGTCAACAAGTGTTTTAATTAGATATTGAAATTCAATGAAGTTAATTCCTAATAACTAATTTCAATAAAATGAAGTTGATTCCTCAACTATCAAGGAAACAACAACAATAATAACTTTAATAGAATGGGTAATGATTAACAATAAATAGTGTGAGACAATCACCACATATATAACAACCTTCCAGAGACAGTCAGAAAAGCGAACTCACAATTAATTTTTAAGAAAAGACTTATGGAACATCTTAGGAATTCAAATTAATGATAAGTCCTGAGGCTGGATCTTAGGGCATTTATTACATCGACAAAGTACTTAAAGATAGCTAGTTTTTAAAAACTCAGAGTTGTTTTTTGTATCATATTAAAATATTTTCTTTTATCTATGAGAGCTGTTCACGAATTGAACTAGACTAGCAAGAAATTAATACTTCACAGCATTTTGTGTGCCCCCTTATACTGATGTTTTAACAATTCCTAGGAGGCACACTTAGGAATCGAGCGTTGCACGACGATGAAAGAGCGATGGAGAGAGTAGTAGCGAATGGAAGTATTTAAAAAAATACATTTTAAGTACTTTAATTCTAAATAGGAAGTACGTCAACAATTTCCCATCATCTCGAATTAATTTCCATATTCTTCAGTGCAGCCAATCGCAGCTCTAACCATCAAAGATCCCTGACACTTAATTGACAGCGAAACAAGAACGATAACATCTGCTTGACGTTGTGACAGCACACCAAATAATTTGGAAAAAATGTCGTCGGCCACGGTAAGAAATGTAAGGTATTCGCATGATTTACTAATATTTGTTTGCTTTGTCGGTTGTGGGAAATCGCTTCTGTAACCAGTGAAACGCTTCGCATGGTTGTCTAAGACATTGTTAAAATGTGCCAAGTGGTTACTGCATTCTTATGATTCACTCCTTGTTTTATTTGCAGGTTCCTCTACTGGACGATGATACTGTTCCGTTTGGCGAAGAGGATGAAAATGCAGCGACAAAACGATACAAGTACTTTGATACTCATTTTTACTGTCGTCAGAATTTGACAAGACTTCCGTTCCAGCCACCCTTATGTGGTTTTCTTCCACTTATTCTTCCGAGCGGCTTCGATTGTCACCTACATGCTGTGTGGCTGGTTTAGTGACTCCTTTATTTCGAGCTTCGTGATGGTCGTGTTACTCCTTTCAGCCGATTTTTGGACAGTGAAAAATATTACAGGCCGTCTGCTGGTTGGGCTTAGGTGGTGGAACTACGTGGATGACGATGGCAAATCGCATTGGGTGTTCGAATCTAAGAAGGTGGTTTTTTGTCCTCTGTTTTGCAGACGTGCTCCATATCTGCTCTTTATAGTACATTGGCCCTCACGTTTTCCGTTTTGAATGTTTCATTTCAGGGCAAAAACATACAGGGTCGAGTCAATCCTAACGAAGCTCGAGTGTTCTGGCTCGCGCTGATCTTATGCCCTGCTATGTGGGGCATATTTTTCATAGTTGCGCTATTCGGACTAAAATTCAAGTGGCTGTTGCTGGTAATGATTGCAATTGCATTAAATGGAGCTAATCTGTATGGCTATATCAAGTGCAATTTCGGTGCAAACAAAGACCTGAACTCGGCAGCGACCGATTTCGTGAAAACACAATTGTTTCGAAATGCAGTTGATATAATGACGAAGCCAGCAACGCAACCGAGCACAGCACGGCCGACTGGAGTGGTTTAAGTTAAACACGAAGTGTATTTATTAATCAGTTGAATTAATTCCATTTTAACTAGTTGGTAGATTTAAGTTCTGCGTGATTTTGTATGTCGTGTCAAATTGCTTGTGATCATAAGAATAAATTAGTATCCGCTAATAATCGTTTGTTGGTTAGTGTCAAACTCATTTTACTTAATTTTAATGATAAAACAGTACCATGTCACTCTCCAGTCGAATTATTGTGTAATGTCTGGAACCAGATCGTAGTAGTCTTTGCGTCTAGACGTCTTTTAAATCGCTCCTGTCAAACGTATTCAAAAATTAAATTAATTTTTATAAAAAACGTTAGTCCGAAGTTAATTTCGATCGGAAAAAACGTATATTGTCGAAGTAATCGACTCAGGAAATTTCTATCGACTATTTTTTGCTTCGATTGGTAACGAAAAAGAAATTACCAAAGAAAACTTCCCCGCTGGTGTGGAGGAGCCCGACGGCTTCCCACCGTTGGGGCAACCTGGGGAAATGACGAATACGAAACTGGCGATAATCACCAAGAGAAAACATAACGAAGACAACTCCGCAGATGGAGGGTGCAAACTGCAAATAATAGCGGACAATCAACAAACGGCCAAATTGCAAAAAGAAAATAATGAACTAAGGCTACAGATATAGTCCCTCAAGGATCTCTTCAAGAAAGGGATGAAGCCTCAAAAGACGCAGCCGCAAAATCAATGGCAACAGGTAACAAAGCCGGCTGGAGGGAAGATATGGAAATTGAAGAAAACATAGAAGGTAATTCTAATCAAGATAGTGACTTAAATTTTATTCAATATTTAAAGAACAAAAATAAGGAGGAAAGACCAGCCCGCAGTTCTGCTGGTTCCAAAAAGACAGAAAAAGTTCCGCCAATCAACGTGTTCGGACAAAGCGGGAAAATTATGGTTCGGCTATTGGCAGCCGAAAATAAACTGGCCAATTTCGAAATCAAAAGAGTGAATGCAGAAAAATTAAGTATAAGGACGAAATCACTGGTTGATTTCAAGTCAGCCAAACATGCGCTAAATTCTGGGGAGGTTCCACGCTTCACCTATACCCCAAAAAGTGTAAAAAATCTGACCTTCTTGTTGAAGGGTTTGGACTGCGGAGAGGATACGGTCGATCTTCTTCAGGTGGAAAACCCGAAAAATATGAATTTTTTGGGGTAACCGATTTGACAATATCAAATGTCAGCTTTCAAGCAAACCCTTTGGTACATTAGAGTATAAAATTGCATCTTTATAAACTGTGTTTATTATATAAAACACTTATAACGTTTTATTTAGAATTACATATTATTGAAATTTCAAATTATCCCCGTAAAAGTTTTTATAAGAAAAAGCCGCAACTGCACTACATGTTAATTGAAGAAAATTTAAAAATAAAACTGAATTGCTAGAATACCCAAAACTCGGACTTTCCTTTCATTCAAACCTGACCGGGTATGGGACCCGCAACGATGGCCGGCCCCTCCACTATAATGAGCTAGCCATCGGACAAGCTCTTCCCTTGTAATGCGTATCAGGTGCTCTTGCCCGGGTATAGTGACCTTCCGCTCTCGTGCCCTTTTATGGTATAGGGTCATGTGATTCCATCACATAGTACTGTAACATAAATTGGCCACGTAAACGTGGCTTGCTTTTTATTTGAGATGAAAAACTGAATCTCATAATAAATCACCCTATATATATATATATATATATATATATATATATATATATATATATATATATATATATATATACAGTAATCCCTCAATATGCACGGGGGTTAGGTTCCTGAAAACTGCCGTGAATGTTAAATCCGCGAATTTTGAGACTACTTTCCTATGTAATAAGGGGGGTTACATTCCACAACGGCAACAATTGAGATAAAATTCAAGATTAAAAAAACATTTATTCAAAATTAGTGTGTTAATAAAAAATAAAATAAAAAAAAATGTGTCGCTACGTAAGTTTTTTCCATCGTTAGTTTTCAACGTAGATGGACAGAAATAACTCGTAATTGAACATTGCTGTGCTGATAAATCAACTTCCTTAAGGATTTCCACATAAGGATTCAAAGCGGCCTCGCTATCCCTTTTAAACTGCAAACTTCGATTGAGAGATGGATCCAAAACCATTGCTTTTTGAACAAGTCGGTCCCTCAAGGCTAGAGTTTCCCTGAGCTGTTTTGAAGAAAAACTTTGGCCTGCATACAAAATATTGAATGAAAAAACAATTTGATAAAAACTAGTCAAAATACCTATCCGCATTTTCCCGGCTCTCTTCCTCGCACTCAACATCTTCAGACTCTTTAGTTTCCTCTCCTTTTTGTTGCAATAGGTCTTCATCCGATAACTCCTCTTCATAAAAATTCAGCAATTCGTTAATTTCGTCTTTGCCTCATATCGTCAAATCCTTCACCACCAATCTGATGTGCTAGTTGGGCTATTACAACTTCCTCATCTTG